>CM060372.1:57199480-57600830 GCA_030545235.1 Helianthus tuberosus | reverse complement strand
TAAAATAGATAAAGTTTTGCAGGAAAGAAATATAGAACTTTTAGGACATAAATTCTCTGCAAATCTATTGCCAATGAATTTAGCTGAATTTGATGTTGTATTAGGAATGGATTGGTTAGTAACCAACCATGCTCGAATCTTTTGTGATCAGAATTCCATAGAAATCCAATCACCCACCGGAGAAGTAATCAGGATTACAGGAGATAAACCACGTAAGCCCATGAAGTTCATATCAGTAATGAAAGTTGCTAATTATGAACGAAAACAAGGAATAGTATATATGATTTCAGTAATCATTAGTATTAAGGGTAAAGAACTTAAGGAAATTCCTGTAGTCTCAGAATATCCGGATGTATTTCCAGAAGAGTTACCGGGATTACCCCCAGATAGGGAAGTAGAATTTAGGATTCATCTAATTCCAGGAACTACACCGATAGCCAAGGCACCTTATCGGTTAGCACCCACAGAAATGTTAGAACTGAAAAAGCAATTAGATGAATTACTAAGTAAAGGATTCATACAACCAAGTTCATCCCCGTGGGGAGCACCAGTATTGTTTGTTAAGAAAAATGATGGTTCAATGAGAATGTGTATCGATTATAGAGAATTAAATAAGGTTACAATTAAGAATAGATACCCATTACCTAGGATTGATGATCTGTTTGATCAACTTCAAGGAGCTAGATATTTTTCTAAGATAGATTTACGCTCCGGATATCATCAATTGAAGGTACAAGAAGAAGACATACCTAAAACTGCTTTCAGAACTAGGTATGGTCATTACGAGTTTACAGTCATGCCCTTTGGGTTAACAAATGCACCTGCTGCATTCATGGACATGATGAATAGGATCTGTAAACCATATTTGGATAAATTTGTAATTGTTTTTATAGACGATATACTTATTTATTCCAAAAGTCAGACAGAGCATTGTGAACACCTTCATGCACTCTTAACTTTGTTAAGAAAAGAAAAGCTTTATGCCAAATTCTCGAAGTGTGAATTTTGGTTAAAGGAAGTGCAATTCCTAGGACACATGGTGAATCACAAAGGTATTCACGTAGATCCTGCTAAGATAGAGGCAATTACCAACTGGAAAGTTCCACAAATAGCAATGGAAATTAGAAGTTTTATAGGTTTAGCTGGGTACTATAGACGGTTTATTAAGGATTTTTCCAAAATAGCCGTACCATTAACTAAGTTAACCTGTAAAGCAGTTAAGTTTGAATGGGGATCAAAACAAGAAGAAGCCTTTAGAATATTAAAGCAGAAATTAACAAATGCACCAATCTTAGCCTTACCAGAAGGAACTGAAGATTTTGAAGTATATTGTGATGCTTCAAAACTAGGATATGGATGTGTGCTTATGCAACGCAAAAAGGTGATTGCATATGCTTCAAGGCAATTGAAAAAGCACGAAGAAAATTATACGACTCATGATTTAGAATTAGGAGCCGTAATTTTTGCCCTTAAGATTTGGAGACATTATCTGTATGGAAGTAAATTTACTGTTTATACAGATCATAAAAGTTTAAGATATATATTTGGGCAAAAAGAATTAAACATGAGGCAAACAAGATGGATGGAAATCATAAGTGACTACGATTGTGATATTCAGTATCAAGAAGGAAAAGCAAATGTAGTTGCAGATGCCTTAAGTCGTAAGTATTATGAGAAACAACGAAGGGTTCGTGCTCTCAGATTAAATCTACAAATAGATTTAATGGAACAATTGAAGAATGTTCAAACTACAGCAATCAAGGATGATGCTGAAGGAATGAAAGGACGAATAAAGGAATTAGAACAAGGAGCAGATGGAATTTGGAGATTCCACAAAAGTAGAATTTGGGTACCTAAGCAGGGAGACTTAAGACCTAAGATTCTAGAAGAAGCCCAGAAATCTAGGTATACTATGCACCCAGGAAACAATAAGATGTACCAAGATTTAAGAAAGAACTTTTGGTGGATAGGAATGTAAAAGGATATAGCACGGTATGTTTCTAAGTGTCTCATTTGTTCACAAGTTAAGGCAGAACATCAGAAACCTTCAGGTCTACTACAACAATTAGAAATGCCTGTATGGAAATGGGAACTTATAACAATGGATTTTGTTACTAAGTTACCCAAAACCAGAAAAGGTAATGATGCGATTTGGGTAATTGTGGATCGATTAACCAAATCAGCTCACTTTCTACCAATGAAAGAAACCTTTAATATGGAAAGGTTGGCAAAATTGTATGTAGATGAAGTCGTATCCTTACATGGAGTTCCACTCTCCATTGTTTCGGATAGGGATAGTCGTTTTACTTCTCATTTCTGGAAAAGTTTCCAGCAAGCTATGGGAACTCGACTCAATCTGAGTACTGCATATCATCCCCAAACAGACGGACAAAGTGAAAGGACGATCCAAACTCTAGAAGATATGCTCCGAGCATGTGTAATAGATTTTGGTGGAAATTGGGATGATCATTTACCATTAATTGAATTCTCCTATAACAATAGCTATCATTCAAGTATTGAAACCGCCCCATTTGAAGCACTATATGGAAGAAAGTGCAAAACTCCCGTTTGTTGGGCAGGTTTGTTGGGCAGAAATAGGAGAAAACCAATTATCAGGTCCTGAAATAGTACAAGAAACGACTGATAAGATTACTCAAATCAAGGAAAGGCTGAAGACTGCTCGAGATCGCCAGAAAAGTTATGCAGACAATAGATGCAAGCCGTTAGAATTCCAAGTTGGAGACAGAGTATTGTTGAAAGTTTCTCCTTGGAAAGGAGTAGTTAGATTCAGAAAGAAAGGAAAGCTAAGTCCAAGGTATGTAGGACCATTTTCAGTGATCCAACGTATAGGACCAGTTGCTTATCGTTTACAACTACCAGAAGAATTAGCTGGAGTACATGATGTATTTCATGTATCCAATCTCAAGAAATGCTTATCGGATGAATCACTGGTAGTACCTCTTCGAGATATAGAGGTAAACGAAAAGCTAAAATTTGTTGAGAAACCTCTTCAAATTGAGGATCGAAAGATCAAGTTTCTCAAACATAAACGACTAGTTTTAGTCAAAGTCAGATGGGATTCAAAGAGAGGAGCTGAATACACTTGGGAGCTGGAATCAGAAATGAAGCGAAAGTATCCTCACTTATTCCAGTAAATCTCGAGGACGAGATTTTTATTAAGGTGGGGAGAATGTAACAACTCTCATCAAAAGTTATATTTATTTAATTAAATTGTCCAATAGGAAACCCTAATTGAGAAACCCAAGTGATTCTGCACAAACCCTAAAATTTTCAGAACATTTCAAATCAGGATTAGGGCCCCTAAAACTAAAGGGGGGTAAATCCTAGTTATAGTTATCTACAGAAAACGCTGTCAAAAATGAGAATTCACGAAACGTCGACTCAGCAGACCTATACCAGTGACAAGCCTACCCTACTCTAGCTTGACAGCTCAGGCGAGTCGCGACAGGAACAGGGTCACCCTTCGCGACACGCGGGGGAAACCAATTTCAAGTATAAATAGAACAGTCTGTTTCATGTAACTGAGTCTTCGTTCGACGTTCAAATTCGAATTATACGTTGAGTTATAGCATAAACAGTCCCAAAACACACACTGATCACGAAGTGCTGCCACAATTCAGGGTAATAACTCGATCGCTGCTACGATTCAATGTCCGATCGATTAAACTATCCAATGGATGTTTAAGTGCTGCCCACATTAGGGTTTATGCTTTGTCATTCGTCGTTAAATCGATGGATGTTTAAGTATCGCACTTTGTCATTCGTTGTGAAGGTTTTAATCTCGTGAGTTATCGTAAATGCTGTATTAAGTTACTAACCTAGTTTGTGTGCCTGATTATTTAAACTAGGTTATCAAGGCTAATCAGTAGGCTAAGCTCTGTTCATAATTAAATCTGCAATGTGAGTCATTCTCTTTTTATCAAATTACTTTACAAAAGCATGTTTATTTTCAAAGGTTATAATTACAGGGATTAAGTCTATGTAATCTGAAATTACTGCCAGTATGTGGGGGGATGTGCACATAGCTACTAATTATTTATCATTTGTGGGTGAACGGACCCAACAAGTGATATGTCCACAGTCACAAGTCCGGTCAAGTGACAACTGGGTCAGTTAATTTAAAAGATAGAAACATTGTAATCGCTCTTAATACTGTAAATTATAACAAACAGGTCGTTTTATTTAAATAAGAATGATTCACTCAGTATTTCCCGCTGACAAAACCTTTTTCAAACATGTTTCAGGTGATCTGTTGTGATCCAGGAAAAGTGCCGAGAAGCACTACAAGCTTAAGGAAGTGGCTCAGTATAAAATAAGGAAACATGTTTTGTAAAATAAAAGATTTCTGTATGAAATCTCAAGATTGTAAATTACCGAGTTTTATCCCGAATTGTGAAATAAAATAATCGGGAAATATTTCAGTTTTTAAAAGATCCTGAATAAACTTCCGCTGTTAAATAAATACCACGGGAATTCCTGTCCCGCGGCTCCTGAAATGGGTTAAACCGGGTCGGGGGCCGTGACAACATAGATGTATTTCATGTATCCAATCTCAAGAAATGCTTATCGGATGAATCACTGGTAGTACCTCTTCGAGATATAGAGGTAAACGAAAAGCTAAAATTTGTTGAGAAACCTCTTCAAATTGAGGATCGAAAGATCAAGTTTCTCAAACATAAACGACTAGTTTTAGTCAAAGTCAGATGGGATTCAAAGAGAGGAGCTGAATACACTTGGGAGCTGGAATCAGAAATGAAGCGAAAGTATCCTCACTTATTCCAGTAAATCTCGAGGACGAGATTTTTATAAAGGTGGGGAGAATGTAACAACTCTCATCAAAAGTTATATTTATTTAATTAAATTGTCCAATAGGAAACCCTAATTGAGAAACCCAAGTGATTCTGCACAAACCCTAAAATTTTCAGAACATTTGAAATCAGGATTAGGGCCCCTAAAACTAAAGGGGGGTAAATCCTAGTTATAGTTATCTACAGAAAACGCTGTCAAAATGAGAATTCACGAAACGTCGACTCAACAGACCTATACCAGTGACAAGCCTACCCTACTCTAGCTTGACACCTCAGGCGAGTCGCGACAGGAACAGGGTCACCCTTCGCGACACGCGGGGGAAACCAATTTCAAGTATAAATAGAACAGTCTGTTTTATGCAACTGAGTCTTCGTTCGACGTTCAAATTCGAATTATACGTTGAGTTATAGCATAAACAGTCCCAAAACACACACTGATCACGAAGTGCTGCCACAATTCAGGGTAATAACTCGATCGCTGCTACGATTCAATGTCCGATCGATTAAACTATCCAATGGATGTTTAAGTGCTGCCCACATTAGGGTTTATGCTTTGTCATTCGTCGTTAAATCGATGGATGTTTAAGTATCGCACTTTGTCATTCGTTGTGAAGGTTTTAATCTCGTGAGTTATCGTAAATGCTGTATTAAGTTACTAACCTAGTTTGTGTGCCTGATTATTTAAACTAGGTTATCAAGGCTAATCAGTAGGCTAAGCTCTGTTCATAATTAAATCTGCAATGTGAGTCATTCTCTTTTTATCAAATTACTTTACAAAAGCATGTTTATTTTCAAAGGTTATAATTACAGGGATTAAGTCTATGTAATCTGAAATTACTGCCTGTATGTGGGGGGATGTGCACATAGCTACTAATTATTTATCATTTGTGGGTGAACGGACCCAACAAGTGATATGTCCACAGTCACAAGTCCGGTCAAGTGACAACTGGGTCAGTTAATTTAAAAGATAGAAACATTGTAATCGCTCTTAATACTGTAAATTATAACAAACAGGTCGTTTTATTTAAATAAGAATGATTCACTCAGTATTTCCCGCTGACAAAACCTTTTTCAAACATGTTTCAGGTGATCTGTTGTGATCCAGGAAAAGTGCCGAGAAGCACTACAAGCTTAAGGAAGTGGCTCAGTATAAAATAAGGAAACATGTTTTGTAAAATAAAAGATTTCTGTATGAAATCTCAAGATTGTAAATTACCGAGTTTTATCCCGAATTGTGAAATAAAATAATCGGGAAATATTTCAGTTTTTAAAAGATCCTGAATAAACTTCCGCTGTTAAATAAATACCACGGGAATTCCTGTCCCGCGGCTCCTGAAATGGGTTAAACCGGGTCGGGGGCCGTGACAACATAGATGTATTTCATGTATCCAATCTCAAGAAATGCTTATCGGATGAATCAGTGGTAGTACCTCTTCGAGATATAGAGGTAAACGAAAAGCTAAAATTTGTTGAGAAACCTCTTCAAATTGAGGATCGAAAGATCAAGTTTCTCAAACATAAACGACTAGTTTTAGTCAAAGTCAGATGGGATTCAAAGAGAGGAGCTGAATACACTTGGGAGCTGGAATCAGAAATGAAGCGAAAGTATCCTCACTTATTCCAGTAAATCTCGAGGACGAGATTTTTATAAAGGTGGGGAGAATGTAACAACTCTCATCAAAAGTTATATTTATTTAATTAAATTGTCCAATAGGAAACCCTAATTGAGAAACCCAAGTGATTCTGCACAAACCCTAAAATTTTCAGAACATTTGAAATCAGGATTAGGGCCCCTAAAACTAAAGGGGGGTAAATCCTAGTTATAGTTATCTACAGAAAACGCTGTCAAAATGAGAATTCACGAAACGTCGACTCAACAGACCTATACCAGTGACAAGCCTACCCTACTCTAGCTTGACACCTCAGGCGAGTCGCGACAGGAACAGGGTCACCCTTCGCGACACGCGGGGGAAACCAATTTCAAGTATAAATAGAACAGTCTGTTTTATGCAACTGAGTCTTCGTTCGACGTTCAAATTCGAATTATACGTTGAGTTATAGCATAAACAGTCCCAAAACACACACTGATCACGAAGTGCTACCACAATTCAGGGTAATAACTCGATCGCTGCTACGATTCAATGTCCGATCGATTAAACTATCCAATGGATGTTTAAGTGCTGCCCACATTAGGGTTTATGCTTTGTCATTCGTCGTTAAATCGATGGATGTTTAAGTATCGCACTTTGTCATTCGTTGTGAAGGTTTTAATCTCGTGAGTTATCGTAAATGATGTATTAAGTTACTAACCTAGTTTGTGTGCCTGATTATTTAAACTAGGTTATCAAGGCTAATCAGTAGGCTAAGCTCTGTTCATAATTAAATCTGCAATGTGAGTCATTCTCTTTTTATCAAATTACTTTACAAAAGCATGTTTATTTTCAAAGGTTATAATTACAGGGATTAAGTCTATGTAATCTGAAATTACTGCCAGTATGTGGGGGGATGTGCACATAGCTACTAATTATTTATCATTTGTGGGTGAACGGACCCAACAAGTGATACGTCCACAGTCACAAGTCCGGTCAAGTGACAACTGGGTCAGTTAATTTAAAAGATAGAAACATTGTAATCGCTCTTAATACTGTAAATTATAACAAACAGGTCATTTTATTTAAATAAGAATGATTCACTCAGTATTTCCCGCTGACAAAACCTTTTTCAAACATGTTTCAGGTGATCTGTTGTGATCCAGGAAAAGTGCCGAGAAGCACTAAAAGCTTAAGGAAGTGGCTCAGTATAAAATAAGGAAACATGTTTTGTAAAATAAAAGATTTCTGTATGAAATCTCAAGATTGTAAATTACCGAGTTTTATCATGAATTGTGAAATAAAATAATCGGGAAATATTTCAGTTTTTAAAAGATCCTGAATAAACTTCCGCTGTTAAATAAATACCACGGGAATTTCTGTCCCGCGGCTCCTGAAACGGGTTAAACCGGGTCGGGGGCCGTGACAGAAATAAGGTGGTATCAGAGCCACTGATCTAAGCCTATTAAGTATTTAGAAATACTTAATTTTACTGATTGCCAATTATGTGATTATATGTTTTTTTAACTGATTAATTGTTAGTTACAGTATGGGTAAACAAAAGCTGTCAAATATCTATCTTAAACTAGATAGATCATCCAACGAGAAGGGAAGTTCATCCCAAACAAAACCTTAAGTAATTCTTGAAGAAGGAATATTTGTAAGAAAGGCACATTACGAGAAACCACTTTCTCCTAATAAAAGAAGTTTGATTATTAAGAAAAGTCAGGAGGAAATAAGGAAAAACCGAGAGAAGAAAGTTAAACAGGAAACCCAGGACTTAACCAGTAAAACACCTTGGGAGGACAAATTAGATGAGAAATGGGCAGATCTTTATATGCTAGCCACAGTAGCAGAAAATGAAAATCTCTAAATACTCAAAAGTTTTAGTACCTTTATTTTCCAGAAACCTTATTCAGTAAATAAATAAAGTTCACAGTAAATCGTAGTATATTTTACTTGTTAGTTGTTTTATGTATGGTATGCAATAATATTTAAGGGTTATCTATGAAATTTTGTTATTTTATTTTAACATTTGGTATGTATTTTTCATATATGCTAAACAGTATGAATGAGATATCTGAAGCTTTAGAAATTCTTAACCTCTATCCCGTTAAGATAGAAGTTTCCAAGGAATTCACCGGTTATTTCGCTGATAAATAAGAACCCATGGAATTTCAATCCAAACCACTGGCAAAACCTAAACCCAAGAAAAGAAGCAGATTTGTGGGCTGGAGGCGTGTACGTAGGAAAAAGCCAGCAACAAGAAAGGTTACCAAAACTGAAGAACCAAAAGACAAAGGAAAAGGGGTAGAAATTGAGGAAAATGTTAATCAAGTAGAGATAGAAGCTGAGAAGAGTTTTAAGCAAACAGAAAGGGAAATCGGAGAAAGTTCTAGACAGAAACAGAAAATGACAGCCTGGGAAGTTTTAGATCATAAACTAGTAATGAGTGACCTCATCGGACCTGCCAATGGAAACCTTGAACCAGCTAATCCAAACCTTATATTTACTGAAGAAGATCTTTTCAACTACCCACTAGAAACTCCAATTCCAATCAATCTGGAACCTGCTATTCCAGATCCTATTGTCCAACCTCAACCACTACCAGTAGAATTAGATGAATGGTGGACAACTGATTGGCAATACCAAAATATTTTAAACAACCCTGATACATTTTTCCCACAAGTTGACCCAGAACCTCCACTATACCCAACTATGAGCCCGGAGAATTTGACTGAACTTCGTCTCTGGGGCGAAGAGTTAATTAATGCAGGAAATAGGATTAGGGATGTTGGAGAAAGAGTTACTTGGAAGTACGATGAAAGGGAGCGTCGTTTTTAAGAAATTAGCTGACCAGATAATGGGAGTTTGCAGGAATATTTGTTAATAAATAATCATAAGAACCAGTATGTGTAATAACTTAACAATAAAACGTTGTATGATAATCGTGTGTACGAGGCATAATATAATATATAGAAATGAAACTTGGGAAACCGATAACTTTTGGTTATACATATTAATGTGATTATGTGTAAACTATTTTATTATAATTGTATCTATACTAATTATTTATATAAAATTTATTTACCAGATGGCAAATGTTAGTAATGAACCAGTTAACGAAGTTAATCAATCTGAACAACATCAGGAGGATCGATTTATGACTAGACAAGATATAGAAAATATTGTGGCTCAAGGAATAGCTAATGCTATTCCAGCAATAGCCACTGCTGTTCAAAAACCTGTTGAACCTCAACAAATCGTTCCTAGTAAACGTATTTCTGAAGATAACTTCAGTAATAGTGTAAACGGAGGCAATGATAATGTTAATCATAATGGGGAACCACATCAAGCTCCATTTCCTAAGAAAATGAAAGCCGCAACGCCTGGTTGCACTTTCAAAGAATTCCTTGCTTGTAAACCCATTGAATTTGCAGGCAATGTAGGAGCAACTGCATCACTGCGTTGGTTAGAGAAAACCGAAGCAGTAATTGCAATAAGTAAATGTGCTAAAAATGATCAGGTCATGTACGCATCAAATCTCTTCAAGGAAGGAGCACTCGAATGGTGGAACACTGTGTTACAATCAAAAGGAAGAATAATAGCTTATGCCATGAATTGGGAAGAATTTAAGGGTCTTGTAGAAAGAAAATTCTGTCCCGAGTATGAAAAGGAACAAATGACAAATAAGTTCCTAAATCATCGAATGATGGGTGTAGATTGTCACGGTTATACTTCTACATTCTTTGAATATGCTAGAGTGGTACCAACGCTTGCTTCGCCAGAACCGGTACTCATTTCTCGCTACCTTTGGGGACTGATTAGTGAAATCCGCAACATCGTTAAAGCTGCGAGACCTCGCACTATTGACGATGCAGTGGAATTAGCTAATACCCTAACTGACGAATTAGTACGCACCCAAGATGAAAACAGGAAGAAAGAATTAGCTCAGAAAATTACCCAAGGATTTCGTACGGGTAATAATAACAGCTTCAAGAGAAGAGGAACAGGGCAATCTTCGACTTTGCCGTTCTGTCAAAATTGCAAAAAGAAACATTTTGGAAAATGCAAGGTATATTGCAATTTTTGCAAATCTATAGGACACCGTGAAGAAAATTGCAGAAAGAAATCCATAATTTGTTACAATTGTGGAGAGGCAGGACATTTCAAAACAGAATGTCCTAAAGTGGGCAAACCAGCAAACAACAAAACCAAGGCGACCGACGGAATGATTAAGAAGAATGCCAGGGCATTTCAGCTGAACACTCAAGAAGCAGAACTCATCCCAGATGTGATAGCGGGTACGTTCTTAGTTCACAACGTATACGCAAAAGTATTATTTGACTCTGGTGCAAACCAAAGTTTTATAAATACTTCATTCTGTCAAGCTCTTAATTTACCTTTAACCAATATTAGGCAGATTTTTACAGTTGAAACTGCAGACGGAAATTCAGTTAAAATAGATAAAGTTTTGCAGGAAAGAAATATAGAACTTTTAGGACATAAATTCTCTGCAAATCTATTGCCAATGAATTTAGCTGAATTTGATGTTGTATTAGGAATGGATTGGTTAGTAACCAACCATGCTCGAATCTTTTGTGATCAGAATTCCATAGAAATCCAATCACCCACCGGAGAAGTAATCAGGATTACAGGAGATAAACCACGTAAGCCCATGAAGTTCATATCAGTAATGAAAGTTGCTAATTATGAACGAAAACAAGGAATAGTATATATGATTTCAGTAATCATTAGTATTAAGGGTAAAGAACTTAAGGAAATTCCTGTAGTCTCAGAATATCCGGATGTATTTCCAGAAGAGTTACCGGGATTACCCCCAGATAGGGAAGTAGAATTTAGGATTCATCTAATTCCAGGAACTACACCGATAGCCAAGGCACCTTATCGGTTAGCACCCACAGAAATGTTAGAACTGAAAAAGCAATTAGATGAATTACTAAGTAAAGGATTCATACAACCAAGTTCATCCCCGTGGGGAGCACCAGTATTGTTTGTTAAGAAAAATGATGGTTCAATGAGAATGTGTATCGATTATAGAGAATTAAATAAGGTTACAATTAAGAATAGATACCCATTACCTAGGATTGATGATCTGTTTGATCAACTTCAAGGAGCTAGATATTTTTCTAAGATAGATTTACGCTCCGGATATCATCAATTGAAGGTACAAGAAGAAGACATACCTAAAACTGCTTTCAGAACTAGGTATGGTCATTACGAGTTTACAGTCATGCCCTTTGGGTTAACAAATGCACCTGCTGCATTCATGGACATGATGAATAGGATCTGTAAACCATATTTGGATAAATTTGTAATTGTTTTTATAGACGATATACTTATTTATGCCAAAAGTCAGACAGAGCATTGTGAACACCTTCATGCACTCTTAACTTTGTTAAGAAAAGAAAAGCTTTATGCCAAATTCTCGAAGTGTGAATTTTGGTTAAAGGAAGTGCAATTCCTAGGACACATGGTGAATCACAAAGGTATTCACGTAGATCCTGCTAAGATAGAGGCAATTACCAACTGGAAAGTTCCACAAATAGCAATGGAAATTAGAAGTTTTATAGGTTTAGCTGGGTACTATAGACGGTTTATTAAGGATTTTTCCAAAATAGCCGTACCATTAACTAAGTTAACCTGTAAAGCAGTTAAGTTTGAATGGGGATCAAAACAAGAAGAAGCCTTTAGAATATTAAAGCAGAAATTAACAAATGCACCAATCTTAGCCTTACCAGAAGGAACTGAAGATTTTGAAGTATATTGTGATGCTTCAAAACTAGGATATGGATGTGTGCTTATGCAACGCAAAAAGGTGATTGCATATGCTTCAAGGCAATTGAAAAAGCACGAAGAAAATTATACGACTCATGATTTAGAATTAGGAGCCGTAATTTTTGCCCTTAAGATTTGGAGACATTATCTGTATGGAAGTAAATTTACTGTTTATACAGATCATAAAAGTTTAAGATATATATTTGGGCAAAAAGAATTAAACATGAGGCAAAGAAGATGGATGGAAATCATAAGTGACTACGATTGTGATATTCAGTATCAAGAAGGAAAAGCAAATGTAGTTGCAGATGCCTTAAGTCGTAAGTATTATGAGAAACAACGAAGGGTTCGTGCTCTCAGATTAAATCTACAAATAGATTTAATGGAACAATTGAAGAATGTTCAAACTACAGCAATCAAGGATGATGCTGAAGGAATGAAAGGACGAATAAAGGAATTAGAACAAGGAGCAGATGGAATTTGGAGATTCCACAAAAGTAGAATTTGGGTACCTAAGCAGGGAGACTTAAGACCTAAGATTCTAGAAGAAGCCCAGAAATCTAGGTATACTATGCACCCAGGAAACAATAAGATGTACCAAGATTTAAGAAAGAACTTTTGGTGGATAGGAATGTAAAAGGATATAGCACGGTATGTTTCTAAGTGTCTCATTTGTTCACAAGTTAAGGCAGAACATCAGAAACCTTCAGGTCTACTACAACAATTAGAAATGCCTGTATGGAAATGGGAACTTATAACAATGGATTTTGTTACTAAGTTACCCAAAACCAGAAAAGGTAATGATGCGATTTGGGTAATTGTGGATCGATTAACCAAATCAGCTCACTTTCTACCAATGAAAGAAACCTTTAATATGGAAAGGTTGGCAAAATTGTATGTAGATGAAGTCGTATCCTTACATGGAGTTCCACTCTCCATTGTTTCGGATAGGGATAGTCGTTTTACTTCTCATTTCTGGAAAAGTTTCCAGCAAGCTATGGGAACTCGACTCAATCTGAGTACTGCATATCATCCCCAAACAGACGGACAAAGTGAAAGGACGATCCAAACTCTAGAAGATATGCTCCGAGCATGTGTAATAGATTTTGGTGGAAATTGGGATGATCATTTACCATTAATTGAATTCTCCTATAACAATAGCTATCATTCAAGTATTGAAACCGCCCCATTTGAAGCACTATATGGAAGAAAGTGCAAAACTCCCGTTTGTTGGGCAGGTTTGTTGGGCAGAAATAGGAGAAAACCAATTATCAGGTCCTGAAATAGTACAAGAAACGACTGATAAGATTACTCAAATCAAGGAAAGGCTGAAGACTGCTCGAGATCGCCAGAAAAGTTATGCAGACAATAGATGCAAGCCGTTAGAATTCCAAGTTGGAGACAGAGTATTGTTGAAAGTTTCTCCTTGGAAAGGAGTAGTTAGATTCAGAAAGAAAGGAAAGCTAAGTCCAAGGTATGTAGGACCATTTTCAGTGATCCAACGTATAGGACCAGTTGCTTATCGTTTACAACTACCAGAAGAATTAGCTGGAGTACATGATGTATTTCATGTATCCAATCTCAAGAAATGCTTATCGGATGAATCACTGGTAGTACCTCTTCGAGATATAGAGGTAAACGAAAAGCTAAAATTTGTTGAGAAACCTCTTCAAATTGAGGATCGAAAGATCAAGTTTCTCAAACATAAACGACTAGTTTTAGTCAAAGTCAGATGGGATTCAAAGAGAGGAGCTGAATACACTTGGGAGCTGGAATCAGAAATGAAGCGAAAGTATCCTCACTTATTCCAGTAAATCTCGAGGACGAGATTTTTATTAAGGTGGGGAGAATGTAACAACTCTCATCAAAAGTTATATTTATTTAATTAAATTGTCCAATAGGAAACCCTAATTGAGAAACCCAAGTGATTCTGCACAAACCCTAAAATTTTCAGAACATTTGAAATCAGGATTAGGGCCCCTAAAACTAAAGGGGGGTAAATCCTAGTTATAGTTATCTACAGAAAACGCTGTCAAAAATGAGAATTCACGAAACGTCGACTCAGCAGACCTATACCAGTGACAAGCCTACCCTACTCTAGCTTGACAGCTCAGGCGAGTCGCGACAGGAACAGGGTCACCCTTCGCGACACGCGGGGGAAACCAATTTCAAGTATAAATAGAACAGTCTGTTTCATGCAACTGAGTCTTCGTTCGACGTTCAAATTCGAATTATACGTTGAGTTATAGCATAAACAGTCCCAAAACACACACTGATCACGAAGTGCTGCCACAATTCAGGGTAATAACTCGATCGCTGCTACGATTCAATGTCCGATCGATTAAACTATCCAATGGATGTTTAAGTGCTGCCCACATTAGGGTTTATGCTTTGTCATTCGTCGTTAAATCGATGGATGTTTAAGTATCGCACTTTGTCATTTGTTGTGAAGGTTTTAATCTCGTGAGTTATCGTAAATGCTGTATTAAGTTACTAACCTAGTTTGTGTGCCTGATTATTTAAACTAGGTTATCAAGGCTAATCAGTAGGCTAAGCTCTGTTCATAATTAAATCTGCAATGTGAGTCATTCTCTTTTTATCAAATTACTTTACAAAAGCATGTTTATTTTCAAAGGTTATAATTACAGGGATTAAGTCTATGTAATCTGAAATTACTGCCAGTATGTGGGGGGATGTGCACATAGCTACTAATTATTTATCATTTGTGGGTGAACGGACCCAACAAGTGATATGTCCACAGTCACAAGTCCGGTCAAGTGACAACTGGGTCAGTTAATTTAAAAGATAGAAACATTGTAATCGCTCTTAATACTGTAAATTATAACAAACAGGTCGTTTTATTTAAATAAGAATGATTCACTCAGTATTTCCCGCTGACAAAACCTTTTTCAAACATGTTTCAGGTGATCTGTTGTGATCCAGGAAAAGTGCCGAGAAGCACTACAAGCTTAAGGAAGTGGCTCAGTATAAAATAAGGAAACATGTTTTGTAAAATAAAAGATTTCTGTATGAAATCTCAAGATTGTAAATTACCGAGTTTTATCCCGAATTGTGAAATAAAATAATCGGGAAATATTTCAGTTTTTAAAAGATCCTGAATAAACTTCCGCTGTTAAATAAATACCACGGGAATTCCTGTCCCGCGGCTCCTGAAATGGGTTAAACCGGGTCGGGGGCCGTGACAACATAGATGTATTTCATGTATCCAATCTCAAGAAATGCTTATCGGATGAATCACTGGTAGTACCTCTTCGAGATATAGAGGTAAACGAAAAGCTAAAATTTGTTGAGAAACCTCTTCAAATTGAGGATCGAAAGATCAAGTTTCTCAAACATAAACGACTAGTTTTAGTCAAAGTCAGATGGGATTCAAAGAGAGGAGCTGAATACACTTGGGAGCTGGAATCAGAAATGAAGCGAAAGTATCCTCACTTATTCCAGTAAATCTCGAGGACGAGATTTTTATAAAGGTGGGGAGAATGTAACAACTCTCATCAAAAGTTATATTTATTTAATTAAATTGTCCAATAGGAAACCCTAATTGAGAAACCCAAGTGATTCTGCACAAACCCTAAAATTTTCAGAACATTTGAAATCAGGATTAGGGCCCCTAAAACTAAAGGGGGGTAAATCCTAGTTATAGTTATCTACAGAAAACGCTGTCAAAATGAGAATTCACGAAACGTCGACTCAACAGACCTATACCAGTGACAAGCCTACCCTACTCTAGCTTGACACCTCAGGCGAGTCGCGACAGGAACAGGGTCACCCTTCGCGACACGCGGGAGAAACCAATTTCAAGTATAAATAGAACAGTCTGTTTTATGCAACTGAGTCTTCGTTCGACGTTCAAATTCGAATTATACGTTGAGTTATAGCATAAACAGTCCCAAAACACACACTGATCACGAAGTGCTGCCACAATTCAGGGTAATAACTCGATCGCTGCTACGATTCAATGTCCGATCGATTAAACTATCCAATGGATGTTTAAGTGCTGCCCACATTAGGGTTTATGCTTTGTCATTCGTCGTTAAATCGATGGATGTTTAAGTATCGCACTTTGTCATTCGTTGTGAAGGTTTTAATCTCGTGAGTTATCGTAAATGCTGTATTAAGTTACTAACCTAGTTTGTGTGCCTGATTATTTAAACTAGGTTATCAAGGCTAATCAGTAGGCTAAGCTCTGTTCATAATTAAATCTGCAATGTGAGTCATTCTCTTTTTATCAAATTACTTTACAAAAGCATGTTTATTTTCAAAGGTTATAATTACAGGGATTAAGTCTATGTAATCTGAAATTACTGCCAGTTAGCTTAAACGAGATCTTACGCGGCCCGTCTTAACTTAAGAAATCAACGAAGTCAGTTTTGGGCCTTGATACCGCCCGCGTAAGGGTTTGGGGTGGGTCCACGTGGCCCGCCTCTGCCCTAGATTTAAACTTTTATTTATTCTAAATACTATTTTATATATTTCGGGCTCGGTTTTCTCATACGGGGTGTATTTAAAGACATATTGGGATATTTTAACATATACTAAGGTGTCAGAAATATTTTGAGAGTGTCGGTTTATTGAGGGTTGTTACATGAATGACAAGCTTTCTCTAGGCAATAGAACTATTGTGGAATCGGGGTCTGGATATACTAAACTCAGAGGATAACTTATGGACCCTCGATCCTTCTCAAGGTGTAACCTAAAAGATACCTAAAAGCTATTAAATTACTAGTTTTTTGGATTCCTTCACAGCCTTTCCAACTCTAATAATGAACTACCCGCTAAACAGTCTACCTCACAGCGCAAAAGTCTTAATATACTAAAAGTGCAAGGGTAACTATTGGAATCCTAATCAGACTAGATAGGCAAGGAATGACAGGCAAACTAGGGAAATCTTCTCACAAAGGCTTTACACCTAGAAACCTAACAACCAAGACAACCAACTATCTCTCACCTCACGGCTATTAAGATTGGTTTAATACTTAGACCTACTAAATTCACAATTATCAATATCCTATGGGTTACTACGTCTAGCAAACCACTCAACAATCGAAAACACACAACAAACGATCTAGCATGCACCTGTAACTGAAAGACATTCAACAAAGTACATGTGGTGATAATAATCATGAAAAGAATAAAGCTAAATACGCGTATACATAGGATTAAGAAAAACCAAAGTTCTTTACTTCAAAACTCAACCACAATATAAGCTCCAAAATCGACAAACTACTAGTCAAACATGGTATTCATCATTAACCTAGGTAGCTACTAAGAATTTAGCCAAGGATAATCTTTAAACCAAAAGCAAAAGTCATAACAAGTTCACAAGACATGACGAAAACAAAGATAAACAAAGGAAACATGAAATCGAATGATTAACACCCGAGAGTCTTGATCCCATAGCTTGAAACTTCGAATCCTATGTTTCTTGATCCTTGAAATCGCCCTTCGTATGCCCTAGTTCGTCTGGCATTTGTTCTCTTCGCATTAGGGTCAATTGGGAGTTTAAATAGGGTTAAAGATCAAGTTTTTTGTGCTGATTTGGCATTCTCTCGCGTCACGTGACACGTATATGAGTTTTCTGTTGCGCGACGCGACACGTATCAGATTCTGGAAAACGATTTTCCTCAAACTTCTTCGTTTCAACTCCGTTTTCTTCACCATTTCGCCTATATCTTCGTAATTCAATTCTCTATCATCTTATATTCTTAAATCTCCATTTCCATTCCATGATAATACTTCACTAAGCCCAAAAATTCTCACGTGTGCTCATTTCTTTAACGTTTTAGCTCGTTTTTGCTTGATCTGCATACGAACACCTATAAAACCGCATACGGCTAAGTACAAGCCAAAAATATACAAAAATGAATACAAATTAACTAAAATAATGTAAAAATACAAAGGAAAACATATGTGTTTCACACCACATCAATATCCGTAGGAACTATGATTGAGGATTTAGAGGTTTTAGTGTTCAGCCTAGTCCAATAGCTGTGAGTTGAGGATTAGTTAGGTCTGTCTTTGTCAGTAGATGATTTAGATGTTGATTGCGTGTTAATGGGTCTTCCTTTATTGTCTTATGATATTTGCCTACCCAAATCTGAATAATTGATCTTAGATTACCCCTTTACACTTTAGGGTGCATTGAGATTGTTGTTCTACAAGGTAGACCATCTTTTGGGTACTTTAGTATTGTTGGATTTACTGTGAGGCTCTTCGACTAACTGGGTGAGTTTAACAACTTTTAGGGTTCTTTCCGGTAACATCTAGAGAAAGGTCGACGATCCTTTAGAATTCCCTATTAGTTTAGTATCATAGATCCTAGTTCCATATTAGTAACCATTACTGATAGAAAACCATGATTCACTAATAGGATTCCAAACCTAGGTAGTGTTTTTATCATCATCTGATTTCACCTGCAGTTAGAGTTCGTGTCTGAATTTGTATAGGTAATCTTTTGATTAATTGCATTAGGATCGTTAGAAAACCTCCCTCAAAACAATAAAACAAATAAATCACTAGTGTAGATAAGTAATCGAGTCTAATTCACGTTTTCAATAGGAGTCTTGTGGGTTCGATTTCTGGACTTTTTTTATATTTACTAGGTCGATAGGTTCACTTGTCTGTCAGTAGTTTTGTATTTTAGAAATCTAGAGTATTACTTAGGGTTAATTTAGCTAAACTACTTTGTGCACATCAGTTACTGTGTTAGCTGTGAGGTTATTGTGACCTTAATATTGACACCAAGATATACCTAACATGTCATCTTTTACTAGTTACCATTTCCATTTCCCACCTTTAGTCTCACTTGCAATTTTTTTATGAAAATCAGTGTTCTTTGTAAGTCATTTGCACATTTAGTGGGATTTATTGGTAATTTATTTGGATTCCCGTAAAAAACTACACCTCATAATCTTGAGACTCTTCTTTGTCTTCGTCTAGCTATTTGATCATGTACTCAATGACTTCACCATTCAACCCCGACCATGTGATTCATCTTTGAAGTTGGAGTTCACATTTATGCTTTTTGCCCAAAGTCAGGCTTGGTAAACCTATTTTCTTCTTCGTTTTTACTGACTACACTACTCTATCTCAATTCTCAAAAATCAAGACCACAAATTGAGTCAAGGTTGGTTACACCATTTACACTAGAAAATGTGGTAAAAACATTAGTGGATGTTAAAATAATTTATTAGAAAAACTAGATCTTTAGAAAAATTCCCTACTCAAAACACCCCCATATGACTTTTACACCTCACTTAATCCTTCCCATATCTTGGTAGCATCTTGAGTTATGTACATACGCATAGGTGCGTTGTTACATGACCCTTAAGTTACACTCTCCTCTCTAGGGAATGAACAATTAATTGTGGTAATTCAAGTTGTACGGAGAACGTGGGGGGGGGGGGTTGTTTTTTTGAAGTAAACAAGAAAAAGAAGCTCGCGAAACAAAAAGAAACAAGGGAAAAAGACGTAAAGTCAACAAGAGAAGCAAGCCGAAGGGAAAATTGGTGTGTAAGGCATTGAATACCAAATGCAAGCAACATAAAGGGAAGATGAAAATCATGGTAGTGATTATCATAATGATGATCATAACTAATGGGTGTGTGAAAAGGCAAGAAAAGAGGAGTCATGAAAGGCAAGTTATGATTCTTGTTGTTGGGTGCAAGAAATCAGGGTTTGTTAACAGGTCGATAGACCAAAGATGGGTCTTGTTGGCAACTCAAGATCTATGAGTAACAAACTATGAGTAAGGGGGAGAATGAAAGATTAAATCCTAATTAGTGAAAGGGTTGGCTCGGTTGAATCGTGAAAGAAGAATTCAAGTAGTGAAGCAAGTAAGATAAATCAATACAAGGGAAATGATGGAGATCTGCTTCAATTATAAAGATAATTCTAAGTGAATTATTTATGTTTATGTATTTAGACAAAATTCTTGTTAGGGATTTGTTTCGTTATTGTTAGGAGTTATAACTCACTTAGGAAAAAGTTAGGGCTAGTGTAAAAAGAGGTGTAGGGTCATTGTATTATATGTAGTTTTGTTATTAATAATATTTATAGTGTCGTGACTTGAGTTCAATCACCAAATCCCAGTGTTCTTGTGGGTGATATACGATCCGGGCCAACATGCTAAATGCAGGTAAGGTTGTTCTCGTCTCACGCTCGTCAATTTCATTAAAACTAATCACATACCCGACGGGTTTCAGGTATATCCATCGTGCTCAGGATTTTTTTGTCATCCTTAATACCATGTGAGACTAAACACTTGCAGAAAAAAGGAACATTGAGATTCAATAAATCAACAATATGAAAATAATGATGGTTATCATATGCTTCGAACCTCCAACATCTTAAGATTTGACAATGAGTGTTTGTCAACTCCTCAGTTAAATACTCTATTAGACATGCACATATATAGGGCTGTAAATGAACCGAACATTCAGCGAACAGTTCGTGAACCGTTCGGCGGGAAGTTCGTTTATGTTCGTTCGATTAGCTTAACGAACGAACACGAACAAAAAATTTCGGTTTGCTTAGCGAACGAACACGAACACAGGTCTCGTTCGTTCGACTACGTTCGTGAACGTTCGGAAATATGTTCGTTTACGTTCTTTCGTGTTCGTTGATTATTTCAAAAAAATAATAAATAATAAACCTTATATCTAAACATATTGAAAACTTGAAATCCTATTTTTTCAAAGTTAGCTAAAATTTGAACATTCTAAGACATTTTTTGGGATAATTATGTCTAAATTATTTAAACTTGATTCATCGTTTGGTGATCTAGTAGACTTCTTGTATTTTGATTTATCATTTGATGGTTATATGTAACTACTTATATCCAATGTTTAAGGATAACGATGGTTTTATTTTCTTTATTTTCAAGTTAAATGTTCATTTGCGTTTGTTTGTGTTCGAGACCAGTGTTCACGAACTGTTCGTGAACAATTGAATTTTCTTAACGAACGAACACGAACATAAACTTATGTTCGGTATGCGTTCACGAACAGTTCGCGAACATGTTAATTTCCTTAACGAACGAACACGAACATGACCTTGTTCGTGTTCGTTCGGTTCGTTTACAACCATACACATATATATGAGTTAATGAGCTAACTCACCTTGATCTAAAGCTAAAATAATTACGTGTTAAATTCAAGCCATTTTCTAGTGAGGTCTTTGAACTACCTAAAAACGTGGGGTGATAAAAACTCTTTATGAGTTCTTTTATGCCCAAAAAGATTCTTGTTTCTTGGAATAGCATGATTGATTGTTGAATCGACTAACCCAATAATTTGAAACCGTTAGAGATGGAATGCCATAATTGGCAATAAATTTGTCATGTAAGTTCTTCACCAATTAAAATTCATACAATAATAGAATTTCTATAGATGCATATTCTCATCCCAAGTTGTTAAGCAAGTGGAGAGATTAAAATACAATATAAAGTCAGTAATCAGTTTTATAATCAACAATCAACACCACAGAAGAAGAACAACCAAAAATATCTGTAGCATATTCATCATTGACATTTGTTTAATAACCAAGCATACGTGTGGATACATACACCCTTCCAGATCATTCTGAATGAATAACCACCTTCAATGAACGAACAAGGAGCATGGAACACGCCGATGAATCTTGCTGCAGATTCTTCAGACAACCACAGATCAGCATTTTGTAATAAACATTTATATATGACCAATAGTTACATGCATAGGAACAAGATCAGGAATGGGCATTTCTTAAATGTAGTCCTAGTCATTGCTTGTAATGTTTTCTTGTTGTGTTGCCGGTTGTTTGGTGAACTGTTTAACGTGGCAACTGATTAAGTTCTTGATATCTAGTCAGTCTTGGAAGACAATGTTTCCACATGGAATCTGAGAGTGTGGATCTTTATATTAATGTGTTATTAAATGTATAAAAATATAGTTTTTTTTTTTTTTTGTAGAAAATGAAGATGACTGGTAGCCAGTGGAGCCTTATACAGCTTTGCATGGCAGGCTGCACATGATTTCTAATTTTCATATGTTGATAAATTATTCAATCTTTGGTGAAGCTAATGTGGAATGTGGGTGGTGGAATGGATTATATATTTATATATTAGTATTTTTTAAGGCTAGCTTACTTGCAGCATGTACTTTGCTTAATTAATTAACTCTTTCTTTATGATATTGTTAGTACTTCTGAGATGTTTCATAACTTATGTCCAAGATCTTTGAAAAATGTACGGGTCATTAATTAATAGGAGTGTAAATTTTTTTTTTTTTTTTGAATGGCAAAGGTTATATTACTCCTACTTCTAAACTACACCAATTAATACTAAACTACACCCATGCCAGGATTTGAACCCTGGTCTTTTCTCCAAGAGGCAAGAGCCTCTACCACCCAGCTATTTGTAAATAGTGTTGGTAGATATGTTATATATGATTGATAAAACAAATGATACTTATTTATGCGATTCTTAGTGTTATAAATTTATATTATTATTGTAACATTCGACCTCTCATACAACTAATAATATTGCTTGTTTTGACACAAGAAGCAGACGTACGGATCTGTTTTTGTTGTTGGGTGAAGAATTATAAGGAGGACCACCTATTCCTGTATTACTCCCATTTAAACTATGGAGTTCTGATAAGATCGACAATCAATGCGCCCAAAATGGTATGATATTCAAGGCAGGACATGCTTTGTGAATTCAACATGCAAATTCCAATCACAGCCGATGTATGATTTATTTTGGGTGTTACAATTATATAATGATATAATCTTATTTTATTTGAAAAGTTGTTAAGAAGTTGCTAAACAAATAACAATAAAGCAATAGAATTAGCGATCGATATATAGAATTATACCCGTCACAAACTAGAAATGAGTTAATTTGTGTGTCGATATAAAATTAGCTACAAATTTTATTTCGTCACTAAATTTGCAACCTTCCTAAATTATCTGTCAATCTTCAAAATTAACGAATGTATTCATCATTAGCATTACTCTATGATAGTGTTCGATTTATAGAATGGAAGAGAAACGGGATAAAACTGGAATGTAGGTTTCATATTGTTTGTTTCAACAAAAGATTAAAATTAAATAATGACATAAGGAACAACATCTACATTTTAAATTTATCCAGATTCCCTTTATGAAACAAACACATATAAATTCAAAATTAAATTTTAATTCCTATGCAATTCAAATCCCAATTTCATTATGTTTCACGAGACCAACACTACCTATCTAGTAGTTGATGTGTCGAATGTATTTTCGGTCAGTAAAAGCTAATTTAAAATATTATATTAATCTATATATTATTATATTATAAGGCTTTGGTATTATACATGCAAATGCATAAATCATAAAAGTAAACTAATAATCGGGTATCACTCCTTATAAGTTTTATAAGGAAGGATGAAATGATATTTTGATCATAAAACACAAATCCTTACCATTTTGTTTTCTTAAACATACAACATAAAAAAATTAGTATAAAAAAAACTACAAAAAATATAGCACAAAAAATCTATCACAAAAATGTAGCACAAAAATGTAGTATAAAAAATCCTGCACAAAAATGTTATACATAGAAATACAACACCATTTTTTGGGTTTTTTTTTACTTTTCATATTTTATATAACAATATGTTACTCAAGTTATGATAAAAAGTGCTCGATTTTATGATGTAATTTTTTTAAAAGAATGTCGTATTAAAAGTTATGGACGTTTAAAAAATGGGCGGATATGCATTTGTCTTTTACGTGGAGAGAACGTCAACAAATAAGCTTTACCAAGAACGTCATTGGACTCCTCTTTCTTCGTATATTTTCATTTTAACCATTAACTTTAAAATGAAATGTTAAAATTCCTTCTTATCCTATAATGACAAAATAATTTTTTATTTGATTTTATCAGGTATCACTTGGTTGCTACGATGTAGCGGTGCTATATTGTATTTCTTCTACGTGCTCTTCACTCCCTCGCACCGTGGCTTTGTAATCTTATGGGGCTCGCCACGTACATCACAACTATTACCCCTTAGCTTTCTTATAATTACGAAAACATAATTACCTTCACATATACATTTGTCATTATCCTCAACAAGAAACCACCTTTGAAAATCAAAGTAAAGTAGAAACCCCAATGATGTCAAAAATGTATTCCAAATTATATAGCTTACGACTGAAACAAATTTAGGGGAGAATCATTCAATTTTGATATATTAACTAGTGGAATTGCTTTTCGCGATGGATCGTAATTCGGTATATAAAAATAACATGGAATAAATAAATTAAATATATAATAATATCACAAAGTTATAAACAGAAAGTGACGAGTTACAAACTTGTGTTGTTGTACAGTATCCGTGAGAAAATAACAAAAAATCTAGAAACTGACTTATATCAGAATAACAACCACAAAAATAAATAATGCTACCGTACTGATGATGTTCAAACGGTATTGATTTGGTAAAAAGATTATGCATATTACAAAATAAAAAAAAAAACATTTACAATGGTTTAATTATACAAAAGTTGTCTCACTTAACTTAAAAAATAAAATCATGATATGTCTATAATGATAGCGACACGTGTTTAACAAAATCGATTCTGATATCGATGACACTGATAATACCAATATCAGTACCAATATTGATCGGTCACAGTTAGGTTTGTTATAGTATTGGCACTGGCAATGTTGTAAAACAAGGTCTAGAAGGCCGAGTACTCGTCGAGTAATCGCTACAATGTAGGGTGTCAAAGCGATTTTATTTAACTCCGCCTAATAACTCAGAATCGATCAAACACGGTCAACCTCGACCAGAAACGGAGCAGGTTGGTCTACTCGAGCCGAATTTGACTTAAAAAAATAAAACATAATTCCTATGTCCATAATATCAAATAATGAATGTCAGTTTTCAAGGGACGAATATTAGTTTTTAAAGTATTTCACTATTTGAACATGTATTTTTTTTATTTATATTGATATATACATATCTTATTATAAATATTAGTAAACTTATGATATTTGATATATATATATATATATATATATATATATATATATAACTTTCCGAAAACTAATTTCTTTATAATTTAACACGTTTGAGTATTCTCCGATCGAGTACTCTCCGCCTAGGCCGAGTACTCGTAACTCTCTAGTCGACCGACCTGAGAGAGCCTAGCGACTTCTGCAACAATGGGTACTGGTACGCGGTATAGTTTTCGATATATATTTTTTCTTTTCAATACAACTTTGTTTTCAATAAATTTTAAATTAGAATATTGAGAAGAGAAAAAAGCTAAACATAACTTGTATTTAGTTGTTTCTTTTAATTAACAGAAAGCAAGTTATTAAAGTATAAATGAAAAATGAAAACATTAGTAAACCTAAATTGTGTTATGTGTATATTAATTGGCTAAAGCTAAAATTAAATATAAAACACGTGTCACGTGGAAGAACATGTATTATATTTATCTATAACTACATATACAAGATGGTGAAATAGTGCCAAATAGCTGTCTGACACTCCCTCATTCGTGCAGTCAAATTACGATTTTGTCCCGTTTAGATTTACAATTTTCTCATTGGTTGTGTTTTTCTCCTCCTAGCCAAATTACGATTTTCCCTCCGTTCAAATTTATAGTTTTGTCATTGTTTTTGTTTTTTTTTTCCCGCAATAGTGTCAGTCAACTGCCTAGCACTTCCCCATTCATCCAGCAACATTACGATTTTGCCCCATTTAAATTTACAGTTTTGTCATTGGTTTTTTTCCTCTCAGCCAAATTACGATTTTGCCCTCCGTTTAAATTTACAGTTTTGCCATTGTGTTTGTTTTTCTGTCAAATTACGATTTTGGCCCCAGTCTTAAATTCCTTTTAGTGTTTTTTTTTTTTTTTTACAAAACTATGGTAGTGTTTTGTTTTAATTGGTTAGATTGATGTAAATTTTATTCTTGCCAGACGGTAGTTTTTCCAGCGTTTTATTTTTTTAGCAAAAGTATGATAGTGTTTTGTTTTAATTGGTTGACTTGATGTAATTTTTTTAAGATCGTATTATGAGTAGTATGTGCAAGTAAACGAAACACAAACGTACATGCTATGAGAGAGAAATATTCAGCTTAGTGCCCCGCAACACGAGCAGGGAAAAACTAGTGTATAACAATTGAATAGTCGTTATGTATATATTGTTATTAATAAAATACATTTGAATTAGATACAGAAAACATTTGGCAGTCAAAGTTAGTAATTATTTTAAATTGGAAGTTTATGCTTTTTTATAATCCATAGTAAGAGAAAGAGTTAGAAAACATTAAATTAAGGATTGCATTGTTGAAGAGGTGGCCTACAAAATCAGCTTGTATCTTATATCAATCTTTACTTGATATGAGTAACAAGGATGGACGAAGGTACTTGGAAGACTACCCAAACAAACTTCCATTGTACATCAAGTTAAAAAGTCTAAATCGATCGGGAAACTTCATACTTCTTTCTTTCTGACGAGCTTCACATGAAATATTAAATAATTGTTATAACAAAACCAAATACGTCTATATGTAATGACGACGGGCCCATCGGTAGTCCAGTGAACCCATCTTGGGCTTCCATCATTTGGGCCGGTTAGTGAACCCAATTCAAGCCTTTTCCCTTAAAGGTGAATCAATAGAAAAGGCGGGAAAACGGGAAGGATCCGATGCTCTGCTATCAATTAATGCTTGACGGAGAGAGAGAAAAGGTGATCGCCGGAATAGGAGTACAATGCAGCTGGCCTCATTAATGAAGCCTGGAATCCACCCGTTGGGGTTCAGACACGTGTCTGAGTCCCCCAAAGCTGCCAGAAAGCCGTTAGATGATCCCGACAAGCTATCCAAGAAAGATAAGTGACTTCCATTATATAAGGAAGGTGGGGATGCTCGGTAAAGGTATGCATTCATGAGCCATACTCATTAAATACCCACACACTTCATTTATTCCGACAACCTCGGACCGCATGCATCACACGAACATTGTTCAAAATTCACACCAACAGAGAACATTCCAATGACCACGAACTCGTCGGAATAGGCTTCTCATATCTCTGGCAAGTTTACTTACTCTCACGTCGGAGCTTGGTCACGGATCCCCCCCCTGGGGTCCTCCGTGACAAGGCTAACTGTTTTTTTTTTGTAGGACGACGAAGCAACACCATTACAACGTTGACGAGACCCATTGACTGTCAACCGGGACCTGAGGACTCGACATTGGTGCCATCCGTGGGGACCTTAGTCCATCTAGTGATCCTACTTAGAACCTGAAACGTTGTAAAAGGTCACCACCCATCTGAGGCAACATGGCCACACCACCACCTCCAAATTCTCTAACGATGAAAACCGTGCAGAGCACCAATGACGTGGTGACGGTTGAAGATATCACCCACGAGGAGGAGACTGGCAACAGGGTTGAGCCATCGAAGAAAAGGGATACTATTACGTCAGACTTTGTAGCCACGCACAGAGACGAGCTCAAGAAGCAACTTGAAGATTTGGAAAGACGAGGGAAGTTAGAAAGTTTAAAGACCAGGCTTTCCTTCGGCACACCATCAAACAAAGAAGACACTTGTCCACGAGGAAAAGATAACAATCCTGATCCCTTGGATGACTTCATGATTGCCTTAAGGCAGATGACCACCGGAAGAACATGAAAAGTTAGTGAAAGGAAGGGAACAAAAAGGGACGGATAAAGAAGGCCAGGATGATGGTGGGCTGAACAAACCCTACTTACCCAAAGAATTGGCTGAGGTTTCAAAGTTTACTAAGAGAATAGCCAAGTCGCCCATGCCTCCAAAACTCAAGCCTCCGTTGAACCTGGACAGGTACGACGGAACTAAGGACCCGGAGGATCACCTGCATGCTTTTAGGGGTGCCAGACAGGTGGGGAGATGGTCAATGCCCACTTGGTGTTACATGTTTGTTCAAACGTTGACTGAAGGAGCCAGGTTGTGGTTTGATAGCCTCCCGGCCGGAAGTATAGACAGCTATGAAGAACTGAGTGAGAAGTTCCTCAGGAACTTCAGTCAACAGAGAAAGGTGATCAAGAATCCCAACGAGATCATGCATATTCGACAGAGAGACAACGAACGAGTGGACCAATACATGGAAAGATTCATCAGAGAAAGCATGAACATCAAGGATGTCCCTGAAGTGATGAAGATTAGCAGCTTCATCAACAGGTTGAAACATACTCAGCTGTGTGAGAAACTGGGGGGAAGATTTCCCGGATACCTTTGACAATCTCATGTACAGGGTCAGGGCTATTATCAGAGGGAAAGACACTATCAGCAAGGCCAAGGAACTTGATGCTCCGCCCCAGACCCAAACACCTAAGCCTTAGGAAAAAGGTACATTCTATCCCCGGAAACCTATCTTTGATAAGATACAACATGACAGAACAAGATCGCTATACTCTCCTTACAAACCCCGAGGCAGGGGAACAGCCTCTTATTCTGATAGTTTCACTCCTCTGACCAAGACCCCTAGCGAGATACTGGCTACTGAAAGAGTCAAGAAATCTTTCCCGAAGCCCCTCCCCCGATCAAACCGGGACCAAAAGCTCACCCGAATGAATATTGTGAATTCTATAAGGGTTTTGGTCACAAAACAGATGATTGCATGTATCTGAAAAGAGAAATAGAAGTAGCGGTGAAGACATGAAAGTTGTCCCATCTAGTTAAGGAAATAAGGGGGGATAGGAAAGGAAGGGACGCCAAGGGGGGAGAACCCGACAGAGCATATATGGATATGATCAGAAGTAGGGACGAGTGTGACCCCCACCAGAAGTGTCAAAGCAAGGGTACTGAGCCCCTCAAACTGCATGAGGGCCCCCATATTAATGCCGCACCTGGAGGATGAAACGCCCAGTTTTTCTCATTCTACTATTAACATAGAAGTTTATGAAATTTTTCAAAAATTTTGACATGACCCGTTTGTATTAAGGACCTTTCCCCCTGTTTTAACAACATCATTTTAATTAAGTACAACGACACTTTTCAAAATAACAAAGTTATGACCATAAAAGGTTCACCATAACTATTTTGTACAAACTACAACAAAAGGTTTAGAAATCCAAACTACTTACTAACATACTAAACCCAAGTTTGACATCATATCACAAAATGAAAACTTTTACCCATTCATAATAGACAACTTGAACCGGAAGCGTGCAAAAAGGTCGACATTGTGTGTTTGGTCCGAAAGCTCCACTATCAAGCCTGGGATTTACCTATCATTCATAACAACAAGACATTTATTAGTTCTACATGTGTATGTAATAACAAATCCTTTACCCAATTACCATTATCTGACCCATTAATAAATTCATTACTTCTTGTCAACGACCATACTACATTTCATTCTCTTATCCTTCTAGCATAAATTTCTTTATGCTCTTCAACATTTCTTTTAGAAACACTTAACATATATTCTACTCAAACCATCCGCAATGGTTTAATACATTCCCTTCATTAAACATGCTTTCGCCATTTTGACCCATTATCCACAAGTCATTTTCTAGTCTTTTCCATTCCACCTTCCCAAACAATTTACGACCCATTTGGGTAGTCATTAAACATCACATGTTCTTTGATTACTTATCCATTTTTTCTAATATAAAACATACCACAATCTCTTCTATAAGCAAACATACAACATACATCTTAACACTAAGGTTTAAGTAGCTAATATAACATCCGTAGACTACATAATAGAAGAATTAAGTTCATATGAACTTACCGCGATCTTGAGATGCTTGTGATTTCGAGTGACTTGCGCCTTCTTCCTTTTTTGTTCCTATACATCACAACTTCATATACTTAGCTTTCGACAAATTTCATTATTCTCATTTTCTTTGTCATACTATTATGATGTTTATAAATCATACGCACTCCGACCATAATCATATTTCATCAACTTAACAAACTTTCATACAAAAACACAATTTCATTAATTTAGACATTTCATCGGACACATGGCTTGCGTACAATCTAATAAGCATGATGTACAAGTATTTATAACACATTCATCCTAGCTTCATCAAATAGATCAACAATCGTAACCATACTACATCTGATTCAAATCAAATCACTCATCAAAACACTTCTATAACCTGAGTTTAACATCAACATTACATAATTAATCCATAACTTTTACTAAATTTTTACTACCTTACATAATCTCAAGGCGGTTTTGCCCCAACTACTAGTAAAATCGAAATAGCACATCATATAACTCATATTTGTTCCTATCATTCAACATCTAGGTTCGATTTCATACAAACATCATATATCATACATAACCCACTTCATCAAATGTTAACAAATCATGAAATTACACTTACTAGATGTCAAGAACACTTAGATAGTTGAAGTTCTTGGCTCATGCATTTGAAAAATCCTTGATTCCCCTTTCAATTTGATGGAATTTAGTATCTTAGGGTTTTGAGATGGAGAACTTTCTCCTGGCCTTCTCACGATCGACCACACACACACATACTTGACATATATTTTTTTTGTTTTAATTACACACTTTTCATTTTAACCCCTTAACTATTATAACATGGCATTTTTCTCTTTATTACTTACTAACTTAATAATCTTTCATGCCTAATTATAAGATTTTAGATTTTGTTAAAATGCTACAAATCTTATTAATGGTAAAATTTCATGTCTACCATTTCTTTTCGCTAAAGTATTGCGATTAAACATTACGACATGTCATACGAAATTTGGAGTGTTACAAGTCTACCCCCTTAAAAAGGTTTCGTCCCCGAAACCAAAATACATACCGAATAACTCTGGGTATTGCTTTCGCATATCATCCTCCGCTTCCCACGTGAGATCCGATCCCTTCCGGTGTTGCTATTGAACCAACATTTGTCGAACGGATTTGTTGCGGAGTTGCTTCACTTTAAAATATTTTATTGCGACGGGCTTTTCAACGTAATTCAACTACTCGTCCACTTCAATATCCTCCATAGGCACGTATGCCGGCTCATCCGCTAGGCACTTCCGTAATTGCGATACGTGAAAAGTGTTATGAATCCCATCCAACGCGGGTGGTAATTCTAACTGATACGCCACCGGCCCGACCCGGGCGAGTATTTTGAATGGCCTGATGTATCGAGGGCCTAGCTTCCCGCGTTTACGAAAACGGATTATCCCTTTCCATGGAGAGACCTTTAGTAACTCATGATCTCCCACTTGAAATTCAATTGGTCGCCTTCGTCGATCCGCATAAGACTTTTGTCTATCTTGCGCTGCTTTTATTCTTGATCTAACCATATCAATCTTTTCATTCGTCTTGGCTACTTCTTCTTTTGACGCGAGTTCTCGTTGACCCACTTCCCCCCCAACAAACCGGAGTCCTACATTTCCTTCCATATAGCATCTCGTAGGGGGCCATTTTTATGCTGTTATGATAACTATTATTATATGAAAACTCTACCAAGGGTAGATGATCATCCCAGCTTCCCCCAAAATCCATGACACACGCCCTTAACATATCAACTAATGTTTGTATAGTTCGTTCTGATTGACCATCGGTTTGAGGATGGTAGGCGGTGCTAATATGTAATTGGGTCCCCAATTCTTCATGAAACTTCCTCCAGTAACGAGATGTGAACCGGGTGTCCCGATCGGATACTATAGACACCGGAACCCCATGTCGGGATATAATCTCGTTCATATAAACTTCCACCATCTTTTCTGAATTGTAAGCTTCCCGAATAGGTAAGAAATGTGCGCTTTTGGTCAGTCGATCAACGACCACCCATATTGCATCGTGCCCTTTTCTTGTCTTGGGAAGCTTAGTCACCAAATCCATCGTTACATGTTCCCACTTCCACACAGGGATCTCCAAGGGTTGCAACTTTCCATACGGCCTTTGGTGCTCGGCTTTTACTTGAGAACATGTCAAACACTTAGTAACATACTTGACAATGTCTCTTTTCATTCCCGGCCACCAATAATTCATCCTCAAGTCTCGATACATCTTTGTAGCTCCCGGATGAACGGAGTACCGAGACTTGTGAGCTTCATTCAATAGTAATTCTTTCACATCACATTCCCGAGGTATCCAAATTCGGTCATACCTCGTTTTCATACCATTTGCATTCTCTTCCAATTCATGAATAAATCCTTCCGTCCTCTCCTTCTTTGGGTCGCCAGCATTTAAAGATTTTGTTTGAGCTTCTCGGATTTCACAAAGGAGTTTAGGTGTGACTACCATCTTCATAGATTTTACCCGAATCGGGGGCGGGTACTCCTTTCGACTTAGAGCGTCCGCCACAACATTAGCCTTCCCAGGATGGTAATGAATGTCACAATCACAATCCTTAATGAGTTCCAACCATCTTCGTTGCCTCATATTAAGATCTTTCTGCTCGAAGAAATATTTAAGGCTTTTATGATCTGAGTAAATAGTACATTTCACCCCATACAGGTAGTGCCTCCATATCTTCAAGGCAAACACGACTGCCGCCAATTGTAGATCATGAGTTGGGTAATTGTTTTCATGCTGCTTGAGTTGTATTGAAGCATAAGCAACGACTTTACCCCTTTGCATTAACACGCCACCTAAACCTTGGTGGGAGGTGTCTGTATATACTACCAAATCATTCGTTCCATCCGGTAGTGTTAACACCGGAGAATTTGTAAGCTTTTCTTTCAAGGTCTGAAACGCCTTCTCTTGTTCTTCGCCCCATATAAACTTTCCGCTCTTCTTTGTTAATTTCGTCATGGGTGAGGCTATCTTGGAGAAATCCTGGATAAATCTTCTGTAATATCCAGCCAAACCCAGAAAACTTTTTATTTCGCTTGGATTCTTTGGGGTTACCCAATTCATTACCGCATCTACTTTGGACGGGTCCACATGGACACCATCCGCATTGATTATATGACCCAAAAACTGTACCTCTCTAAGCCAAATGGCACACTTTGAGAACTTTGCATATAACTTTTCCTTACGAAGCGCTTCCAATACATCACGTAGGTGGGAAGCATACTCTGCTTCACTTCGGGAGTATATTAGTATATCGTCAATAAATACGATTACATACTTATCAAGCATAGGTCGGCACACCCGATTCATTAAATCCATAAACGTAGCTGGTGCGTTCATTAGCCCAAAGGACATTACTAAAAACTCGTAATGTCCGTACCGCGTCGAAACGCAGTCTTCGGCACATCTTCGTCTCGTACACGCAGTTGGTGATAACTCGACCGCAGATCGATTTTCGAAAACCAACTTGCCCCTTGTAACTGGTCGAATAGGTCATCAATTCGGGGCAACGGGTAACGATTCTTCACCGTCAACTTGTTCAACTCTCGATAGTCGATGCACATTCGCATCGAACCATCTTTCTTCTTCACGAATAATACGGGCGCTCCCCATGGTGAAACACTTGGTTTAATGAAACCCTTATCGAGCAACTCTTGAAGTTGCGTCATCAATTCTTTCATTTCAGTTGGGGCCAACCGATAAAGAGCTTTAGCTACCGGTTTTGCGCCCGGACTAAGGTCTATCTTGAATTCTACTTCCCGCTCGGGCGGAAGCCACGGTAAATCTTCCGGAAACACATCCGGATATTCATTCACTACATTCACTTCTTCAAGCTCTGGAACACCTCGATTGGTGTCATTCACATAAGATAGATACGCCTTACCTCCGTTCTTCACATGTTTGACAGCTTTGATTATAGAACACAATTTCGATTTGATGACCCTTTCCCCTTGAACACTTACCCGTTTCCCCCCCAAGGTTACTACATGAATGACTTTCTTTTCGCATTGAATTTCAGTGTGGTTTTGGGCTATCCAATCCATTCCTACAACTACTTTCAATTCCCCCATGTACATCAGAACAAGATCTATACTAAATTCCTCATCTTCGATTAAGATCTTACAGTTTCTACAAATATCATGTAACAAATAGCTTTTACTATCAGCAACTTCCACTTCTAAGGGTACTGACATCTTTTCAAGCTTAAACGATGGATAACTAACAATTCATTAGAAATGAACGACCTACTAGCCCCGGAATCAAATAAAAATTCATAGGCATAGAATTAACCAAGAATATACCTGAAACCACATCCGGGCTAGCCTTAGCTTCATCTGAGGTTAACTGAAACATCCTCCCTCGAGCCTTGGAAGACTCATCCTTCTTTCCATCTTTCTTTGCCCCTGGTTGGAGTTTTAGACATTCCGCTTTAATGTGCCCCGTTTGATTACAATTGTAACACGCTTTTGACTTTTCGGGGCACCTATAATACGGATGTCCCTCTTGCCCACATTTGTAGCATCCTTTCTTTCCCAACAAACACTCACCCGAATGATGTTTCCCACATGTCTTGCAAGTCGGAATCCCACTACTTGTCTTCCCTTTCCTGTTTTGATCTTGATATTTTGCCTTTTTCGATGGGTTTGTATTGGTAGGCTTCTCCGCCACCCTTTTCTCTCCCCGTTCAACCTGCCTTCTTAACTCGATCTCCCTATCTCTTGCCTAGTCGATTAATTCATTCAACGTTGCACACTTGGAGGGATTTACGAACTCCCGATATTAAACTTTTAACATAGCATGATAACGTATGATTTTCAACCTTTCAGTCCCCGTTATCTCCCCACAAAACTTCACCTTCTCGAGGAACTTATTCGTTATTTCATCAATCGTTTCATCCTTTTGTCGAAGACGTAGGAAGTCTTCTTGAATCTTATCAAGTGCGGATTGTGGGCTATGATATTTCAGAAACAGCTCCTTGAACTCTTGCCATGTTAACGTTTGTACTTTGTCATCCCCCAATTCCTTCGAATGTGCGTCCCACCAATCCTTCGCTTGGAGTTGTAGGAGGCCCGTAGCAAACATCACTTGATCCTCCACTTCACATCTACTTCTTACAAACACTGCCTCGGTGCTTGAAATCCATCTTTGACAAGCTATCGGGTCAATTTCCCCTTTATACGGCAAGGGGTTACATACCATGAATTCCTTGTACGTGCACCTTCGAGTACTTTTCTTTGTTTGTAGTTCACTAATCATCTCCTTTAGTTCTTCCACCTTGGTCGTTACTAGAGTATCGACTACTCCCAATACTTGACCTTCCACTTCTTGAGTTAGTCGGGAATTACTAGCTTCAATCACTTTCTCTACTTCTTCTAAAATCATTTCTCTCATTTCATTTCGGCGTGCTTCATCGTCATCGTTTACATTCACCGCATCAGCCATCTACATAAAACATTCATTATATCCATTAGGTTTCATTTCATACTTCCCACCATCATGTTTTAACATCATTTTATCATGACACATTCCATTCATCATTCATACTTCATGCCTTATCGTCATTGACGATCGTATCGTATCATTCTTTATTTTAGACATTCATTCATCATTTCTATCATATAACCATGCTAGTGATACGTAGCTCTTATTCTTTCTAATACGTAAAAGAAATTACTCGCGACTAAAACATACTTAAACTTTCTTTGGAAACTCAACGTTTCCGACAACCAACTTCATAGTATTCTTTATCCCATATACCTTGGTATCACTTTTTTTTATTCTTTTCATCCCCCATTTTATATATTTCTGGTTACAAATTCGATTGAATCGACATTTAATTGTGTTTTATTTGAATATTGTAGTTTTGGAAAGCTTGTTGGTGATTCGTTGCGAAAACTCAAGAAAATATGAAGTTTGTGGAAATTTTGCCCAGACACAGCTGTGTTGGTTATCTGAGTACAAAGTCACACAGCTGTGTCAGCCTTGCCACGCACCCTGATCTCAGCAACAAACATCAACGGTCCACACAGCTGTGTCACTTAACGACACAACTGTGTGCGGCTCCAGATCTGATATAACCTAATGTTTAGCTCCCATTTCATTTGACCCGTTCTAACCCCCAAACTGGTCCGATTCATCCCACATCTTTCCACAACATCCCGTAACCAATCCATAACATTCCGTAACTATTTATTTGTAATGCAAAAATTTCAACTTTTAAAATACTTACTTGCCTTGCGCCGCGGAACGAACACACACTTCTCACGAGCTTTCCGTTTGAGTTCAAGCACTTAATGCTTAAATCCCTCAAACCTAGGCTCTGATACCAACTTGAAACGCCCAATTTTTCTCATTCGACTATTAACATAGAACTTTATGAAATTTTTCAAAAATTTTGACATGACCCATTTGTATTAAGGACCTTTCCCCCTGTTTTAACAACATCATTTTAATTAAGTACTACGACACTTTTCAAAATAACAAAGTTATGACCATAAAAGGTTCACCATAACTATTTTGTACAAACTACAACAAAAGGTTTAGAAATCCAAACTACTTACTAACATACTAAACCCAAGTTTGACATCATATCACAAAATGAAAACTTTGACCCATTCATAATAGACAACTTGAACCGGAAGCGTGCAAAAAGGTCGACATTGTGTGTTCGGTCCGAAAGCGCCACTATCAAGCCTGGGATTTACCTATCATTCATAACAACAAGACATTTATTAGTTCTACATGTGTATGTAATAACAAATCCTTTACCCAATTACAATTATCTGACCCATTAATAAATTCCTTACTTCTTGTCAACGACCATACTACATTTCATTCTCTTATCCTTCTAGCATAAATTTCTTTATGCTCTTCAACATTTCTTTTAGAAACACTTAACATATATTCTACTCAAACCATCCGCAATGGTTTAATACATTCCCTTCATTAAACATGCTTTCGCCATTTTGACCCATTATCCACAAGTCATTTTCTAGTCTTTTCCATTCCACCTTCCCAAACAATTTACGACCCATTTGGGTAGTCATTAAACATCCCATGCTCTTTGATTACTTATCCATTTTTTCCAATATAAAACATACCACAATCTCTTCTATAAGCAAACATACGACATACATCTTAACACTAAGGTTTAAGTAGCTAATATAACATCCGTAGACTACATAATAGAAGAATTAAGTTCATATGAACTTACCGCGATCTTGAGATGCTTGTGATTTCGAGTGACGTGCGCCTTCTTCCTTCTTTGTTCCTATACATCACAACTTCATATACTTAGCTTTCGACAAATTTCATTATTCTCATTTTCTTTGTAATACTATTATGATGTTTATAAATCATACGCACTCCGACCATAATCATATTTCATCAACTTAACAAACTTTCATACAAAAAACACAATTTCATTAATTTAGACATTTCATCAAACACATGGCGTGCGTACAATCTAATAAGCATGATGTACAAGTATTTATAACACATTCATCCTAACTTCATCAAATAGATCAACAATCGTAACCATACTACATCTGATTCAAATCAAATCACTCATCAAAACACTTCTATAACCTGAGTTTAACATCAACATTACATAATTAATCCATAACTTTTACTAAATTTTTACTACCTTACATAATCTCAAGTGGGTTTTGCCCCAACTACTAGTAAAATCGAAATAGCACATCATATAACTCATATTTGTTCCTATCATTCAACATCTAGGTTCGATTTCATACAAACATCATATATCATACATAACCCACTTCATCAAATGTTAACAAATCATGAAATTACACTTACTAGATGTTAAGAACACTTAGATAGTTGAAGTTCTTGGCTCATGCATTTGAAAAATCATTGATTCCCCTTTCAATTTGATGGAATTTAGTATCTATGGAGAGCTTTCTCCTGGCCTTCTCACGATCGACCACACACACACATACTTGACATATTTTTTTTTGTTTAATTACACACTTTTCATTTTAACCCCTTAACTATTATAACATGACATTTTTCTCTTTATTACTTACTAACTTAATAATATTTCATGCCTAATTATAAGATTTTAGATTTTGTTAAAATGCTACAAATCTTATTAATGGTAAAATTTCATGTCTACCATTTCTTTTCGCTAAAGTATTGCGATTAAACATTATGACATGTCATACGAAATTTGGGGTGTTACAGAGGAGCATGAGGTATAAAGGCTCCCCTTTAACATCTCAGCTATAATAGCATGCCACAGCGTGGTCCGGATACACGTAGATGGGTGGAGCAGGGTAGATGTGATTTACGAACATTTCTTCCTAAGGTTTGACAGAGACGTGAGGGACAAGCTAGAAGAGGATTCAATTCCCTTAGTAGGCTTCAACAACAGTGTCTCTCACCCCTTAGGGAAGATCAGGCTTCCTTTCACAGTTGGGGTGGGGGACCGGGTCCGGACCATAAAAATTACCTTTACCGTGGTCCGAGCTCCCTCTAAATACAACGCGATCTTGGGCAGACCAGGGATTGGAGACTTACAGGCCCAAGCTTCGACCCCCCCCCCCCACGGAGCTTTAGTTTTTCAGACTCCCTGGGGGCTAGCTTGGGTAAAATACTCATATGAGGTTGTATCACCAGTTTCAGAAGGAGAAGTTGGGAAGAGCTCCCAAGAGGGAGGAATAGAGGAATGGGCACTTAGCGACAGATTTCCGTAGCAAACAGTGAAAGTGCGGAAGCACCTCAGTGACAAGTGCAAAAGTGCACTCAAGGAACTACTTCTCCTTAACATAGATGTTTTTGCCTTCCATTATGGGGATATGACCGGGATCCCCTGGAGCTTGACAGAGCACATGCTCTATACCCGCAGCTGGGTACGGCCTGTTAAGCAAAAGAAACGAAGTATGGGGCCGAGCAAAAGAAGGGCCGCTTGTGAAGAGATAAGAAAACTCCTTAGAGCCAGGATAGTTAGGGAAGTCAGGTACCCTTCCTGGATTGCCAACCCAGTGATGGTCAGTAAGAAGTATGGGGGACGGAGAATGTGTATAGATTTTAAAGATTTGAACAAGGCATGCCCTAAGGATTGTTACCCACTCCCGGAGATAAGGTTGACTCCTTAGCTCAATACCCCCTAAAGAGAGGAAAAGACTTCGTTCGTGACGGATGAAGGCACTTTCTGCTATACTAAAATGCCCTTCGGGTTGAAGAATGCGGGGGCCAAATATCAAAGGTTCATGAACACCTTGTTTAGAGAGCAACGGGGAAGGAACCTGGAAGTGTACGTGGATGATATCATCATAAAAAGCCTCACGGAAGTGGCTATGCTGGAGGATATAGCAGAAACGATCCGGACCATGCAGGAAGTTAACATGAAGTTGAACCCTGGAAAGTGCTACTTCGGGGTAGAAGAGGGAAAGTTCTTGGGAGTGGTGGTTACCAAGGGAGGGATCAAGGCAAACCCTGAGAAGATACAAGTTTTTGATGCATATTTTGTGTCTGTAACTTGTTCTTTATTATCGATGTAATATTACGGTGTTTTAGTTATCGAGTTTGTATGTCCGTTAGTCGACCAAGTCGGATATCCTCCTATCTTACTTGGGTTCGACAGTTGTCTCGTTGTTTTGTAATGTTTATGAACTGATGCATGTTGCATTTGGATAAGTAGATTATGTCTAGTGTGTGTTTATACAAGTCTGCTGCAAACTGTTTAACAGTTTGCAGCCTATCTGTTTGCAGTCCTCGATGAAAGACTGTCTTTCGTTGAACTCAGGTGTGACGAAAAACCGTTATGGTTATAACTCCATGTTTCGTCGTGATTGGTGACGAAAGACCTTGTCTTTCGTCGACCTTGGTATTTCGTCAGGCCCATTTTGTCTTTCGTCGACATTGGGTTGTGCTGCCTATATAAACACCACTTGTTTTCTGTGTGAAACCATGAGAGCATACCCCAACTGTGAGTTTACCTTCAAACATTGTGTGTATGTGTTTGATGCTTGTTCTCATCCATTTTAATCAATAGACTGTGAATTGTTGGTTTCTTCGTGTTCTCGATATTTCGTGATCCATTTTAATCAATAGACTGTGATCGATCCTCCGAAAACGGACCTACAAGTGGTATCAGAGCATTGGCTCTTATCCTTGTTTAAAACCAAACATTGTTGTGATTTTATCAAGTGTTTAAAGTGTTTATTTGAGTTTCTGAAACTGTGTTCTTAAAAAAAATTGATAATTTTCTGAAAAAGTGCTTAAAAATCTGTTTAGATCTTGATATTTGCTAAAGTTTTATCAAAAACCTTTGTTATATTACTTGTTCACGTGATAAAACCGGGTTTTCATTGAAAGTTTGAGCAAATTTGTGATTCGGAAAATTTCTCCGGTGAAAAACTTGGCCGGAAAGTTCATATCTTCATCATATGTTCTTCAAATCTTCAAGTGTTCTTGAGATATTCTTGATTTTAAAATTAAAAGAAAATTGATAAATTGATTAAAATATTGGTAAGACCATGTTGGGTTGGTAAGATGGGTATGTTGGTAAGTTGAATCGGGTGTCCTTATCAGAGAAAAAGATAAGATTTCCTTTTGAAAAATCTCACCAACTTTCTGTCTGTGTCTGTGACCATCATTGACGAAAAACCCAAGCGACGAAATGCCTAGTGTTTCGTCAAAAGAAACTTCGACGAATTACATAGTGTTTCGTCAAAGGTACTGTTGACGAAAAACCGTGTTTTTCATGGGAAGAGTTTGTGATGAAAAACCATATTTCATCTAAGTTGGTTTTTCGCCAGAAACTTAGTTTTTCGTGGGGATACTTGTCAATTTTTCAACTGAGGCTTTGCAAAAGTATCTTAACAGTTTGTTTTCAAGTGTGTGACTAGGTATTCTTATTCAAACAACAATCATGAGTACGAGTCCATGGGATTAGAGCACGGGACCAAGTCCAGGTCAAGATCAGACCTCCGCACCCGCTTGGTTAAGGAATTTTATGCCACAACAATCTATTAGTGCAAGTCAATGGGCATGCGTGACGAACCAGAATCAAAGCATTTCAGAATCTATTATTAAGTGAGATTGAAACAGGTAGCAACAATCGCCCGCCAAAGCTGAATCATATGAACGACTATCCATCTTGGAAGGGTCGTTTTCACACTTATGTTCTAGGGCAAAACACCGAGTTATGGACGTGCTTCACTTGGCCATATAACACAACTCTTGAAGAAGCAGGATCAAATGCGATGACCTTGGCAAATATGCAAGAAAACGACAAAAAGGCATATGATCTGGAGAAGAAGGCGTTCGCTATTCTTACACAAGCACTCCACGATGACATTTATCATCAATTCGCTTATTGTACTAGCACAAAAGACTTATGGGATGCTTTGGTAGCAAGAGGAGAAGGGAATGCGGCTACTAGAAAGACACGCCACGATTTGTTGAAAAAGGAATTTGAAGCATTTCAATTCATGGAAAACGAAACGCTAAATGATATGAAAACTCGTTTTTATCATTTGATTAGTGAAATGTATTCTTATGCTGTTCTTGCAACTCAACAAGAAATGGTTGCAAGGTTTGCTGATGCTCTACCCCCAAAATGGAGTCCTTTTATTGAATTGTTAAAGCATATGGGTGTTTTAGATACTGTCAGTATCTATGAGTTTGTTCAGAAGTTGGAGCATAAGAATGAAGAGGAAATCCGGAAAGCTAAAAGGATTGCAGTTCCTCAAAATACGAAAATGTATCTTGGAGGGTTTAATCCTGCAGCTAGTTCCAGTTTCAGTCAGTAACCAAAGCTACAAACGGCGTTTATGTCCAATACAAGCTCCTTTCCTTTTCCTCAGTCAGCTCCACCTCAGGTTTTCGATCCAAGTGCCTATCTCCCACCAGCGCATGTTATTGCTCAGGCTTATGCTCTTTCAAAACCTCAATTCGATCCGAGTGCCTGGCTACCTACACCCCAAACCTCCACCTCAAGTTTCCACTACTCAACCTCAGTTTGATCCAAGTGCTTATCTTCCTCCCTCACCACAACAAGTCCGACTACAACAACAACAAGCATGTTACAGTAACAATCCTACATCCCAAAACCCCAACACAGTCAGAGTTGATACTTCAAACCTTTCGAAAGTCAGCATCGAAGTGGCAAAGGAACATATGGAACTAATCAATACAATGGTCAGTGCCTACTGCGGATTGGTCGCAGGTCAAATTGGAAACATTAATTTGACAAATGAAGATTATCAACAGATAGACCGTGATGAAATGGAGTTGATGAATATTAAGTGGGCGTTCGCAAGTGCTGTTAGAAGGGCTAAGGATTATATAAGTCGAACAAGAAGAACTACCTTGGAAAGCAAGAAGGATACGAAGTACGGTTTCGATAAGGATGCGGTTACGTGTTTCAATTGCGGCGAAAAGGGTCACTTCAAATGTGAGTGCACTCGACCAAGCAAACAAGGCAATCAAAATCCCTTCCGAAATCAGACGAGTACTTCTAACACAAATCAAGAAAACCGTGAAAGGAGGATGGTAGTTGTGAACAATACAACCAACCAAAACCAGTCTGGACCTTCAAACACCAACCGAGCATTAGTCGTTCAAGCTGATGAAGGGTGTAACTGGTCAGTACAGTTTGGGGATGGTGATAAAGAAGGAGGAGGAACCGCATGTTATGCAAAAATCATCAATCACATCAAGCATGTTCACAAAGAAGAATTTTCTGAAAGTGATGATAGTTCAGGTTATAGCGGTAGTTCGGATGAAGAAAGCTCAAATGCGGGAGGTTATAATTCAGAATCAGATGTGAAGGAAGAGACGAATTCTGATGATGATTTATTGAATGAAGCTGAGGAGTTAAAGTGTCAGAAATCTATTATGATCAAGAAGGCTGATGTCGCATCAAAAGAAATGGAGAAGTTCTTCTATGAAGATGGATCTTTTTCTTATCAGACTGCGTTTATGGCAAATGTCTCAGCCTCGACGAGTCAGGTAAATTCCGACACTCCCACTCCTAGCGTATGTAATTTGTGTGCAGATTTGAAACTGGAATCCGAAAAGATTCATAGTCATAATCAAAGTTTGGTTATTGAGCTGTCTAAGTGCAAAGAGGCAACCATGGCTTTAGCTCGAAATGAAAAGGATTTTAAATCAGTAATTGAAACTTTAAAGAAAAATGTTTCCGAATTGACAAAAACTGTTTTCAACAAACAAATTGGTATTAATAACTACATTAATATCATTGAGGAAACAAAGAAAGAGCTAGCCATTGCAAAATGCGAGCATGATGCAATAAAGCTCAAATTGGCGAGTTATTCTAACTCCCGATATGTGATTGATCACATCATAGAAGTTCAACAGCTGAAAGGGAACAAGAAAGGCGTTGGGTATAATTCGTGTCCGCCCCCTTTGAGACACAACTATACTCGAATGCCCGATGAAGAGGAAATGCCTCGTTTTGAACCAAGTGTGCCTCTTGATTATGAGGAAGTTACTACAGGATTAGGGTTTAAATCGGACAGTTCCTCGGGTACCTCATCTGAAGAAACAGAAACTTCAACATCGACGCATCAAAGTGCTCCAATTATTGAGGACTATGATTCGTCTGATGATGAATCAAATGTGAGTGATCAGGATACATCACTTGATAAGATGAAAGGAGTAGAAATTCCAATTGAGAATCATATCCTTTGTGATCTTCCTACTCCTGCTGTGCAACCTGTTGCCAAACAAGTGATAGATCCTGTCAAGGATGTCAAGAATGTCAAGGAATCTGTGTCTACCGTTAAGATTAATAATGTGTTGTATACTTTGGTTAGTGATGCTAAAATTTATTTAGACAATGATTTTCCAATTAAAAACGTCAATCCATCTTCGATTGATAAAGTTTTTGAAGATAATACCAGCAAGTTTTTGGGAAAGACAATCCCGGAAGTTGTTGTAACTCAATGTGATCCTATCCCAAAATATGAAATTAGAAAACAATTTGGAAATCAATAAATTACCGACAAAGCAACAACCTATTGCTTCTAAGGGTAAACAGCAAGTACAACGAGCTCAAAAGCCTAAAGTTTCTCAATCAAAGTTTGAAACAAAAGGAGCTCGTTACAAGAAGAAAAGCGGTGATGTTAACTTTGTAGCATCAAAGGGTACTGATAAAATTGAGACTTTTGAAAATAAATCAAACACCGATTTTGTCCAACAAGTCAAAATTTTAAAACGTAACAGTCAAAACAACAACACCCAACACACAAACGGGTGTGATGAAGGAACAAGTACCTCTGGTTCTACAGGTTCGACATCTGTTCATTAATCGGATTCTCCTAAGTTTGTTAAACGGAGAACTTGTTTTAAATGTGGGGAGTTTGGAAATATCATTAAAAAGTGTACAAATACTCCCAACGAAAATTTGTTGAGAAAGCCTCTCCTGAAAAAGCTCACCCACAACGTCGTTCTGTTTCACCAAAACATGATAAAAAACTGTTAAAGAACAAGAAACAAAACAACGACGTCATAACGTCAAGACAATAGAAAAGGCTTTAAAATCTGAAGTCAAATCTGTTAAAAGGGAACCAAGTTCATCACAAAAGTTAAAACCAGAAGTTTCAAAATCTTTTCATAAAACTCAAACTGGTAAACAACATCAGACTTGGAAACCTAAAACTGGTGAAAGTTCAGGAGGAGGTGCTGTATTTGAAAATCATCAAGAAATCGAGATCACATTTCGTGATGCTCAGGGACGACCCAAGACCACTAAGGCTTGGTTCCCCATCCTCAACTAATCGTCAAATGAAATGTGCAGGATGTTCCAGGAGGAACTGTTAATAGTCATTGGATTGTTGACAGTGGAGCATCTAGGCACATGACAAGGGACTTACGGCTTCTTTATGATGTGAAAAACATTAGAGGAGGTTATGTCGCATTTGTTGGAGACAAAGGCGGATGTATCACTGGAGAAAGAATGATCTCCAATGGTGTTGTGTGTTTCGATAAGATCAATTATGTTCGTCAAATTGATCACAATCTTCTGAATGTTTCACAGATCTGCGATAAGAAATTCACCGTGCATTTTGATGATGCCGGTTGTTATGTGCTGAAGCCTGGATTCAAAATTCCAAAAGAATGGATTCTTTTATCGGCTCCAAGAGTTAATGATCTTTATATTCTTGATATGAGCCAAGCGATTACGACATCCGCACATGTCACATGTTTTGTCTCGAAAGCCACAGAAAAGGAGTCTATATCTTGGCATAGACGAATGGGGCACATTCACTTGAGAAAATGAACCATTTGGTGAAAAACAATATTGTGAATGGTGTGCCTGTGAAGAATTTTCATCTACAAAATGTCTGTGCTTCGTGCCAGAAAGGAAAGCAAACGAAGATGTCTCACCCGATTAAGAAAGTCAACACTGTTAGAATGCCTCTCGAACGTCTTCATATGGACCTATGAAACACAAGACAACTTTTGGGGATGCTTATTGTCTGTTGGTTACTGATGACTACTCTAGATTTTCTTGGGTATCTTTTATGGCGCACAAGAGTGAAACTACTGAAATCCTCAAGAATCTTCTTACTTTGATAGAAAATTTATACTCGTTGAAAGTGAAGAGGATCCAAAGCGACTATGGCACTGAATTCAAAAACCGCATAATGGATGAGTGCTGTACTTCAAAGGGCATTCTTCATGAATACAGTTCTCGCTACACTCCACAACAAAACGTGTCGCTGAGAGGAAAAATCGGATGATAATAGAAACTTCAAGAACGATGTTGGTAGAGTTGGAGCTTCCTGTTCAGTTCTGGGGGGAGTCTGTGTCTACTGCTTGCTACACGTTAAACAGAGCTCTCACGGTTAAAAGGCATGACATGACGTGTTTCGAACTCTTACACAAAAGGAAACCGGATATTTCTCACTTAGAACCTTTTGGCGCTCCAAGTACCATGATTGAGCCGCACAGAAAGTTTGGCCCCAAAGCTATCGAGGGTTTCTTCCTTGGATATGCTACTCCAAATTTTCGTGTATGGAATTTGGCGACTAAAAAGATTGAGTTATCGAATGAAGTAAAGGTTCAAAGGTATACTAATTCAGTCAGAGCTCCGGGTGATCCTTGGATGTTCGATTATGATGGGATATTCGACTCTTTTAATCTGCCTACCTTTGACGAAGCATCTGCCGCTGCTCAAATGATACTTGAAAGTGACAACGCGGCTGACTCGCCATTGGTGAGACCAATTATTGTTAACTCTCAAGCTTCTAGTTCGGTTAACAACATGGTCCAAAATGAGGTATTTGAAGATGCTGCTGATTTCAATGAGTCATCGGAAGATGATGAATACCATGATGCGAATGAAGGCACTTCAGCTCCGGTTGCTCCTGTTCAAGGTGCTTCTGAAGAAACTCCTCATATGCAGAATGTAGATACTGCTGAAGGAAATGCATCCATATCCACGACGATGCCTGGCGTGGAGATGGTTGTTGATCTTAATCTTAACAATTTGGGTATCAATACTCGTGTTCCTGATGTTCCTGAATCGAGAATTCTTGATACCCATTCGTAGCAGAATATTATAGGAGATGTCCAAAGTGGTGTACAGACGCGTAATCAGCTGAGAAACAACCAAAATGCTGGTTTGTATTCAGCCATCAGAGAATCTGGTCTTCAAAATGACTGGTCCTTCGCGTGTTACGTTTCATAAGAGAACCAAAGTCTTGGAAAGAAGCTCTTAAGGATAATTCTTGGGTGGAAGCCATGCAGGATGAACTGCAACAATTTCAAAAGTTGGGTGTCTGGAAGCTTGTTGAAAGGCCTGAAAATTACAAGAGAATTGGCACACGTTGGGTTTTCAAATGCAAAAAGGACGATCGTGGAGTAGTCATTCAAAACAAGGCGAGATTGGTTGTTCAAGGATTTCGTCAGATCGAAGGCATTGAATACAATGAAGTTTATACACTGGTTGCACGTTTGAAAGCCATTCGGATCTTTCTAGCTTATGCTTCATTTAAAGGATTCAAATTCTACCAGATGGACGTGAAAAGTGCTTTCTTACACGGTGTGGTTCAAGAAGAGGTGCATGTCGAACAACCTCCAGGTTTTGAAGATCCTGTTCATCCTGATCGGGGTTGGTTGCTCAACAAAGCTCTTTATGGTTTACATCAAGCACCGAGAGCTTGGTATGCAACCTTATCTAACTATCTACTGGAGAATGGTTTTCGGCGAGGTCTTATTGATTGCACTCTCTTTATCAAAGAACAAGATGTAGATCTTCTGTTGGTGCAGGTATACATTGATGATATCATATTTAGTTCAACTAATGATTCTTTGTGCACGCAATTCGAGCGTGTGATGCAAGAAAAATTCGAGATGAGCGCAATGGGGGAAATGAATTTCTTCTTGGGCCTACAAGTTCAACAAACCGAGTCTGGGATATTCATCCATCAGACTAAATATGTTGGTGACATCTTGAGCCGGTTCCAGATGTCTGATGCAACGCCCATTGGTACCCCACTTCTGCAGAATCACGGGATTACTCCGGATCTGAAGGGTGAAAGCATTAACTCTTTATACTATCGCGCTATGATCGGATCTCTAATGTATCTCACAGCCTCGAGGCCCGGCATCATGTATCCTACGTGCCTTCTAGCAAGATATCAAGCCAACCTGAATGCCTCACATCTGGGAGCTGTTAAAAGGATTTTCCGTTATTTGAAGGGTTGCCCGGACACCGGTCTCTGGTACCCTAGGGATGATAGCTTCGACTTGATCGCGTACAGTGATTCTGATTTTGGTGGCTGCAAAATCGATGGCAAATTAACAACATCTGGATGTCAATTCTTAGGAAATTGCCTGGTCACATGGCAGTGAAAGAAGCAAACCTGTGTTGCTACATCAACTTGTGAAGCAGAATACATTGCTGCCTCTAGTTGTTGCTCCCAAGTCTTGTGGATCCAACAACAAATGCGAGACTACGGTTTTGAATTCCTATCTACTCCTATTTTTGTTGATAACAATGCTGCCTTACAGATCACTAGAAATCCTGTGCAGCATTCCAAGAACAAAATACATCGAAATTAAATATCACTTCATACGTGATTGTTTTGACAAAAGACTCATCGATGTTGTTAAAGTTGACACCGATCACCAACGTGCCGACCTGTTCACTAAAGCTTTTGATAAATCACGTTTTGATTATCTTCTTTTGGTCAATGGCATTAAGGTGATACCCAAGTAAAACTTCTTTGGCTAATCATTTTTGTAAATATTTTCTTTAAAAACTCTAAAAATACAAAAAGATTTTCATTTTCGTAACCTTTTAGCATTTTAGGGGGAGAAAATTCAAGAAAATACAAAAACATTTGAAAAAGTCAAAAATCCAAAAAGATGTCTTTACTTCCTGTCTTTACGTTTGAAAAATTCAAAAATTCAAAAAAATTAGAAAAGCAAACATTAAAAAAATAGAAAATAAAAAATGAGTTTCTTGGATAAAGGAAAATGATGATATTCACTGGTGTGGTCGGTCAATATGTTCAAAAACAAAAAAATTGAGAAATGATAAGTATCTCTACTAATGATGTATCGGTAGGCTCACAATCAGATTAAAATGTGCAGGATGATACAAACCTAACAGACTTCAAGTCAGGTGGGAACCATTCATTGGCATATGGTCTTGGTACCGAAATTTCTTTTGATTGATTGGCGAGGTTCTAAGATATACGGTCTTTATGTTGTCTTATCATCTGGGTATCATGGTTGTATCTTTTACCGAAAAATAACGGAGACGAAGTCTAGATCTTCCATGATACTATACATACGTGTACATATTGCATTCGACCTCAATAAGTGATTAAAAATCACATGTCCAAACAAAATAAGTGATAATATATCACATTTATCAGGGAGTCAAGTTCGTCTCTTTGCTATACGTTAGTACTGACCTGTTCACGGACTTGCTCATGTGCTCTCATGCATCTGAAAATCAAGTTCCTCATCAATAAGTGATTCTATCACATAGGGCTTGTTTTCAATAAAAAATAAGTGAGTATCTCACATCTTTTATACGGACAAACATATGATAAGCGGTATACTCACTGGTAAGATGAACTCTCGCGCATACCTTGATACGGGAATGTGTCGTGAGTGGATGAACACCGACTTGTAAGTATAACTCTTACCGTAAATCGTATCTGCTAATTATGATTACATCTAATAAGTTTGAGTTTATGTGGACAACTATATCGATAATCATGGTAGTATACTTATCCAAAGCTTTAAACCAAACAAAAACCATGTTGACAAAGGCCGTAAGCTGGTATGATTCTTTTTCCTTGAAACTCGCAAAAAGTTTGACATCGTACAGTTGTTTACTGCTTTTAATTGTTTGTCGTTAGTTTACCGCACTTTAAATTCTAGTCTAGTGTAATTTGTAAAGTTCGTTTTTGATTAGCCGAAGTTGAAACTTGGAGTTTTCTGCCGAAAGCCTGAAACCCACTTCATAAAATGTCCTTTGCATTTGGTAAACTGAATCACATGGGAAAAACTGTTCAAACCAGTAAAATGTGTTCAAAGTGTGCAATTTCAAAAGACTTGGTAATTTTGGGAAAAACGTTTCACGAAAAACCCATAGGTCCACGAAAGACCTAAAAGTCAACGAAAAACCATGGTCAGGTCAACTGTTTTCAATCTTGGTCAAAATTCAAAGTGTTCACGACGAAATATCATGTTTTTCGTCGAGGTCACGACGAAAAACCATTGGGCCTCTTGAATTTTCGTCATGGGCTTACTGTTCAAGCCCAACCATGTTTTTGGTCGAGCCCAACACGTCTTTCGTCGTCGATGGTTTTTCGTCGGGAGGCTGGGTATTTAAAGGGGTCCCAGTTCAATCAGTGGCCTCACTTTTCAAACCTACTCTCCAACACTCCAATCCCCATACCCCCCATACTTTCTTTCACAGACTTCAAACTTCAAAACCCTTTGTTTCTTTCAAAATTTTCAATCATCAAAGGTATACAAAATGATCTTTTAAATGTTTCGAATCCTTAGGAATGTTGTGTTTTGGTCGATTGTTTTAGAAATCCTCGGTGACTCATAATGTTCGATTTCTTCATGTAAAACTCTGTTTATTATGTTTGTTTTTTATAAAATTTGATAATCATGGTGTTTTTATGTGGATTTGTAAATTGATTTGAGTTTGGGGTTTCGGGTACCAAAACAGGGGATCGATTGTTGTTGAATGTTTTAAACCGGTGTGTATGTTTTCGGTCAAACTCATGTCGGATTTCAATTCTGGGTTGGTTCCTTCATGTTGTGGTTAAATAAAGTTTCCATTGGGTGTGTTTTACTGAACAAATCATCGATTTAACTTATGTCGGCGAAAAACCTTTTGTTTTGAAAACCCCCAAATCACTGTTGTTCATCGAAAAACCCTAACCTGCGCTGAAACCCCTATGACGACGAAACACATCTTTCTTCTAACTGCCTACGACGAAACACCCTGCGACGAAATACCTGTTTTACAAAGGAATGTTTTTCGTCGAGAGCCTGTCAATGAAAAACCATTAGTCAAAGGTCAATGCTGACTTTGTTTGACCAAGGGTTTTTTCGCCATGAAATTATGTTTTTCGTCGCAGTGTTGGTGTTTCATCGTCCCATACTTAGAAAAATTTGCAGTTTGGTCATTATTGTGCCCTTTCACAGAAGACATGTATATACATGATCATTGTTCATTCTATACATAAACATGTATTCACATATGTCTATTGCACATGTTATTATGTTATGACTTACTGTGATTGTTTTCGAATACAGAATGGCACCAAAAGAGAAGAAACGAAAGCCCGCGACCAAGAAAACCGACAAACTGGAAGAACAAGTTATGTCAGAAAAGTGTCACAACATGATTGCATATTGTTGGACCGTTTGCGTGACCCTAAACGTCAGTAAAGTAGTTCATCTCTGAATATGAAGGCGGAATCAACATATACAAAGTCATAACAGCTTTCGGATCCATTTAACTTCTTTCTATTATCAATCTTCAATGTTTACACGTGTTTCTGATGTAATTTTGACAGAGTTTCGTCACCGTACACAAGATCTAATTCCGCTCCAAAGTTCTACAATGAACTCAGCTGAACCCCTATATATAGTAAATCTGATTCCACCCCAACTGACATGTTGATTAGGAGCGGAATCATAGGAGCGGAATTAACAAGTTACCTCAGGAGCGGAATCACTACTTTAGTCCTCTAGGAGCGGAATCAGCCCATTACCTAGGAGCGGAATTAACTTTTTACATAAGAACCTGATGTTATTTGGGGCGGAATTACAATCTAAAATCACTATTTCATTTCCGAGCTCCAAACTAACCTATCTAAACCTAAGACTCAACTCAGACGTAGTCATCAGACATTCCGTGTACCAACAGACTCCCCCTTGGATGTTGACGAAGTCTTTGGCCTTGAGTCTTCAGTCTTGGTCTTCTCTCCAACTCTTTGTCTTCACATCATAAGCATTCTATCTTCACAGGTTTAGGATCTTGTCCTAGCTCCATCTTCAAACTCCCCTTTGACTGTTGATCCAGACTCCCCCTCTCAGTATGCTAGAATCTGAGGTCTTTATCTTGTTCAAGCTTTGACATTTAGCTTCCGTGGGAATGATGAAGTCCAAAACCTGTTTCTCAAACATCATTCATTACAAACTTATCTTTTCAAAAATAAATCACAAATTATCAGTTTTAGCAATCCACTCAAGTATTCAGGTCCAAATTAATGACCCTGATTACTCAACTAATCTACCAAGTTCAACTTAATGACCTCGGTTAATCTTTTGACGAATCAAACTGATTTTGAAAAGAACAATTTACACATTTTCTGAAAATAACAAGTATCAAGTTAATGAACTTGTTTTTGACTTTTCAATAAATCAAACTTCATCAAAATAAGCTCTCCTCATTCTTCAGTCCAGAACCTCCTGCATCTGCTTCAATCATCTGAGAATCCAACAATCAACTCTCCACTTTGGTTTGTCGGAAAATAAAGCAGAAATAAAATCTTTTTGGATTTTACACAATGTTCTAAACTAAGAAATGAAATACAGAAAACTAAATTGCAGAAAGTAAACAAAGTAAACTATTTACAAACATATTTTTGCGAGCGTGTCAGGGAATCATATCAGCTATCAGACAAATTACAAGTACCATTAAGCTTCATTTCATACTCAGACTTAAACAATTCACCTCGATTGTCGATATACTGATCCATCTTAAATTCTGACACAATTTTCAATCTACTCAGGATACGAATTAGATGTCTTATGAACTTAACTCATTCATGTTTCCCACCTCTTGAATATACTCCCGTATCCAGAATCCCAACTATCAGTCTTATAGGTGAGTATACTACAATGATATATGTACATAAATTAGGTATGCGAGGGCCGAGGGATCTCAGGTCGATACTTCCGTATACGCGGAGAGATATCAGCTTCGACTTTACGGTATGTCCCCTTTAAAGGATCTTTTAGCTACAACAGCAGCGACTATCAATTTTATTGTTTCATCGGCATGCTGAGGGTTTATGCTATGTTTCAAGCATTGCAGAAAGTATTATCCAAGGACTAGGTCAGAACTACCGTTCAGCAGAAGTCTCGGAATAATACCCCAGACATCATTGAGTATAAAGACCTAGTATATCAGATTATGAGACCTTTCAAACGAGATTTCAGGGGTTACCTATATATCCAAGTAGTGTTCCCCACGAATTTCACAAGTTTGAAATTTTAGGTTTATATCCCGAATAAATCTACTAAATGTGCGAAAACCTATCGACACATCATTAGTGAGACTGTTTAACTCATTTAAACTTTACAAATCTTTAGCATACTGTAATTGTCTAGCCAATGTACTATCATTTTCCCTTTATACACAAGCTCTTTTTCAGATTTTATCATGTTTTTGTATTTTTGCATTTTTTACTGTTTTTGTATTTTCTGAAAATATATAAACTATATACAAATATCTACTCCCCCTAAATACCAAAACAGGGAAAAAATCGACAAACCATTGCAGATTGTTTCTCGTCTTCATCCGCAATAGTACTCTCATCAACGCCCACAATTCCATCTGACACCGAAAGAAGCTTCATACCATTCAGTTTTAACAAATATTTAAACCGATTTTTATCAAAAGCTTTGGTATGTAAATCAGCTTTCTGTTCGTCGGTGTGGATTTTCTCAATTCGTATCAACTTTTTCTCAAAGCAATCACGAATAAAGTGATGACGAATTTCGATGTGTTTAGTTTTAGCGTGATGTACCGGACTCTTTGTTATATTTATTGCGGCCTCATTATCAACAAAAAGAGGTGTGTTAAGAAACGGCAAACCGTAGTCGCGCATCTGTTGCTGTATCCACAGGATCTGAGAACAGCAACTGCTAGCAGAAACGTACTCCGCTTCACATGTAGATAGCGCCACAGACGTTTGTTTCTTACACTGCCAGGTAACCAATCTAGGACCAAAGAACTGGCATCCTGCAGTTGTTGATTTTGAATTGACTTTGCAGCATCCGAAATCCGAATCGGAATACCCTTCGAGCGTAAAGTCGCCTTTCCTAGGATACCACAACCCCAATGAAGGAGTTCCTTTCAGGTAGCGCAATATCCTCTTCACAATAATCATATGCGAAGCTCTCGGGTTAGATTGAAATCTTGCTGCGAGGCACGTTGGGTACATGATATCAGGACGTGAAGCAGTTAGGTACATCAAAGAACCTATCATGGATCGGTAAAACGTTTCATCAGCCCTGTCTCCGGTGAGATCTGGGTGAATCCCATGATTTGTTGCAAGTGGGGTAGCAGCTGGAGTAGAACCTGACATCCCGAATTTCTCCAAGATATCATGAACATACTTTGATTGATGAATGAAAATTCCCTCAGGAAGTTGTTCAACTTGTAATCCCAGAAAGAATTTCATTTCCCCCATTGATGACATTTCGAACTTTTGCTTCATCACTGATTCAAAATCTTTGCATAGATTTTCATTTGTCGACCCAAAAATTATATCGTCCACATAAATCTGAACTATCCGAAGATGACCATCGACCTCTTTAGTGAAGAGAGTGGCATCCACTTTTCCACGAATGAACTAGTTGGCTAGTAGGTGTTGAGACAAAGTCTCGTACCAAGCTCTCGGGGCCTGGTGTAAACCATACAGCGCTTTGTCCAATAATTAGACCTTCTTTTTATGGATTGGATCGGTGAAGCCCGGCGGCTGTCCGACATAAACCTCCTCTTTAACCTTCCCATAAAGAAACGCCGATTTTACATCTAGCTGATAAACTTTGAAGTTCTTCCAAGACGCAAATGCAAGGAAAATTCTGATTGCCTCTAATCGTGCCACAGGAGCATAGACTTCAGTAAAATCAATCCCCTCCTGTTGACTAAAGCCCTGAACAACAAGTCGAGCTTTGTTCCTTATAACAACTCCTCTATCGTCTCTCTTGCACTTGAACACCCACTTGGTGTTAATATTTCTCTGACCATCCGACAAATTAACTAACTTCCACACTCCTAATTTCTCGAATTGACTAAGTTCCTCCTGCATTGCATTGACCCAAGAATCTTCAGTAAGCGCCTCTTTGTAAGTTCTTGGTTCAACCTGCGAGATAAAACAACTCAATGAGAATTCAGTTTGCAAAGGAGAAACTTTTGTATAGAAACAAGTAAGCCCTTTATCAATCTGTCTTCGAGTGCGAACGCCTGTCTGCAATTCTCCAATGATCAACTCCTCTGGATGATATGAAAAAGTTCGCGGCATCACTTCGCTTGGAACATCTACATTTCCCTCCAGATTAGTAACATTCTGCTCTGCATCTTGTTCGCCAACTTGGTTTGTTTGACTTGAAATCTGAATTTGCTCCCCCTCAGAATCTGAATCACCACGATCAAACACTGGCATGTTTTCAGCTTCTTGATTATCATCCTGCACCGACTGATTATCCTGAGCAACTTCATTCTGTTGAATATCATCATGTTCACCAGCATTACTCGGACCTGTTTCATCGTCATTTGAAGTTTCCCGTGGTCTTCTAGAATACTCAGCTGGGAACCTTAGCTGTGACTCATATTCACGCAAAATATCCAACTCATCAAAGAAATCTTCATCATCCTCTGATTCTTCTCTCATGTCAAACGAATCCCATAGTTTGTCATAATGATAACGCCATGAATCACCAGGATTCTGCGGCGGCATAGTATAACCTTGACATTCAACATTTGCAGCTTCAATAATCCGCTTCTCACTTGGAACGAAGACACGTCGCATCGGATTTGCATAACCAACAAATATTCCCTCAATGCACTTTGGACCAAACTTTCCAAAAGGCTCTATAACAGTACAGGGTGACCCGAACGGTTCTAGATACTTCAAATTCGGTTTGCAGTTATTGATTAGCTCAAAGCATGTTTTGTTGAACTTCTTGACAGTGAGAACCTTGTTGAGCGTATAGCATGCGGCGGAAACAGCTTCAGCCCAAAAATTTGTCGGTAACTTTGAATCTGCAAGCATAGTTCTAGCCGTCTCGATTCTGCTGCGGAGTATACGGAGCACTAAACTCATGCAATATACGAGAAATTCTAATGATTTTGAATCGGAATAACCTTCGAGCGTAAAGTCGCCTTTCCTAGGATACCACAACCCCAATGAAGGAGTTCCTTTCAGGTAGCGCAATATCCTCTTCACAATAATCATATGCGAAGCTCTCGGGTTAGATTGAAATCTTGCTGCGAGGCACGTTGGGTACATGATATCAGGACGTGAAGTAGTTAAGTACATCAAAGAACCTATCATGGATCGGTAAAACGTTTCATCAGCCCTGTCTCCAGTGAGATCTGGGTGAATCCCATGATTTGTTGCAAGTGGGGTAGCAGCTGGAGTAGAACCTGACATCCCGAATTTCTCCAAGATATCATGAACACACTTTGATTGATGAATGAAAATTCCCTCCGGAAGTTGTTCAACTTGTAATCCCAGAAAGAATTTCATTTCCTCCATTGATGACATTTCGAACTTTTGCTTCATCACTGATTCAAAATCTTTGCATAGATTTTCATTTGTCGACCCAAAAATTATATCGTCCACATAAATCTGAACTATCCGAAGATGACCATCGACCTCTTTAGTGAAGAGAGTGGCATCCACTTTTCCACGAATGAACTTGTTGGCTAGTAGGTGTTGAGACAAAGTCTCGTACCAAGCTCTCGGGGCCTGGTGTAAACCATACAGCACTTTATCCAATAAGTAGACCTTGTTTTTATGGATTGGATCGGTGAAGCCCGGCGGCTGTCCGACATAAACCTCCTCTTTAATCTTCCCACAAAGAAACGCCGATTTTACATCTAGCTGATAAACTTTGAAGTTCTTCCAAGACGCAAATGCAAGGAAAATTCTGATTGCCTCTAATCGTGCCACAGGAGCATAGACTTCAGTAAAATCAATCCCCTCCTGTTGACTAAAGCCCTGAACAACAAGTCGAGCTTTGTTCCTTATAACAACTCCTCTATCGTCTCTCTTGAACTTGAACACCCACTTGGTGTTAATCTTTCTCTGACCATCCGGCAAATCAACTAACTTCCACACTCCTAATTTCTCGAATTGACTAAGTTCCTCCTGCATTGCATTGACCCAAGAATCTTCAGTAAGCGCCTCTTTGTAAGTTCTTGGTTCAACCTGCGAGATAAAACAACTCAATGAGAATTCAGTTTGCAAAGAAGCAACTTTTGTATAAAAACATGTAAGCCCTTTATCAATCTGTCTTCGAGTGCGAACGCCTGTCTGCAATTCTCCTATGATCAACTCCTCTGGATGATATGAAAAAGTTCGCGGCATCACTTCGCTTGGAACATCTACATTTCCCTCCAGATTAGTAACATTCTGCTCTGCATCTTGTTCACCAACTTAGTTTATTTGACTTGAAATCTGAATTTGCTCCCCCTCAGAATCTGAATCACCATGATCAAAGACTGGCATATTTTCAGCTTCTTGATATTCATCCTGAACCGACTGATTTTCCTGAGCAACTTCATTCTGTTGGACATCATCATGTTCACCAGCATTACTCGGACCTGCTTCATCGTCATTTGAAGTTTCCCGTGACCGCCTCGAATATTCAGCTGGGAACCTTAATTGTGACTCGTATTCACGCAAAATATCCAACTCATCAAAGAAATCTTCATCATCCTCTGATTCTTCTCTCATGTCAAACGAATCCCATAGTTTGTCATAATGATAACGCCATGAATCACCAGGATTCTGTGGCGGCATAGTATAACCTTGACATTCAACATTTGCAGCTTCAATAATCCGCTTCTCACTTGGAACGAAGACACGTCGCATCGGATTTGCATAACCAACAAATATTCCCTCAATGCACTTCAGACCAAACTTTCCATAAGGCTCTATAACAGTACAGGGTGACCCGAACGGTTCTAGATACTTCAAATTCGGTTTGCGGTTATTGATTAGCTCAAAGCATGTTTTGTTGAACTTCTTGACAGTGAGAACCCTGTTGAGCGTATAGCATGTTTTGACAGTGAGGATTCTGCTCGCGTTCAACTTTTACGGACATAATTTTTTCTTTTCTTTGTTTGGCCTCGTTGTATTGCGCCATTTTCGCCTCTTCGATTCTGAAGATCGACTCCGCCACCGCTTCCTTTCCTTTGCTTGATGATTCACCAATTCTCCTGTCGCATGGCCTTGTAGGTGTATCTTCTTCAACGGGGTCGTCAACGGGTTGATTGGGTTCGTCAAGGGGGTCTTCGTTTAAATTCATTTGGGGCAAGTTATCCGACGCGGAAGTCGTGTAGTTCCCCGAATCGGATGTCTTTGATCTTTTCGAACCTCCTCTTTTTTTTGGAGCCGTAGGACCACGCATGTCAACCAACTCAACTGGGACCCACTTCGGGTGATTTCTCGCAACTTCCCATGCCGCCACGTGTGGAAAACTCCTATTTTTGTAGAGATCGCAATACTCTTCGGTGGCTTGTCGCATGATTGTCGCCTCGCTCACTCCACTTTGTGGATTTCGGTTCTACAAAAAATATAAAAAGTTATGTATTTTAAAGAAAATCTGTTTCTGTATTTTTTAAAAATTTGTTTCTGTTTTTATAAAAAAACAGTTTTCTGTTTTTTATAAAGAAAACTATTTCTATTATTTATAAAAAAACTGTTTCTGTATTTTTTTAAAATATGTTTCTGTTTTTTTATAAAAAAAACTGTTTCTGTTTTTATAAAAAAAAACTATTTTCTGTTTTTATAAAAAAAAAACTGTTTTCTGTTTTTTTAAACTGTTTTCTGTTTAAAAAAATAACTGTTTTTGTATTTTTTGAAATATGTTTCTGTTTTTTTATAAAAAAAACTGTTTCTTTTTTTATAAAAAAACATTTTTCTGTCTTTTTAAAGAAAACTGTTTCTGTTTTTTATAAAAAAAAAACCTCTTTTTTTCGAACCCCCACCTCTCTTGCTTGAACCTTCCATGTTTGTTGTAAAATTATTTTTGAAATCAAATGGAGAATTGTTTGATTTTTTGAAGTGAGTTGGATAATTTTTATATGAAATGGATTGGGTTTGATGAATTTATATAAACATTGAAAAAAAACCCAACGTTCAAAAAACCCCCCCAACGGTCGCAACCCAACGTTCCTTTTTCGATATTTCCACGCGTGATTGTTTCAACGCGTTATACTTATAACGCGTGATTGAAAGGGTGGCGGCGGTGTGCTTGTAAACTTCCACGCGTGATTTTTGGCTATCACGTGCTATAACGTTGCCACCCCCAGTGGCCCTATATAGATAGAGTCGAGTAGGGAAAACTGTCAAATGTTTGATTTTTACTATCAACTGGCTGTCAATATTTCTCCATGTTCCCAGTAGGAGTGGAGGAGAAAATCCAGGTTTTTATATGGACATAATGTGCCACGTAATCGCCATGTAATCATGTCCACATAAGTAAGGTGATGACACGTAGGATCAGAAACTAACAGAGTTAGCAATTTGTTAACAGAGTGGTGCCAGCACAAACTAAAAGTCAAGTTAAAGGTGCCGGGCGTCAAAGTGTTAGTTAGGGGTGGCAACGGCCAAAGGTCGATAGTTGGGGGTGATAAAATACAATAACCCTAATTACTATACATGATTATTTGTTGAGTAATTTTGATAACTACTAATAATTACGAAAATGCCACCGCGTTTTTTCCGCAAAACTTCCAGTTTGTACATTAAAGTTATTTGTATTTGATTCTTTGTCTAATTATTTAACAGTGTAAAAGTTGACTACCATTTGAGCCATTATTTCAGATGAGTTAAGTTCACGTACAAAGTGTCTTATCGTACAAAACGTTCGAAAGACATAAAAAAGCCAAAATAACGCGGTGACATTTTCGTAATTATTTACTCATAGAGTAATTACCAAAATTACTCTACAAATGATCCTGTAGAGTAATTTTGATTTTGTAAACTAATTTTGTAAAATGTTCTTGTAGGGTAATTTTGATCTTGTAGAGTATCATAATTACTCTACAAATGATCTTGTATGGTAATTTTGATCTTGTAAGGTAATTTTATAGAGTATCATAATTACTCTACAAATGATTTTGTAGAGTAATTTTGAATTGTATGTTGTTTAATAAACTTGCAGAGTAATTTTGATACATTTGTGGAGTAATTTTGATGCAGAATAATTTTGATACACTTGTAGAATAATTTTGATAATTACCCTACAAGATCAAAATTACTCGACAAGAATATGTTATAAAATTACTCTATAAGATCGAAATTACTTTACATGATCATTTGTAGAGTAATTTTGATGATTACTAATAATTATGAAAATCTCACCGCGTTTTTTCAGCAAAACATTCAGTTCGTACGTTTTGTACGTTAAAGTTATTTGTATTTGATCTTTTGTCTAATTATTTAACCGTGTAAAACTTGGCTACCATTTGAGTCATTATTTCAGATGAGTTAAGTTCACGTACAAAGTGACTTATCGTACAAAACGTACTAAAGGCATAAAAAAGCTAAAACAAGGTGACATTTTCGTAATTATTTACTCGTAGAGTAATTATCAAAATTATTACTCTACAAATGATCCTGTAGAGTAATTTTGATCTTGTAGACTAATTTTATAAAATGTTCTTATAGGGTAATTTTGATATTGTGGAGTAGTTTTGTAGAGTATCATAATTATCCTACAAATGATCTTGTATGGTAATTTTGATCTAGTAAGATAATTTTGTAGAGTATCATAATTACTCTACAAATTATTTTGTAGAGTAATTTTGAATTGTATGTTGTTTGCTAAACTTGCGAAATAATTTTGATACACTTGTAGAGTAATTTTGATGATTACCATACAAGATTAAAATTACTCTACAAGATACACTTGTAGAGTAATTTTGATAATTACCCTATAAAATCAAAATTACTCTACAAGAACATTTTACAAAATTACTCTACAAGATCAAAATTACTCTACAGGATCATTTGAAGATTAATTTTGATAATTACAAATAATTACAAAAATGCCACCGCGTCTTTTCAGCAAAACCTTCAGTTCGTACGTTTTGTACTTTAAAGTTATTTGTGTTTTATCTTTTGTAAAAAAATTTACGTGCAAACTCTTCTGTCTGCGCCGCACAGACATTGCCATCTGCAGACTGTTTGTTTTTCCGAAGACGTTTCATTAAAAACGCCTGCACGAGCTCTTCTTGATGCAGACTTGGCCCTACCACTTTTAATATCTTCTAATGTCTGCAGAGGGTTAAACACCGTCGTCCACCACCGCCACCGCCACCGTCCACCACCACCGTCCACCAACCACCATCACCGTCCAACACCACCACCATCTATACATCACCACCAGTTTATTTTAGATGTTTACATACGTTAAAAAACAAACAGACTTCTTCTTGCAGACTACAGAGGTTTGGTCCACCTCTTCTTCTACAGATGTCTGCAGATGTGGTCCGAAGACTGCAACATTTTACCTCTTAAAAAACAACCTGTGCCTAAGCCTTAGTTTTTGTTCATAATAATGCTTTGGCTTTAATTCTCACATTTGACATTTGATATCGATACAGATTTTCCGAATAAAACATTATTATTTCTAACTTTCCATATGAACTAAATAGTAACAATAATAATAACTAGTATGGCCTTGTCGTGGAAAGTAGTTTTTAATACAATTGTAATTACCATCTGTTCTTAAATGTTACTCCAATTAAAATTTGGAAGGTTGCAAAATGCACACATAATTTAGCCTAGGGCTGTTCACGAGCCGTACCAAATCAATAGGATCTTTGCTTGTACTCGGTTCGTTTACAAACCAAACCGAGCATTTTTTTCAACCGAGCTAAATTTGAATGAACGTCTTTTAATCTAAGCACTTTTCAATCGAAAGTCGACCGAGATCGAGCCTTGCAAAGGAAAAAAAACAAATAACAAGGAATTAAGAACAAATAATGAGTAAAGTGTAGTTTTCATCTCTAAGGTTTCGTCCAATTAGAACACATGTATAAAGTTAAAACATAACAAGTATAAATGTAAAAAATAACAAGGAACAAAAAACACTCTATTGGTTCCATCGAGATTAAATGAGCATGAAGATCAATAGTCGACCGATTGAAGCAGTCACTTGTTCTACCGGAAGTTCGAAATCGAATGAAACGATTAAAGCAACCCTTGCATGTTGGCATCTTAGTGAGTGATGATGGAGAAATTGAATAATGATGGTCGATGAGGGGTTTTTATTAGGATTATGTACATATAAATCTTAATCGAATGACGGGTTTAGACTTGAGCATTGATCGACACTTCACATTTCAATATTTTACATTTTAACTCACTTACTCAAATGGACATTGGAGTATTGGACAATGGACTATTGGTATTGGATTTCAATTCTAATTAATTAAATGGGCTATATTTGGATCTTAAACCAAACATTATTAATGTGGGCCTGTAATCATTTTGTGTGTGTATATATACATAATAAAAAATACATCAAGCCAACCGAGATGAACCGAACAGAGCGAAATTTTGCTCGTACTCGTTTCGTTTACAAACCAACTTGATCTGAAGTGAGCGCCTTTTTCAATCAAGCTGAATCGAACAAGCATTCTTCGAGCAAGCATCAAACGAGTGTCAAACGTCAAGTAATTTGAACAACCCTACTTCAACCCATACATATATATATATATATATATATACAAACACACACACATGCTAATCACCTTCAAATCCTCAATTATGTTTTTAGTGACTTCTCAAGCTTTAATTCTTTTAGAAGTCAGATCCCACACTACTTTTCTCTCTCACTCACCATTCACAAATGAAAGTTCGGAGAGTTCTCTCTATTTCAATGACCTTTAACCAAGTCAAATATTCCTTTTAAATAGAGAAAAGTGCTCGGATAGTCCCTGTGGTTTGTTCGGTTTTCACTTATAGTCCCTACACTTCTAAAATTACAACTATAGTCCAAAGCTTTTGCACATTCATTCTCGGATGGTCCCTGAAGTGGATGGGGGTTAGTTTTCCCATTTAAGTTGGTGCGAAATGACTATAATACTCTCGCTAATAAAAAAGTTTTAATCATGGGGCCCACCTTTTACCCACCCCACCCCTATTTTCCCTTTTTCTGATTAGTTGTCTGCAACCACAATACACAACACCATCATCGCCGCCTCCAACCACTTAATCATCACTCCATTGCCTACAAACCACCGCCTCTACACTGCAGATCACCACCGCCTCCAACCACCTAATTAGGCATTCTCTTATCCGCTTCCAAAAGAAGAAAGACGAACTGATATACGAAGGTATCTTTCTTTTTGATCCATTCATTGCCACATTTGTGTTCTTTTTTTTTTTTTTTTGAGCATGTTAATAATTTGTTATATTATATTATGAATGGTGAAAGAAAGCTGGAGAAAATCCAGGTGCATGGTGATGACCTATATCTACCAACAACTCCTAATAAGCTTGTTAAGGGTATTCAGGCTAACAGTGGAATGCCTTTACAATCAGCTGCAAAAGTGCCGATTATGATCACGTTTAATGTAGTTGATCGAGACGGCGATGGAAAATTCAGTTGGATGGTGACGACTGTATCTATCACCACCACCGATCATGTCTTCAACGTTCTCCGGCGACGAAACTGCTATGTTTCTCTCCCTGTTTCCCCTTTATGCCGCCATGGTCCGATCATTTATAAATGAACTCCAATCCCTAAATTCCTAATTATTCGATCCCAAAATCCAGCAAATTCATCAAATCGACACCAATTTCATCCACTTTCTACTCTAATTAAACCTAGTTATTGGGTCAGAAAGGAACAGAGGGTCCTTCGTACACGCGACAATGCAAACCATTCTTCCTTTGTCTTCATCTTCGGCCGCCTCCGTCTGCTGTGCAACACTCATTCTTCCTTCAACAGATTGTGGCAGTGATACGAGAAGAAGACGAATTGGGGTGTGGGTAGGTTTTTTATTTTAATGTGTTAATTTTCATTCTTGAGTAGTTTATTTTGTTTTTATATTAAGGGTATTTTGGTTATTTCACACCTACTTAACACCAAAAACTAACCTCCATCCACTTCAGGGAGTATCTGATAACGAATGTGGAAAAATGGAGGACAATAGCTGTAATTTTAGAAATGTAGGGACTATAGGTTAAAATGGAGCAAAACATAGAGATTATCCAGGCATTTTTATCTTTTAAATATATGTGTTGTTATAAACATTATATAAATGATATAACCAGTCCCTTAACTTGCTTCCATATCACCAAATTTTACTTAAAGGATATAACTAGTAATTAACTGGCTAACAAATCACCCGAGTATCAAACCTCAAAATGACCTGGCATCACATGACTATGTAGAAAATTTCACATCGTTATGTACTTCAACACTAAAATTTCGTGAAATTAAGGGAATGTAACACACTTTTTCTGTAAATGGCAGAATATAATAAAAAGGCTAGCCAAAAGCTAGAACGTAACGAAACAAATACATAAAGAGGATGGAATTTTGTAACAAGCCCGTCCAGCTAACGTTTATTTTCCCATTTCTTCTATTCGCAGTCCACAAATAAGAATAAAAAATGCTTCCTTTTTGCCGTTACTACCAAAAAGTTTGTCATTACGAGACCTCCGAATAACCCACCAAACTGTCATAATGATTCCATGCACCAATGTAACACCTCGTAAATTCGTGTTGAGTAATATAATGACACGTGTCCATACTCTCAAATGTGTCTAAATATTGGACGATAGGGACTAATTTTGTCAAAAGATGAAAGTTTGGATGTGGGAGGATCATATATGAAAAATCTCAAAACTTTGGTTTTTGAAGGTCTCTTACGGACCGCAAGGATATACCCCTTACAGTCCGTAAGTATCTAAAAATATGGTATCTGGCCATCATATACTAACTGCAAGACTCTTGTCTATATGGCCCGCAAGCATTTGAAATCTGTGTGCGCCAAAGAAGCTTACGGACTGTAAGCTTAAAGGCCATACGATCCGCAAGCAACTGCCAGTGGCAGTTTTGTTTGCTGCCCAAGCATCTCTGCATGTTTGCAACTTAACTCGAAACATGCCACCCTCTAGATGGTCTTGACACGTCCTAAACCACCTGGAGTGATTCTAGATCACCTATAGACACCTGGAACAATCTCAAACATCCTCCACAACTATAAATAGAGGCTTCTTGCAACCATTTTCCTTGCACCATTTCTTTATCACATCTCTTCCCCCTCTCTGGAAGTTCCTAGCCATAAAGGAGCATCCTACTGAGTCTCAAATATTCCAAGGATCACTTGTAAGTGTTGCTTTCCAGTTAATTTCGTTTTTATAGGCTTTAATAAGCCGAAAGTCAAGCAAATTGACTTTTGCTTTGACTTTCTGTTTAGACCATTATGGTCTAGCCATTTGTTCAAATTGAACATGGTTACGTGATCGTAATAAGGTAGGTGTTAATCCCTCAAAAGGGCACCTCCTGAAAATCACGTTAAATTGGTCAAATGACGGGTCAAAGTTAAGTTACATAAAAAGTCAAATGGCAGATTTTCGGAAACTTTATAAAATGAACTTATAAATGTTATAACCCATATTTTTGACACTAAATCAGTTGGTAATTAATATTAGAACATGTATGAACATGTTCAGCCTGTCATTTTCAGTTTTACTGTCGGTTCGTAACCGAAAGTCGAGCAGTTTGACTTCTTCTTTGACTTTCGATTCTGACCTGATTTAGCAACTTTAGCTACTGATTATTAGTTGAATTATGATCATATTTTAGCATAGTTTAACCCTTTGTGGTTATGCTACTTGATCATAAACAGATTTTGAGTTTTTACACAAGTTCTTATAATATGCCTATTTATGACCAAAATGCCCTTTTTATGTAAAACTTGGTTTTAATCAATGATGAACTTGCAAAATGAATTACATACTGATATGTTATTATAATTAACATATTTTGATATAACAAACCTGTTCATAACCTAAGTTTTATTACAAGTTCATGAATTATGTTATAATATGACTAAAATGCCCTTTTGGCACATAGTATGGTTCCGTAATCATCATACAAAATTGATTACCTGCTGATATTATAACATAATTAAATTATTGTAACAGGATGAACTTGTTCATAACTTAGATTTTTATGTAAGTTCCCAAATTATGTCACACTGTGACTAAAATGTACTTATGGTGCATATTTTGATTTTAAAACCATAATGGTCATATAAGTTGATAACCTACTGATATTGCAACTTAATTAAAGTATCTTGGTATATGGAACTTGTTTATGACTCTTCTGGTTACCCGATATCGCTTATACGCATACGGTTGAGCTTATGTAGCTAGTTTACGTAAGTTTACCGTGGGTCAAATCCTTTCAATTCTATTTCAAATTCCAGAATGTATATTGTTTACCCATATTATACAAGTCTTAGTACTTGTGGGGTTTAAACTATAATCTATTCTAGTCATCACTTAATCAAGCGTATTGTACCGTTTTCGTTAATTTAAGTTAATCGGTCCAAGTCTATGACTTGAATGAGACACGTTAACATTCTAATTGGTTGTTATGCCATTCATTCCGGACTAGGGCCTTCCGGTAGATTGCAACCAACCTTAGTTAATTGATAACGGTGGTGCTTACTTTATTATCTTGCATTGTAAGACATATTTAAGCCAGGTAAATACTCTTAACCTATTTTCCATATACGGGCTTGGGATACGGTAAATTATTACCGCTTGGTTGTGTATGGGATCATACGTTGGATTGTGACTAGAAAATCTGCATAACCTGTTTTAATCTTTTTTGTCTGATAACTTAAACATTGGGGGTTAACGCGACCGTGTCCTGGATATCCTCGGCTCATTTAAGTGGTTAATGGCCACGACTAAGCACGGGGTGTAGTCATACACATGACAGATGCTATTGCAATTAAAAAATATTTTCTTATCCATATTGGGGATACCCCTTTGTGGGTAAAAGTGTCGTGTCGGTTAATCATGTTATTCGGTTTCTGCACCGGACCCATATGTATTGACCGGCATGTAAACCTGCATACAAGGTCATTATGAATTGTCCCAAGTTATTTATGAAAATACATGTGCCTTGTGCACTTAATTTTTTTTTTTGAAATATGTTCAAAATGAGTCGGTTATTTGTATTTACCAGTATAAACTGACGTATCTTCAAAAGACTAATTGACAGGTTGCAAGATTACGAAATAGGCTGGAACTGCCGGTAATGCTTTAAGAGGAATTTGCAACTCCTTTGCATAGAAGCCTATAGTCTGTTATTTCATTTTTGTAATTTATGATCCGCCTGTGGATTCTTTTCATATACGATCCGTCTGTATTATATTTTGAACACTCGGGCATTTATACTGTAATAATTTAAATCCAAGACTTCCGTTGTGCTATCTGTGCATTTCTATATCAATCTCATCACGTACTCCACATCCGGGCCCACCGGGCTATGTTGAAAATATGGGGGTGTGACAACCAACAACTTCCTTTGCTTAGACAACCCTGAGGAATTAAACCAAGAATTAAGATCCATCGGCTTAACTAAAGACGGGTAAGGAATCTGAAGCTAACTAAAAATCAATGCCCAGAGTCGCACCGCACCGAATCAAAAGCCAAATAAATGATCTACAATCTCCTCCATCGAATCATAAACTAAGTAAAGCACAATTGGGATACTAATACCTCGATCTACCAAATTTGGTATGTTGACCGATTTATTAAAACACGTCAACCCACAATATTTACCTTAGTTGGCATCGTATTGTTCCACTTTGTCTCCATAGGCCCATCCGATAAGGACATACTATCAATGAGTCTGCGAATACTCTTAATTAAAAATGATTCCTTCACATCAAAGTCTCAAGTCCACCCATCTTCTTCCAATTTGAATCGGAATTCATTTAAAAGTTGCATTAGTTTATTAAGTCAGTCCAACTTTTGACCTCCCCTATCAGAACGACACCAAGACCACCTCCAGCCATCTTCCCCATGCCTAGAACTAATCAAACAGTTACTTTGCGATTCTATATATTAAAATTTTGGAAATCTCACAATCGACGTTTCATTACCCACCCAAGGATCTTTTCCAAAACCACATTTCTTCCCCAATTCCCACTATTTTCTTTAAAGTAGACCATGGGACAATACCTTGATCATTTAACACCCTACAATCTATACTATCTATAATAAGAGATTATTGGCTGATGTAAATCTGCCTATGTGTCAACCATTAAGGTATACCACTTGTCTCCGCTGATGTCATAATTCTTTTTTCAATATTTTATTATTATGAAAAATCTATTGTATATAATAGAATTTTTTAAGGAGGGAATTTCAAAATTCAAATCATAACTTTAATCCTCCTCTCTCTCTCAAATATATTCCTGAATTCATTTTCAAAAATCAAACCGTCAATTCCACTCTCTCTCACTATCCATTTCTCTCTCAACTCTCTCTCTAAACCACCGGACTCCGCCGCTACTTCGCCGTCAACCCTAAAATAAGAGACCAACACCGCCGCGAACTGTGTTAGATTTGGTATACCAATTAATGTCAATATTTGTTCTCTGTTTTGGTACAATAAAAATTCTAATAACTTCACTTTTCTCCTCCATCTAGGGTTTCTGCGTTCTCTATCTGCTCACACACAATCTCGATTCTTGCGACCGTGGTAAGGATTTCATCTCTATATCTCTAAAAATGTTGGATTTCATTTATTAAACCCTAATCTCTTATCTTCTCTAATCAGCTACTCCATCTCAATCTTCTAGCAGGTATGCTTTCATCTCTATATCTCTAAACAAATAATTAATATGATAACAAGTACAATTCTTTGTTTAAAGGAAATATCATTCCTAATTTTGTTTTTTTAAATCGATTCCTCTCTAATCATCCGTGGCCTGCGTGGGTGACTTTTGTTGACCGTATGAAGTCCAAAGGGGACATTCGTCAAGATGCTAGAACTGGAAGTGATGTTTCTGTGTATGAAGATATGAGGTGTTATTAAGGAAGGTTGCCTCTGTTTTGGTCGTCAAGGGTTTGATTTGTTCAAGTAAGATACTGTTCGTGTCTTGGTTTAATTGTCTGTTTGATGATGAAGCGATGATAGCGAATGGTATTTTAATGAGCATGATAGAAGTTACAAATTGATGAACTTTGAATGATGGTATGTTTATTATTAGTTAGGCATGAATTCATAGGCTCTCTCATCATGATTTGTAAGTTTATCAATCATTTAATTTTGTTCAATTCCCTTTGATTAAAGTACATCATTTTTTAGGATTTTAGTATTTTTGTTTCAGTTTATTGTTCCATTCGACTTGAATATATATGCTGGAGATTCTGATGAAGATATTGACCAACAAGTTATCAAAATCAAGGCTTTTTTTGTGAAATGGAAGATCCCGTAGAACAACTTATCAACAAACAGAACTGAAACTATTACCCACCAGGTGTTCGATGAAATGCCTCATGTTTGATCCTAACCCTAAATATGTTTGTCATTATTTGCAATCTGTGCGTTTGATTAAATGCCTATTCAGGTGTAAATTATTCATTTTTGGATGAGTATAATGTCAGGTGTAAATGCCTATTCAGGTGTTTTCATTTGGATGAGTATAATGTCAGGTGTAAATTATTCATTTTTGTTTTTTGTTGAGCCACGAGTCGATCTTTTTGCCAAGAGACGGTCAAACAAGGTATATCATGTATCATATATATGTCAAAAAAATACATAGGTTACATACAAAATATAACAACATCATACATATTTGTTATTGCATTGGTATTGGTTTTTAATCAATTTTGTTACACTGGCAGGTTCTCTAAAGGCACTCCAAATATTAATGATTGTGTGATGGTTGAACTCGAGAAGCTTGGACAGAATTATCGATTTAGAAAAAACTCTTACAGTGTGCTCGACAGTTCAATCCATTTGACCCATTCCCATTTTACCTATTTTGTTTCAGTTTTGCCTGTTTAAGATCAAACATGATCCAAATAGTTGAAACCACTGTTGTGTGAAGAAAAAAAGGGTTTACGAATCAAAGGCATAACTACTTTATGGTTTCAGTGCATAAGGTGCATATTAAAAAGTGTTTTGTGAAGAAAACAGTGGTTGAAACCACTGTTGTGTTAAAACGGTGGTTTGAAACCACTGTTTGGTTAAAACAATGATTTGTGGAGAAAACAGATGTTTGAAACCACTGTTTGATTAAAACAGTGGTTTCTCAAATCATTTCACATTCATTTCACATTCATTTCGATCTTTTTGCAGGCGGATAGATGGCTTTGGGAGGTATGAAAAACAGAATTGATAAATTTAGGGAAAATGTGATTGAAAGATGATAACGCAATAGTGGAGGATCTAATTCTACAGCTTCGGTAAAGTCAGGTGTGTTTTCAAATAATGCTTCCTAGATGTTTGAAGACCGACAAATGTCCAACGAAGCAACACTGTGGACATTTGTCGTTCTTTGTTGGCTTTCAAACATCTATGAACCATTATTTGAGAACACCCTTGCATTTATCGGAGTTGTAGAATTAGATCCTCTACTGTTGGGTTATCATCTTTCAAAATCATTTTCCTTAAATTTATCGATTTTGTTTTACATGCAGGGATATAATCTGCTTTTTAGTATTTGATTTGGCCGATGACCCACGTTCAAGGATGCTTTATGTCTCAGACTATACGAAGATTGCCTCTTGGTTATCATAAGGTTAAATTTTAAATTAATATGGTCTCATTTGTTAATAAGCTTATAATACTAACACATGCTTTTTTTAACTTTATTTTATAGGTGTGTTATTATTCATGTTCAAGATAACCTCTTTCGTGTTCATGTGAGCAAGAAGAGAGGAAGAAATAAAGGATTGGTCAAAACGGTTCAGATGAGACAGGTTCACTTAATAAGAAGAAACTCTCTGTTGCGGAAGTGGTTATCTTGAACATGAGTAATAACACACATGTCTTCTACCTCCATTGCAAGTAAGGTTCTTTGAATAATTTTGGCTCTTTTCTTAAGTCTTTGAGGGAGTTTACACCCTTTCATTATGTAAGGCAATTCAGTATGTATGTATTTGACACATGAAACGTTGATTGCATGCATTCCGGTTTTTGACAACAACTTGCGATAACAAATCTGAGGCGTTTGGTGTTTTGATCAAGTGAATGAGACTCTGTTGAGAGTGTGAGGGTTTCTTATAATAACCTCCCTTTTACCCTTTGATCTTCTGATCATTTATGAGTTGATCATTTTCTTATATTGTGTTTTGATCAAGTGAATGAGGTTCTGTTTGCTTTACTTTTTTTAGATGATGAGAAGAAGGGGAAGACACGGTTCAGAAGACCTTGTCAAAGAAAGATCAATGCATAGTCATTTTTATAATGAATTTTCAACTAAACTATCTTTAAAACAAAAAATGAAATTGCATGGAAGAAGGCGAGAAAAATAGATATCCTAGGAAGTGTTAATTGTAATGTTTAGTTTTTAATATTTTTCAAACTCAGAATTTTGTAATACTATTTAATATCGAATGAAGAAGTGTTTATTGCTAGCAGAATTTTGTAAAAGTTGGATTTTATATAGGCTTCTGTGTAGTTTGTTTGTTTTTTTTTTTTGTTCTATTTGGGGTGTATTTGTTCTTATGTTATGGCTAATTTAGCAGTTTTACATTAATTATGCAAAAGAACAATTGCATCAGTATTTCAATATTCATGTTTTCAAATTAGAAGAAGAGGTACCACCATCTTATTTTTCAATATCATAATATTATTATTAACCATTGAAATAGACTTTCCCCTTGAAAGTCGTTATTTGTTTGGGCCAAATAAGACTGGTTCACATCAGTGGATTCATCATAAGCAGCTGTTTACATTACACCTTCCCCTTGAAAGTGGTTATAACATTTGATGGCCCTCATCCACTGTTTGTATACTACAACTGCTGTCCATTAAGTACTGCTTGTGTACAACAACTGCATCAGACCAAGTGCTGCTATTTAATCTACTGCCCTAAGATAAGTGCTGCTAAAGACTAAAGCCCTGCTTGGAATGAAGCAGTGGATTGTAAAAACTGCTGACATATAAAGATTGACAATTTGTGTCTAAAATGTATTTTGTTAAGGATGGCATTCTTGCAAATATTTCATAAATCACCATCAACAGATGTTGGACATTATATTGTGGTTACGCAAAACAAAATCATTCCTTTCTTTAGAACAGCAGATGCTCAAAACATTTGTCAAAAACTTATTCACTGTTGCACTAACAGTTGCTGATTTAATAGTCTTTCAAATCATTATCATTTCCTTACCCCTAACTACTTTTATGCTCAAACATCTGTTTTCTAAATACTGTCCACTGCTATTCATCATAAGCAGCTGTTTGCATTAGAATTCCCCCTTGAAAGTGGTTACAACATCTGATGGCCCTCATCCACTGTTTGTATACTACAACTGTTGTCCATTAAGTACTGCTTGTGCACAACAACAACTGAAGACAAAGTGCTGCTATTTAATCTACTTCCCTCAGTCAAATGCTGCTAAAGACCAAAGCCCTGCTTGGAATGAAGCAGTGGAATGTAAAAACTGCTGACATATTAAACTTGACAATTTGCCTCTAAAATGTATTTTGTTAAGGATGGCATTCTTGCAGATGTTTCATAAATCACCATCAACAGGTATTGTAATTTACATTTTCATTAACTATTTCCGGTGAGATTTTTATTATATCAATGACTTATAGTTATTCTTTTCGACAAAACGGTCTTATGGCACTTTATAATACACTGTTTAGCTAGGTAAAATCCATACTACATGATTATATTTACAGAGTTGATTCTTGAATTTGGTTTGTTTTGTTTTGTTTTATTTTGTGATTGTTTGTTGGTATGTGGTTTATTTTTAGGGTGATCAGTGGTTTATAATCGGACCGTCCGGTTCATTCATCAGGTATTATTTCCTTTTCATTTTCACAACACTGATTTAGCGTTACCTGCTGTTTAATAATCGAGAAAAATATGTTTCATATCATACCTGCTTTAGAGTTTTACTTGTATCGTTTAAAACAAAACCCAAAAGAAATTGTTTCCGAGTGAAGAACCTATAACACATCAAAAATTCAGCATTTAAAACAAAACCCAAAAAAATTGGTCAGCCCAAAATCATACCTAAAATTATAATGAAACAGAAGCAAAAATAAAGTGTCATAAAAAAATTAAATCGTTTATAGTATAAATATTAAAAAAAGTTACAATTACATAAAAAAAAAAAAAAAAGTAATCAGACACTTAAAGTCTAATAGCAAGAATGAAGAAACTTTAACTTCAACTCCATGGAGCACTGCACTTCTCGATGTATGTCATTGATCTTTCTCATGAAGTCCAGGTCTCTGTCTCCACACTCTATATTATTCGCAACACATAGGTCACGAACGGAATTAGTCATCATCGCCCTCAGGTCTCTTGAAACTTGGTCTCTTGTTAGCAGACCAAGTTGCAGTCCGTTAAAACATCTCTTCAACTCTTAAAGAGTACTCCTATCAGCAAAAACTTGCTCTTCGATTTCCACTACTAGAGAATAGGGTATTTGCTACCACATTTTCGGTCGCAAAACGGTAGCAATTGCTCTTTTGCCACCGTCTTGCCATCAAAAACTCGGTGGCAAAAGCACACGTGGCAAATGCCCTATTACCACCAATTTGCTACCGTTTTATTTTTTGCTACCGATTTTGCTACCGTTGATTTGCCACTATTTTGCTACCGCTTTTTGTCACCATTTTGCTACCACATGTTTTGTTACCGTTTTGCTACCGCTATTTTGCCACCTTTTTTGTTACCGTTTTGCTACCACATTTGTTTTGTCACTGTTTTGCTACCGCCATTTTGCCACCTTTTTGCTACCGCTTTGTCACCTTTTACCACCATTTATGGTATTCCATTTCCATCCATAAATTGGCTATTCCATTTCCATTTCATAAAAATATAACAATTTATAACCTGTAACCATTCCATTAAAATGTAACAATTTATACATCCAATGTTCTTCATCCATTAAAATGTAACAATTTATACATCCAATGTTCTTCATAACAAACACCCAAATCAAAACATTAAACAACTCAAATTAAACCATCTAAATCCAAACATCCAAGGGTGGGATTTCTTGACATGATCCACGTCGAATTCTGCACATGGTCAAACGCCCAAAATGACAAATTACAAAAAGTCAACTGCTGAAATAAGGTTTTATGTGGCATAAAAAGTACATGTAGAGTGCAGCAGTGATTTTAATAATTGTATGACATTGCAAGATGAGAATCACTGAATCAGATATCAGTAGTAATAAAAGTTCTAAATGGGTTGTCGAACATAGCGATTGGATGTGCTTATGCTATTTCAAGTTAAAAATATTAGATTATCAAAGGTCTTTTAAGTCTGGAAAATCTGATGATTTAAAAAAACTAGGTGATGAATTTGTCATTGATAAAACGGGTTGTAGATAATAGATTAAGTGTGTATAGATGTGCTTCTCCTATATGAAGTTAACATAATCATATAGAAAAGAAAAATGTATATGAAAGCATCCTATGTATTCAATTTTTTCCCTAACGTCACCCACGTACCCAACTATGTATCCTGTTCAATTTATACTAAGTTAAACCAAATACATCTCAAATGACAGAAATGCCCTGAAGTCTTTTTCAAACATAATAATATATCTATGATTGTCAGCATGTTTAAGCATAAATTGTTTTATCTTCAATATATTAAAGGCATTCTCGTCATTCCTTCAATATATGTTGAAGGAATGAACTTAGGGCTTCTTAATTTTTGACCAAGTTAACTTCAAATAGGTTTCAAGCTGACCAAATGGTCTGAACTATAATAAAAAAAAACATATGACTGCATGAAAAGGTAGAAAAGGAACTAACGAAGCTGGTCATATGAACTAAGAATGCCTTGGTGAGGCCAAGGGTAACTTGGAGATTCCAAACCATGCTCAGCTTCATCAGCAGCTGCAATAGTTGTAAAACTTAAAATCCCGAATAGACCTGCTCCAAGCAGAGCCATTGCCCTCAGTGACTTCGCACCAGCAGATCCCGCTCCATCCTGGTCCGTCTTAAGAACATGTCAGCAATTAGTATTTACAATATCAGTAAAAGAACAAAGATACAACTTTTATCGACCCCATTACACACCCACACATATAGGCGCTACAGTTGAAACAGATGATGTATGCAAAAGCCAATAAAGTAAAGGATAATGCTTACAGCGATATGAGAATGAAGCCTCCCCCTCAGCAAGTGGTAAATTCCCCTACCACCAACCATTTTAGATAATTTCCTGTAAACCCATTCATTAGAATTTTATGTTAACCTATAGTGAATCCCTACAGTAACTAGTATTACCAATTATAGAGCAATGACAACATATAGGCGAAATGTCAAGTAAATACAGAGTCCAAAAGTAAACAGCAAGAATGTTCTTCGGATCCATGGAAAAGATCATGATATAACATTTCTCAACCAATTAGCAGGCCAGTGATGAATATTTCCACTTGATAACCAAGTCATTGAATTATAATGAATCTAATGTGGATATAGCGGTTTATTCAACTGTCAAACATTTTATCAGAACACGCATTCAAGCATATGAGAGGCAATCTATTGTTACATCTCTATCTCAATAACAGATATATACATTGCGTGTGGAAAAGCAGGATTAAGAAAATTAGTTAATATTATATAACAAAAAAACATACCTGGTACATGTTTGGATTCCCTGCAGAAACAAACAGCACAAGCTCTCCATCAAGATTCTTGGTAAATGAATCATAAAATGCTTGGCTGGATAAAGGGTAAATAAATGGCAATTACAGCAACTAAACACACAATCATTAGCACCTCACTAAAACTTACTTGAAAACTCTTGATGTAAGAACCACGACAATGGGGAAGCAAGAAGTCTTCACCTTGAGTAGCTTCAAGGTGGGCTCTAGATGAGTCTCACTTTCAATTATATAACTTCAATGTGTGTGTGTGTATTGGAGTAGAGATGAATTCAACCGCTTCTTTACCTGATAAAGAGAACAATATACATTGAAGATGGTGAAAAGAAGAAACCACAGAAATGAAGTTCATGCATTATGATAAGGATTCAAGACACCAATCATTCTTATTATTTGAAAAGGTAGAGGAATATACGAGCATTGGTTGTTTGGATTTCATAAACATCTCTATTTAAGAGAGTGCAACCGACCTCCATGAACTGCAAAACACAATTGAACAAAACAAAATCACATTAATTGGGATAACTATAATATCACATTAATCGGTTCAATTAATTCATGTTCCCATCAAGCTAACTTTTAGAACACATCAAAAGTCAAGGACTGAGTCAAATTAGTAAGGCAAGGAAGTCCAGATCACGACAACTACACCTTATACCTAAAACCCAAAAACAGCCTTACTAAAGTAATGGCCCTGCTTTCGCCTACAAATACCCTTCGGTTATGGTATACAATCACTCCCTAACATTCATTTACTCACCTCACCAGTCACTTCATAGTAGCCAGAATGTGATTCCTCAAGCCAAGCCAAGCAGTGCAGCTAAACTATGATTTGTAATAAACTGTAAGAGGACTCGAAAATCAGTAAAAACAAGTTACAATGTGGAGGCATTCTAGATGGCTGTCTATGAAAAAGGCACATGGGAAATTATACAAAAAATAAACCCTAAATTTGTCAGCTTCAAACCTTCATTCTTCTGCTGCATATATGTACATATTCACAATTTAGAACACGCCATCAATGACTAATGTTACAAGTGAAACCATGTACACAAACTAGTCCCAAAGTTCATATACTTCTGTAAGAGTACACAAGAACTGAAGTCGAGAATCGTACCTTGCTAAACCCTAATATGTGAAATCAATAAGCAATGGATGGTTCTCGATGACTTTGATAACAATAAAAGTTCAACCTTATCTTCAACTTAATTCACTGTCAACCAAAACAAAACAAAAGCGTATAAGAACGATAATCATAACGAGGTTCTGTACAATAGATTGTGTTCTTTCTATGAACGATAATCATAATGAACACACTAGCATAACTTGGTTGTTCAAATCGCAGTAGCTTATCTGCTTATCAAATCCGAATGCTAAGTTGCTTTTTCTATTTCCAGATTAGGAATTCTTATTTACAGAGTAAATTGATAAACAAACAACAAAAGATTCAAAAACAGGTACATATTGAACAAATAGCATCAAAACATTGATATGATTCGAACGAATATAAACGTATATACAGAAAGCGGTAACCTAGAAATCAAAAACGAATATAAACAGAGATTTGATTGAAATTACCTGATTGATATGAATGCAATTGATAGTGTATCAATTGACGGATTATATGGGGGATTAATTTGTACGAGCCCTAACTGAGGTGGAGAGTATCGATTGATGGAGCGTGTCGAGCCCTAACAGAAGTGGAGCGTCGGTGGAGCGGAGCGGCGGTGGTGCATCGGTGGAGCGTGGGTGGAGTGGAGTGGAGCGGAGCGGATTGGGAGTGGAGCGTGGGTGGAGCGAAGCGGAGGTGGATATGAAACCCTAACAGGAAGTCATGAATGAAACACGGAGTCACGGACTTAAAAAGAAAAAAACCACCTAATTTGCCACAAACTTGCTACCAAATCATAAGGAGGTACGCATATTACAATTCTGATAGAAATTATTAGCTAAATTTGCTACCGTTTATTTTGGTAGCAAATTTTGGTGGCTATTGCCCATTATTCTAGTAGTGTTCTTTAATAAAGCGTTGCTTGAAATCCTCAGATTGTGCAGAAGTATGTGACTCCATTTTAATGTATTTATAACGACTAAGGCAAAACAACAAGAGTTGCTCTTCTATTTCACTGAATTAATCTGGTTATGATGAAACAATATTTGAATTTGCAATGATATTATATAGGATATGTATCAGCCCAAAGGTCAGGTTTAAATGCAACCATTAAATAAAAATTTATATTTAAAAACCTGATACATGTAATGATTTAATAATGAAAAACGTGTATATGGCCAACATGTCTCTTCATTTACCTTATCAAACATTTTAATGTAAAGCCTTTGAAAAATGATCTTTATTAGCAGACGTCTCTTCGTTTACCCTATCAAATATTTCAAACACTATAAAGGATCATGATTGCTCTACTTGAAAACATCAAGACTTCATTTTTGAAAAACCCTTCATACTAAAACAAAACGTCCAAAACCACTCACAGTCTTTCTAAATGGCAAGCAAAACCTTCTACCACTGGTCGGATAATACCGATCTTAAAATTGAATATTCAAGATGGTCACTCCATGAACAGAGAAAAGCTGAAGAAGTCAACAAAAAAGTTGCGTTGGTAAGTGATAAATATTATAAGCAGACGTGGAGTAGCATTGCACTACTGGATGAAGTTGTCTCTTCTCCTCCATCAGAGTTTAAAGAAAAAGCAAAAGAGTTTATGACACATCTGCTAAAACAGGATCAGAAGACCTGTGATTTGCTAGCAGATCTGCAAATTAAAACAAAAAAATGAAATTGCATGGAAGAAGGCGAGAGAAATAGATATCCTAGGAAGTGTTAATTGTAATGTTTAGTTTTTAATATTTTTCAAACTCAGAATTTTGTAATACTATTTAATATCAAATGAAGAAGTGTTTATTGCTAGCAGAATTTTGTAAAAGTTGGATTTTGTATAGGCTTCTGTGTAGTTTGTTTGTTTTTTTTTGTTCTATTTGGGGTGTATTTGCCCTTGAAGAGGTACCACCATCTTATTTTTCAATATCATAATATTATTATTAACCATTAAAATAGACTTTCCCCTTGAAAGTCGTTATTTGTTTGGGCCAAATAAGACTGGTCCACATCAGTGGATTCATCATAAGCAGCTGTTTGCATTACACCTTCCCCTTGAAAGTGGTTATAACATCTGATGGCCCTCATCCACTGTTTGTATACTACAACTGCTGTCCATTAAGTACTGCTTGTGTACAACAACTGCACCAGACAAAGTGCTGCTATTTAATCTACTGTCCTAAGATAAGTGCTGCTAAAGACCAAAGCCCTGCTTGGAATGAAGCAGTGGAATGTAAAAACTGCTGACATATAAAGATTGACAATTTGTGTCTAAAATGTTTTTTGTTAAGGATGGCATTCTTGCAGGTATTTCATAAATCACCATCAAGAGATGTTGGAAATGATATTGTGTTTACGCGAGACAAAATCATTCAACAAAATCATTCAACATAATCTCATTAAACAGTTGCTGATTTAATAGTCTTTCAAATCATTATCATTTCCTTACCCCTAACTACTGTTGTGCTCAAACATCTGTTTTCTAAATACTGTCCATTGCTATTCATCATAAGCAGCTGTTTGCATTAGACTTTCCCCTTGAAAGTGGTTATAACATCTGATGGCCCTCATCCACTGTTTTTATACTACAACTGCTGTCGATTAAGTGCTGCTTGTGTACAACAATTGCTGAAGACAAAGTGCTGCTATTTAATCTACTGTCCTAAGTCAACTGCTGCTAAAGACCAAAGCCCTGTTTGGAATGAAGTAGTGGAATGAAGAAACAGTTGTTTACTTTGTCTATTGTAATAGTATCAGTTGTTTGCATTTGCGCTGCATTTTATATCAATTTATATCTATTGATTTGCTCAATTTATACAAACAAACACAATCATGAGGGCCTCCGATTCTAACATCTTTACCTGTGTGTTTGTTATGCTTCTCTTGTATTGAACTGGTATACTGGCAACAAATAATGTTTCTTGCGTTACTTATGCTTTTCTTATTTTTATAGTTAATCAGTCGACAAGTTTAATGTATACTTAACTAAAAAAGCAATTTGCGTCCCTATGGTTTGTTTGAACATCAACTTGAGCCCCTAAATTCATTTTTTCGCTTTTGGAGCCCCTGACCTTATGAATTCATAACAATTTGATTCCCTCCGTCAATGTGCCGTCTATTTGACCGTTTGAACCGGTGGTATGAGTGAAATATCAACTTGAGCCCCTAAATTCTTTTCTTGCCTTTTTGTTAAGAAATCATTGATTTAATAATTTAAATTAATTCTTTTTAAATAAATCCAATCTAATAATTAACTCTTTTTAAATAAATGCAATCTAATAATTAAAGGTATACTATATATAACAAATTATTAAAGCCTAAATTGTATATTAAATGTAAACTTTTAATACATACAATACAGAGACAAAACGTCATACCAACTTCGTAGACTTGACGGAACTTACAGACTCGATAACAAATGACCGTAACATACAATACAGAGACAAAACGTCATACTACCACAACCAATTGTGGATCTTTACTGACGGGTGCACTTCGGAATGTAGCAGATATGAATGAATATAACCCCAGTGTAGCTAATTACATATCTGCCACTGGGGTTATATTCATTCATATGAATGAATATAACCCCAGTGTAGCTCTTCGATTTTCCTTGAAATTCCAGAGCTCGCTAATTACATATCTGCCACTGGGGTTGTATTCATTCATATGCAATTGATCGTTTTGATCAATCAGTTCCTTATGTGCACCGCACCATCTTCTAGGAGGTTGTCAAGTCTTCTCGCCTTCGTAGTTGGTGTTTTGCATATCTTTACATCCGCAGCCATTCTGTACAATATTTTCACAAAAGACATCACAAACAAATCTGAACAAAGCCAAACAAATCAACCATCTGTTTTTTCAAATCAAAACAAACAAAACAAAGAAACATAACAAAGCAGAACAAAAACAAAACAAACAAACAGAACAAAAACATCACAAACAAATCTCAAAAACTGAAACCAAAATACTTCAAATCAACACATTCACAAAAAAACTGATTATCATCATCATCATTATGCGGCATTCAGATTATCATTATCAAAAACTGAAACCAAAATACCCAAATCAACCCTCTGTTTTCTCACAAATAAGTGATTATCAACATCATCATGCGGCATTCAGATATCATTATGAAAAACTGAAACCAAAGTACCCAAATCCACCTTCTATTTTTTCACAAAAAACTGATTATCATCATCATCAACTCTTTTTTTTCACAAAAACATTTACAAAAAACTGATAATCATCATCATCATCATGTGGCATTCAGATTATCATTATCAAAAACTGTAACGAAAATACCCAAATCAACCCTCTGTTTTTTCACAAAAACATTCACAAGAAACTGATTATCATCATCATCATGCGGCATTCAGATTATCTTTATCAAAAACTGAATCCAAAATACCCAAATCAACCCTCTCTTTTTTTCACAAAAACATTCACAAATAACTGATTATCATCATCATCATCAACCGGCATTCAGATAATCATTATCAAAAACTTAAACCAAAATACCAAAATCAACCCTCTGTTTTTTTACAAAAACATCACAAATATCAAAAACATATATAGATAAGATGATGATACAAACCTCTGTTTTGAAGATGAAGATGTATGAAGATGATAAAGACGGATGAAGATGATGAAGATGGATGAAGATGATGATGATGATCGGTGTTGAGAGTTGAGAGAGAGATTTGGATATTTTTTGAGAAGTGTGATGATGATCGGTGCATTTAATATATATTTGAGATTATGTGGATATTAAGGGATAAGGGTATTAAGGACATTTCATACATGTCTTTAACAAATCTAATACATATTTGATAGAAGGGTTTTAACGGGCCTACAATATAAAATTAAGTCATGCTTTCATTTTAGACAAGAAATTTTGAGTTACTTGCCTAATTTCTATATCAAAGATGAACTAAATACAAACAATTTAAATGATGTATTATAATCTATTTCGATGGTTATTAAAACTACTCATGTGGTCACACATACTGTCTTGAACATTACTTTATAAAGATATAGAATTAAAGACCAAAATTTAAATGATATATTATAATCTGTTTTTTAGTATTTGATTTCGATCATTACTAAACCTACCCGTGTGGTTACACGGGTCCTACACCTAGTACTTTATTATACGATCCCACACTCCATTTGAGTTTCCCGTCCCCATCCCCATCCCATCAATAACCCTAGCTTTATCACCATAGATAGCTTTGATAATATGCATGCCATACATATAATAACTTGAGTTAGCACTTAATAGATGAAGGTCACAATTACGTGACCAAGAACTACATAGTCAATGAAAAAAATTTGAAACTTGAGTTATCTTTCAAATGAAAATAAATATAATTGTGCACTATACATCACACAATCATGCTGTCCATCAAAATTTTCTTAAGCTACATTATGCACATAACGACTTATAAAGTGGAACACTAGATATAAGCATAGATTCTCTTTATTTAATTTCAAGATACTTGCTAACCTAAAACAATATATCTGATTATTGAGATGGTACACTTAGGCTATAGGGTGTGGTCATGACCCTCATGATCACCATGACCCTCCATATCAGCGCCATGTCACCTACTTCTAATCCATCATCCAAAACCACTACCCTAAGGGTGTGGTTATGACTCAAACCACTATTATATTACTTTAATTTATTTTTGTGAAAAGGAAAGAAAATATTAAATATGGAAAGTAGGCTCATGATTTTCATGGTTTAATCCATGGGAATCATGGTGGATGAGACAAAGGGGTGGTGTAGCAATCCATTAATGGTCCTACGTGGCGATTATTGACCCAACCATGCCCCTCACACCCTATAGCCTTATATTTGAGTGAATATGTGATCATGTGTCTCACGCTAAGCATAATCTTCATTTCTGTTGGTCATGCAAAAGACAAGTTAGACTTAGGGGTATACTTTAGCCCTTCTCAACTACACATAAGTGTCACATCATCATACATTTTTCTTTCCTCATTTGTCTCAACTTAAGGAAATGGTTTAATCCTTGTTAATTCTAACCCTATTTTTAGTGGGTATTTTAAAAAAAGTAATACAATCTCTAAAAATTGTGTTAACATGTTAACAAATAACTGCTTTAACGTCTTTAACACAAGCAGAGAGTGATATGCAATACTAGTTAATATGACATGTCACTGTTAACGTCTCATGTATTAGGAGGGCTAATAGAGAGCAATAGTAGATGAATTGTTTATTAGGTTATCGATCTGCATTTATATTTGCTCCAAAAAGGGGCAGATGGTTAGATCTATAATATGGTTCATCAAAATCTTTCACCACCCGATCACTTGATGAGAAAGTTAATTAGTTGTGTTAAAGAGTCAAAGTTACTTCGATTATGTAGTTTTTTTTTTTTTTTTTTGAAAGGTGAACTTCAATAAAACACGCTACCGGACCTCAAAACAAGGACCGAAGCACAACAAGACTACATCATGTACAAAGGAAAAATCGTCCAATCTTTCCAGACTAACTGCTTGTACCTAGACCGGGACTTAAGCCAAAGGAAAGAAAGGGACTTAACTTTCGCAACTAGTTCACCTATTTTAACATCTTTGCTTCTAAAAATCTTCTCATTTCTAGCAACCCAAATAACCCACATAGAAACCATGACAATGCCTTGAATGATCTTTCTGGACTCTTTGCTTGTTTTTTCAGCTGGGAGTAGAAGAAGATCTTTGATGTCGAACGCGAAAATAGGCCCCAATTTACACCAAGAACCTATTGCTGTCCAAAAACCACAAGACAACTCACAGGCCATAAAAATGTGAATAGAGGATTCATCAACAGCACCACATAAACCACAAGAAACATCGGATAAATGAATGTTACGCCTTTGTAGAGCCAAGCGAGTCGGAATTCGGTCCATCTCTAAACGCCAGACAAAAACTTTAACTTTCAGCGGGACCCAAACGATCCACTTCATGACAGAATTCCTATCCGACCCATTCTGCTGCACCAAAAGCTTTTTAAAATCGGCAACATTGAAGACCCCATCCTTGTTTCCTTCCCAACGCCACCTGTCTGCAGAATTTGAGAGAAAGAGGTTACCGATGCTTTGTCGTAACAGCAACAGCTCCTGAAGTTCAGCATTCGACGAAACCAGACGCTTCCACCTGCAGCAAACATCTAGACGCTGACTGTCCCAACAACGAGCTACAGGATCTTGTTTATCAGCTGCGAGTCTGAATAAAGCAGGGAATGCAACACTGAAAGGCGCATTACCACACCACTTATCCAGCCAAAAGCGGATGTGAGCCCCGTTACCCACAGTAGCACGAAACTGGAGCGAAGGCCCCATCACCAGAATACTTTTATTTATGAACACAACCATCGATTTCCAACCACTAGAGAGGGCCCGGTTGAAAGGAAGCAACTCCCAGTTATTACTATAAGAATGACAGTAATCCACCACATTGCGCCACAAAGAGGAAACTTCTTTTTTATACCGCCAAAACCATTTGACTAAAAGCGCCAAATTAACGTCGGCTAATCTAGCAACTCCCAAACCCCCTTCCTTCTTAGGTCTTGTAACCATCTCCCAAGCTACCCAATGAACCTTCCTCACATCATCATCTCCCGCCCATAAAAAACGCTTCATAATAACTTCAATGTCTTCAATAACCTTAGAAGGCGCTTTATATAATGAAAAATAATACAAAGGAAGGCTCGAAAGAACCGATTTGATAAGGATAAGCCGCCCTCCTATTGAGAGAGTTTTGGCTTTCCAAGACTTGAGACGGGACTTACATTTGTCAACCACCGAAGACCAATTCCTTATACGATTCATGTTTGCGCCAACTTTAATCCCAAGATAATCAAAAGGGATCTCACCTTGTTTACACCCACTGTATTGAACCATAAAGTTGAGATCTTCTTCAGTGCTATTAATACCATATATATTGGACTTGTGTAAGTTGATCTTTAATCCCGAGCAAACATGAAAAACACGAAGGACGCGGAGCATCCTAGAAAAATTATCAACCGACCACTTCCCCATGATGAGGGCATCATCCGCATAAAGCAAATGAGAGATAGAAGGCCCATTTTCACCAGGTTGAATACCATCAAAATCACCAAGATCCGACGCTTTATTAATAAGACAAGTGAGTGCCTCCATAACGATGAGAAAAAGGAAAGGCGATAACGGATCACCTTGCCTTAATCCTTTTTCACATTGAAAAATATAAGTGGGAGACCCGTTGACTAGCACCGATGATCGAGCCGACTTTAAAACCCCATCAATCCAATTACACCATCGATCTGAAAAACCCATTTTTTTAAAATAAAAATCAAGAACGCCCAATCTACGTTATCGTAGGCCTTCTCGAAATCTATCTTGAATAAAAAAGCCTTTTCTCGCTTCTTCTTCAACCACGCCAACACCTCATTAATAATTAAAGGCCCATCAAGAATAAAGCGGTCCGAGAGAAAACCGCTTTGATTTTCAGAAATAATGAATTGCATTACCTTCTTGACCCGGTTGGCCAAAATCTTAGAAATAACTTTGGAAATAATACCGATCAGAGTAATAGGCCGGTAATCTTTTAACCCAATCGGATTCTTGATCTTGGGAACAAGAGTAATAAAAGCTGCACTAAAACCGTGATTAATCAAACCTGTCTCAAAAAAATCAGCCATTAATTTGAAAAAATCATCTTCAAAAAAGGACCAGAAGTGCTTCAAGAAATAAAAATTAAAGCCGTCGGGACCCGGAGCCCTATCACTACCACAATCAAAAACCGTTCTCTTGATTTCTTCCTTAGAAAAGGCAGCTTCCAATTCAACTCTAGAATCATCAGGAAGAACTCTAATGTTATCCAGAAACAAGGCCGGCCGTCTTTTAACTTTGGAAGCAAACAGGTCTCTGTAAAAACGAAACACAGATCTCTTAACCAAAGATGGTTTGGAAATCCAATTACCGTCAACCAAAAGACCCGGGATATTATTTTTGGCCTTCCTCCCATTAACAATACTGTGGAAAAAAGCCGAATTCTCATCACCCTTCGCCGCCCATCGAATCCTAGATTTTTGTTTTACATCTAGGAGCTGAAGATAGTCAATAAAATTAACCCCCTTTTTACATTCTTCATAAATCCAAACGTCCTCTTCTTCTAAATCTTTAACCTCCATTAATAATTCCAACCGTTCAATCTCAGATTGCATGCTTTTCAAATCGACGCTTTCTTTATTAATCATCTCCAACCTCCAAGACTTAAGAGCCTCTCTACAAGCTTTGAATTTAGAGGTGATAACACAACCGGGGCTGCCTTCATAGACTTCGTTATCTAAAACATTAATGATTAAAGCTTCACACCCGTCCCTTTCCAACCAAGAGTTATACCACCTGAAAGGCTTTGGACCAAAATTAGTATCAACCAAAGTGAGCAAAAGGGGACAATGATCCGATTTTTCTCTAGGTAATGCTCTCAAAACGGCTTGTGACCACCTATTAAAAAGCTTTGACATACCAAAACCCTATCGATTTTACTGAACTTAACCCCGTCATCCATACCAACCATGAAAGTGAAACTACTCCCCCTCATCTTATATTCCATCAATCCCATATCATCAATAAAATTATTGAAGTCTAAGGCACTGACATAATTAAATCTCGAGTTTTTCCGGTCTTCGGGATAGCGAACAACATTAAAATTACCAAGCAGAATCCAAAGACCCACCTTAGAACGCATCACCCCCTGATTTGATCCCAAAGCCTCCTCTTATTAACGACACTCTGCGGACCATAAACGTTCAAAATATGTAGAGGGGTGCCGTCAGCAACCAGATTACCACTAGTAAGAAGATAATTCTGGTCCTGACAAGCCGATAATTTAGTGAAGACTTTGGTATCCCACATATTCAACAAATCGCCCGATCTCCCATCTGAATCAACTTTATCAAAATCAAAATCAACATTACCCCAGGCTTGAACCAAGTTAAAATTACCCAGATTATCCGTTTGAGTCTCTTGAATCGCCAGAAAAGAGACCTCGTTTTTAACTTTGAGGCCTTTAACCCAATCTATCTTTCCAAACGCCCCAATCCCTTTAACATTAATCGATAGAAAATTCATATTTTACCTGGCTGTTGACCTTCTTCCACAATCGTTTGTTTAACCAAAGCCTTAAAATTGTCAAGTTGGGCACCTAATTTGCATCCCATCTTCATCGTCTCCTCCACTTCTGTTCGAAAACCTGAATTCTGCTCCATAACAGGTACTGAAGCATCAACGTGACCTATGACTCTGTCAACTGCCCCTCGAGAGACTCCACTATTCTCTGGTTGGGAATTAAGATCGATCACCTTCTCGTTAGTCCTGATTGATTGTAGTTTTTCCCCCAAAACCTGCTCATTATGTCGTGTTATGTTATCTTGAATAATACCAGAACCATTAACAGGCGCCACGTTATTCAGTCCAAGCAACACATCCAGTCCAAAGGGGTCCAAGCCTGTTGGATCAAAGTCTAATCTGGGCCTTTTAAGAGGATTGGGCCTATCATCTGTTGAAACCATTCTGGGCTTAAATGATTTATGAGACTTCTTATTACTTATATTGACCTTTTTCTTCACAACCTGGCCCAATAGATTTTCTGATAAGTTCGCCGGCCCATTAACAATTCCAGCATCCAAACAAAATTCCACTTTATCCGTAGCTTCCCAGTCAGCAAGAGATTGGGATTGATTTGACAGGTCAACATCATTATTAGGCAATGATTGTCCCTTGTTGGAGTTACCAAAAGCATTAAATCTATTTTTAGGAACAGGCACAAAATCCGGAGTTTCCTGCAACTCACCAATTAATGCTTCGTCAACCGTTTTCTCCGGACTTACCATAACAGCATCATTGATTGCGCCACCGGAAAGTTACTGGACCTCATATCGGAATTGACAGTCGAATCACCTTCTTGACGACGAAAAAGAAAATCCGGCATCCAATCCGCAATCTCTTCCATAACCCACACTCTAAATTTACGTCTCCTCCATTGAATAACAACTTCTTCCATGATTCGTCTAGCTTCACCGACCAAAACAGCCACATATTCATAAGAAAGGTCATTATCCAATTGTTTCACATTAGCTTTATGCACCACATTACCAAACAGTGACCCAATCCTATTCATCGTATCGTTACAAACCACATTCAACGGCAAACCTTGGATTTTAAGCCACGCAATCCTTTCAAAGTGAAAAGATTGTCCTCTCCATAACGTCACAGTCTTGACAGTATCCGTATGAAGAAGAAACTTGAGTCGAACACTTTCAGCAATCTCATTCGAAGGAAAAGTAATTAAAACTGATAACCCTCCCATATACTGGATTTTAACATAATCAGGACTCATGTCTTCCAAAAGGCCAGGAATCTTTTTTAGACCATCCACATCAAAAACCGAAACCACCACCGCCCTATCATGAATGTCGCTGAACTCGTTAACCACATCCGGAATAACCACTATCTTCTCTTCCGTTGCAACTTCATTCACACCAGTTAATCTGTCTTTAAACGAGACTCCAATGTTTTGTCGTTGAAACTTGGAATCCGGTTTCAAAGTATCAAACTTTGGAGCCTTATCTTTGTTAAGAATCGGAAACTCCTCATCCTTATGAACAAACGTATCTGGACCTGTAAATCTTGCGACATTTGCTCGAAGCTTGTATGAGCCAATCCATAGATTCTGCATCTTGTCTTCTAAATCTCCTTTATTCCTTGGCACTTTGATGTTAACAAAACCGAACCGTCTTCCCACCTTATCTCTCTTCCTAGCAATATACACCTTTGAAACTTCTCCATGGTCTTTAAGAATGCATTCCAAATCGTTCCCGCTACAACCATCTGGAAGATTAGTAATAAAGTACTTGATTTCTCATTCTGATGAACGTGAACGATCAGCCTCCTCCTTGCCTAGTCTTCGATCGTCTTGTCTTCGGTCACCCATTACTTCTTTTTATTTTTATTTTTATTTTGCCCTAAACTTGTTGAATCTTTTTTCGATTATGTAGTGGGTGGTTGATTATGTAGTGATCCATTTACTTAGACCGGTGGGTATGGGATGGATAGTCTCTTTGGAGACTACCCGTCACGTAGGCGTCACGTCATCACGGGAGGAGGAGCGTCCTCTTGGGGACTACCCAAGGGTGTGGGGGGACTACCCACTTTAATAAAAAAATAATATATATTCAAGGAGAGAGAGAAGAACTAAAGGGGGCTCACCAATTTTCAACCTTTTGGCTCGTCTCCGACGTCTTGGAGGAGATGGCAGCTATGCGACGAGCCCCTTGGGGTCGGTGTGCGACGGAGCGAAACGGGGGGACGGCCCGGGGATGAGCCCCATACCGTTCGGTCTTATATTTCTATATAGGTGATTATGAACACGTGTTGAAGTTTGAAAAAGAAAATACTCTATTTCCCATCAATCCATCATATACCTTCATCATATCATATGGCCTAGTAGTTAGTTCCGTCGTAACACAAATTATTCTATTTCCTATTTTTTTTTTTAATTTGCTTGATTTCCAGATTAAAACACATCCCCCTATATTTATAAATTGGAACAAAAATTGTAGTCATTATCTTTCAAGAAATTACACGATAAAATCAAACACCGATTTAAAATTTTAAAATTGGAGGAAAAATTAGCAAAGATGTATAGAAAAGCGCATCATCAATCCGGCAAGGATAGCATCATGAAGATCGAATAACAAACAAAAAAAGATATCAAAGTGAAAGATCTTACAAGTACGACACACAAGATCAATATCACCATTAGTTTTTATTTTATATTTGTCGTTTCACTATTTGTTGTAAGATTAAATATATTATGTAACAATATTTAATCTATAACCATTATAATCATTTACATAATAAAGATCAAAATATATATTAACCTATTATTTAAATTAGTTGGTAATTGTTGATGTACCATATTACCCTTAGTAACTAATTAGGTTTCCTCCTGGGTGCTTATAAAAGGAGAATTAAGTGGAGGTTAAAGGGTTACTCAGTTACACACCCCATTAGACATAACATCAAATTCGTCCTCCATCTCCTAACCGATACCCTTTTCGGTTCTCTAAGCCCCATCATCAGTCAGCACCCTAAGGAGGAACCAGATCAAGATGACAAGCATGTCGAACACCATTACTGGATTCTCCACTGGACTTTCTGCTGTGACAGGTATGTTTTACTGTTTTCCCTCATGCTCAAACAGAACTGAACCAACATGTGGTATCAGAGCATATGTTGATTAGTCAGTTCTGTTTTCGTATCCATAATTCTGGGATTGAAACTTGGAAAACGGAATTTTCTGAAATCTTATGAATTAACAGCCGGTTTCGAGTGGGTATATGTTCGAAATCCCTGTTTTCGGAAAATATTAATCATATGTTTACTCGAAATCTAATGGGTTATGTTTTTATGACCGAAATCTGTTTTAGAAAAAACCTTAAAATTCAGGTTTCGGGTTCCAGAATTCATGTTTTAATTATTTAGGGTTCATCATGTTCTTAGTTAAAATTCGAAATATCCTTTATGTTTTGGAGTATGATTTGGATTGTTATATGTTTTTCCTGTTTTGATCTAATTTTCTAATAAGGATTTTTTCGAAATCTGTTAAAGGGATAAGCAGATCATTATTTCGAAATTTTATGATAAAAATAGATCAACATTATAATAGGAAAGTATATCACAAATTCATAAATTTCGAATTTTCAGTTGTTATAATCATAAACAACTGAATCGCACAAGATCAGATCACATGAGAAGATGATCTGATCGCATAAATGGATCGCACAAAACTAACGGATCGCACAAGGCCTTAATGGATCGCACAAGTTTACTTGGGCCTTAATGGATCGCACAAGTTTACTTGGGCCTAATGGATCGCACAAGTTTACTTGGGCCTTAATGGATCGCACAAGTTTACTTGGGCCTAATGGATCGCACAAGTTTACTTGGGCCTAATGGATCGCACAAGTTTACTTGGGCCTTAATGGATCGCACAAGTTTTGGGCTTAATGGATCGCACAAGTTCGATCCGCGCTAACGGGTGGTTTGCTATTAAATAAATGGTTTTGTAATTTACTTAGTTAATTTAATCAGAATCAGATAATGTTTTGCAAAACCAGAATAGCTTAACTTGAATGAGCTTTTGATATATCATTTCTGGCCAAAGCTGACTTGATACATCTACTTATCGTTCAAGTATTATGAAAGCTATGTTGTGTGTGCATCATAAGCATGAATGTCTTAATTTCTGGCCAAAGCTGATTTAATTCATTCATAGATGGCATACTCAACAAGTGCATAACTAAAGTGATTGTTTCAATTTCTGGCCAAAGCTGATTTGTTACAACCACTTTGCACATATGCTTAAATGATTACACTTCTGGCCAAAGCTGTTTTGTTTTCGTTTAAGTAGAATTTTTTAGCTAAGTCTATTATTTTGATGTTAGTAATAGACAATATCACAGCTTCATAATGTAAAATGGTCATTATTTATGCCTGCCTTAGTTTAACGTGCCCTTAGATCACATTAGGATTTCTTCATTAGTATCATAACTTGCTCATCTTATTTCCACTATCAGCGCCCAATTGCGGGATTCCACCTTTAACTGGTGATAACTTTGCTGCATGGAAGGATGCTCTCATGCTTACACTTGGAGTGCTGGACTTTGATTATGCTCTAAGAGAGGATAAGCCAGCGGACCTTACTCCACAGAGTACTGCTCCTCAGCAGTTACTTCATGATAAGTGGACTAGAAGTAACCGCATGTCTCTCATGTTCATGAAGCAGTCCATTCATCACTCTATCAGAGGAGCTATTCCTGATTCTGACGATGCTAAAACCTATTTGGCTTCTGTGGAGGATCAATTCAAAGGAACATCAAAAGCACACGCTAGCACTCTTATTCTCAAGCTGGTGACGACTAAGTATGATGGGAGGAGCGGCATTCGCGAACACATCATGATGATGCATGACATGGCCAATAAGTTGAAGGGCCTAGAGATGGAGATCAGTGATGGTTTTCTTGTTCACTTCATCATCACTTCGCTTCCTTCGTCCTATGAAGCATTCAAGATCAATTACAACACTCAGAAGGACAAATGGACGATGAGTGAGCTTATCGCCATGTGCGTACAGGAGGAAGAGCGTATGAGGATGGATCGCCATACTGATGTTGCAAACTTCACTACCTCCAACTCTAAGAAGAGGAAGAACAATTATCAGAGGAAGGATGCTTCAAAAGTCCAAAGGCCTAACCCTCATCCTAATACAAGTGCACCCTCCAGCTCTAAGAACTCCTTAGGCAGTATCCGCTGCAAGTTCTATAAGAAGACAGGACACATGCAGAAGGAGTGCCCTGATTTTAAGGAGTGGCTGGCTAAGAAAGGTAACGATTATTTTATGATACTTGAGTCCTATAATTTAAGTGTTCCTGCTAATTCTTGGTGGTTTGATTCTGGTTCTATGGTTCATGTTACCAATTCTACTCAGGGATTCCTTTCAATCCGGAAGCTGGAAAGAAACCAAAGAACGCTTAAGGTTGGGGATGATCGAGAATTAGAAGTGAAGGCCATTGGAACATTACAATTAGTTATGAAAACTGGTTTATGTATTAAACTTTATGATACCTTATATGTTCCTGAGGTAACTCGGAACCTTGTATCAGGACCAAAGTTAGACATGGACGGTTTTATTGTTTCCCATGGTCATCGCAAACTCTCTATCCTTTATGATTCTGTTCTTTATGGTACTGGTATTCTAGATGGTGGTCTCTATAGATTAGAACTAGAAGATAACTTTTCCAAATCTTTGTTGTCATATAACATTAATGAATCACTCACAAAGATGGAAGAGAAATGAGACTTAGAAACTTCATCCATGTTGTGGCATCAGCGTTTAGGCCACATTTCAAAAGAACGATTAAATCGTCTTGTGAAGGATGAAGTCTTACCTCCTCTCGATTTCTCTGATTTTGGAACATGTGTCAAATGTCTTAAGGGTAAAATGACATTAGCGAATAAGAAAGGTGCCACTAGGAGCTCTAATTTATTAGAACTCATTCACACTGACATTAGTGGTCCCTACCAAATCGCTGGCATAACAGGACATACTTCATTTATCACTTTTATTGATGATTATTCTCGTTACATGTACTTGTATCTAATTAAGGAAAAATCTGAATCTCTAACAACTTTTAAAGATTATAAGGCTGAAGTTGAAAAGCAATTAGATCGTCAGATTAAAGTTGTGAGATCAGATAGAGGCGGTGAATATTATGGAAGACATACTGATGTGGGTCAAGCTCCTGGTCCATTTTATGAGTTTTGTAAGGGCCAGGGGATTGTGAACCAATACACCATGCCTGGTACACCTCAGCAGAACGGTGTTGCTGAAAGAAGAAACCGTACCCTTATGAACATGGTGCGCAGTATGTTAGCCAACACTAATTTACCATTATTCCTCTGGACTGAAGCGTTAAAAGCAGCTGTTCATATACTCAATAGAGTTCCTTCTAAGTCTGTCCCTAAAACTCCTTATGAACTTTGGACAGGAAGGAAACCGAGTCTTAAATATATGAAAGTATGGGGCTGCATTGCTGAAGCAAAACTTTATAATCCTTTCCTAAGGAAACTTGACCCTAAAATAGTTACATGTTTCTTTATCGGGTATCCTGAGAACTCTAAGGGTTATCGTTTCTATTGTCCTTCCCATGTCACCCGTATTGTTGAAACCAAGCGTGCCGCGTTCCTGGAGGATTTCAAGGTCAGTGGGAGCAGTACCAACCCTTACGAAGAATTGCAAGAAGTACAAGACGCGGGGGGGAGAGACTCGTCGCTTACCATTACTCCGATTACTCCTCTTGTACCCAATGCAACTACTGTACATGAAGCTACTGCACCAACTCCAAATTCACCTCTACAATCAGAACCCATTATACCTCATGACGAAGGCACATCAAACGCTCAAAACCAAGACAACGCTGAACCCGATAATCCACTCAGGAGGTCATCTAGGCAAAGAAGGCCTACTAATTGGGATGATTATGTTACCTACCTGACTGAAATGGATGCTGGAAAGCTCAATGATCCTATCTCTTACAATGAAGCCGTTAGCAGTGATCAGTCTTCTGAATGGAATAAAGCGATGATTGATGAGCTTGAATCCATGAAGAAAAATGACGTTTGGGATTTGGTAGAATTACCCAACGGAGCCAAACCCGTAGGATGTAAATGGGTATTCAAAACAAAACTGGATCCGAATGGGAACGTTGAACGCTACAAAGCGAGATTGGTTGCAAAGGGCTACACTCAGAAAGAGGGAATTGATTATCAAGAGACGTTTTCACCTGTCTCTCGTAAAGATTCATTAAGGATCGTCATGGCCCTAGTAGCTCATTTTGATTTAGAGCTGCATCAGATGGACGTTAAAACCGCTTTCCTTAACGGAGATTTGGACGAAGATGTTTACATGAAACAACCTGAAGGCTTTAAACCTGAAGGTCAGGAGCATCTAGTCTGTAAGTTGAAGAAATCCATTTACGGGTTAAAACAAGCATCACGTCAATGGTACCTCAAGTTTGATGAAGTCATGAAGAAGCAAGGTTTTATGAAGAATCAAGTGGATCAATGCACCTACCTCAAGATGAGTGGGAGCAACTTTACTATACTTGTCCTTTACGTAGATGATATTCTATTGGCAAGTAATAGTTTAGACATGTTGCATGAGTCGAAGCGGTTACTCTCGCATAACTTCGACATGAAGGATCTCGGAGAGGCTTCTTACGTCATTGGCATCGAAATTCACCGAGATAGACACAAAGGGATCTTAGGATTGTCCCAGAAGGCTTACATAGATCGTGTCCTTACACGATATAACATGCAACAGTGCAAACCCTCCGTCGCTCCAGTAGTTAAGGGAGATGTTTTCGGTTCATTCCAGTGTCCGACAACAGAGGTTGAGAAGGAGCAAATGAGCCAGATACCTTACGCGTCAGTAGTCGGGAGCTTGATGTATGCTCAAATCAGACTAATCCTGGCCTAGATCACTGGAAAGCAGCTAAGAAGGTACTTCGATATCTGCAAGGGACGAAAGACTATAAACTGACTTATAGAAGAAATGATCATTTAGAAGTGGTGGGCTATTCTGATTCTGATTTTGCAAAGTGCAAAGATGACAAGAAATCCACTTCGGGCTATATCTTTATGTTAGCAGGCGGCCCTATCTCATGGAAGAGTCATAAACAACAGTTGACCACAACTTCCACAATGATGGCAGAGTACATTGCTGTTTATAACGCAACCTGTCATGGAATGTTGCTTAGAAATCTGATCACTGGACTCAAAATCGTTAATTCCATTTCTAGACCATTGAAGCTTTACTGTGATAATTCAGCTGCCGTTAGTTTCTCGAACAGTAACAGTTCGACTGGAGCTGGTTTATATCTCGATACAAAATATCTGTTTGTACGTGAACGAGTTGAGGAAAAGAATCTTTGTATCGAGTATATTAGTACTAAGGATATGCTTGCGGATCCGATGACTAAAGGTCTCCCTCCTAAGGCTTATGAAGAACATGTTCGTAATATGGGATTTTGTAAAGACCTTAATTTGAGCATATTGTACTAGCTTATGTTTTATGTTAATGAAATTTCCTCAGTTTGATTTTGTATGTCTCTTAGAATATGTTCAACCGGTATAATGGCATATTGACAAATAAAGTTACAAATCAAACAAATGGCTTACGCGTATTTTGATCATAACGATTAGGTTTTAAATTAAGGCTATAGTATGATTAATGGGGGTCCTGAGTCGCATAATGATTCAACGGCTGTATTTCTCTGCTATAGTACTTGTTTAAGGCTAAAATGAGTGTTAACTCCTGATCAGGCTTATCTAATACTCATAGTAAATGATTACTCGGCTAAGTGGGAGAATGTAAGATTAAATATATTATGTAACAATATTTAATCTATAGCCATTATAATCATTTACATAATAAAGATCAAAATATATATTAACCTATTATTTAAATTAGTTGGTAATTGTTGATAATTGTTGATAGACCATATCACCCTTAGTAACTAATTAGGTTTCCTCATGGGTGCTTATAAAAGGAGAATTAAGTGGAGGTTAAAGGGTTACTCAGTTACACACCCCATTAGACATAACATCAAATTCGTCCTCCATCTCCTAACCGATACCCTTTTCGGTTCTCTAAGCCCCATCATCAGTCAGCACCCTAAGGAGGAACCAGATCAAGATGACAAGCATGTCGAACACCATTACTGGATTCTCCACTGGACTTTCTGCTGTGACAGGTATGTTTTACTGTTTTCCCTCATGCTCAAACAGAACTGAACCAACATTTGTTTCAAGTTAAATCTCCCTTTTTAACGAAAAAATTCTTTTATTCCCTGCTATTGTTGTGAGACTTTAACAAAGACCTTTTCCAGACCTTCCCCTCTTAAGGTGTTTAAAGGCTCCCCCTCCCTACTAAATCTCCTATTAAAATCAGCGTTTATCTAGAAAGAGTATGTTAAAAGACTCGTGAGTGTAAGTTAACTATTGTAGTAGGTAGTTGTTAATTAGCATGCATTTACTTTTGTATTTATACATGTAATCATAAATATCAGATGAAGTATGAGAAAAGTTATACTCATTTCACATGCATTCTTTCTTTAGCCTATTAATAAGTAGTAATACGGTATTGTAAATTTTATGTATGATAACTTTAATAAATTGAGAAACCAGACTTTGGCTTTGGAGGATGAACCTACAAAATGGAATTCCTTTGTGCCAAAGAAACTTTCTATTTTTGTCCCTTGATGAAAGAATTTTGATTTTGGAATATATTTGTAACCATAAATATCAAAATCTAGTTAAGCATCTCATAAAGCATTTTCCTAACTAAATTATGTTACTTTAAAAAAAAAAAATTCACTGTTTTAACTATCTTTATTGTTAGAGCATCTGTCATAATCCTTGCTCGACATGCCCCCACCCAAGAACCCTATAACTTTTTTATAAGTTAACGATTGGTACAACATTTTATATCCTCCCTCTCTCACATAAATTCATGTATCCTTCAAAGACGGTATAGCTTCAATCTCTTATATAAACCCTTTACAAATTTTGTTGTACTAAAATTATATCTACAAGTCCTTATCTCCCTCCACGATATTGTGCCAATCTACAATGAAGTTGATAGCGTAGCAAATGTATTTATATTAACTTGATACATTGTCGAAGAATCGCACGCATAAGCTATTATACCTTAATAAACATTATATTCCGATCACATATCTTTTTCAATAATATAAACATTGCCGTATTTAATTTGCAACCATGCCAAACAAATAAAAAGCATATTTTCGCTTTATTCTTTTTATTTTTGTAGAATAAATTTAACATGCGTCCTTTTAATAGCAAAAGCACTTTATACATCAAGTATTTCAATATATAAATATAAAATATCACAAGTCGGCTCCTTTTACTTGATTTCTATGTGCCAGCTTAAGATGTATATATCTAGGATGTGACAATCATGAGACAGTGTAGGGAGTGGTTAAACACTTTGGAGTGGCAAACCAAAAAACCGACCAATCAGAGCGCGCCATTTCAATCAGTCAAAAGTGTTTAAACTTTGGTGAAAAGTGTTGGCAATGGTTTAGACACTTGGTGAAGTGGTAAACTATTTAAAAAAAAGGAAAAATGTGTGATTGGTTGAGATAGGAATGGACCTCACCCCACCACACACACCCTCTACTTCACCGCATCGGCATCACACCACCGATTTGGTAAACTTGGAAGCGGCAAACTTTGTTGGTGGTGGTGTTTACCGAGTGGTAAACTAGTTTGCCGCATGTTGCCGATCACCACACCGTACACCCTAAGGTATATTTGCGTCCGCTAATTAACAAGTGGTTTTAGATGCTATTTTAAAAGTTTAAACACTCCATTATTGTTGTGTGTGTCATACATGCCTTAGGCTAGCCTAGACACCTTTCACATGCCTTTGTAACATTAGATGCGTTGTTGTACTCGGTATAAATGTATGACTGTAATATTGTATGCAATGTTTAACTTGATTTAAACGCACCATTGTATAAAATTTAGTCACACTTTTTCCCGTCCAGTGTATCAACATAATTTCTCAACTGAATCATCTTTTTGAAGTTATGACAATATTATTATATATATATATAAAGTAAAGAGAAGTATTTTTTTAAGTAATAATATCTAAAATACTTATTTGAGTTTCACAAAAATAATGAAATTAGATATATATCATTTCATTTTTACTTTTAAAAATCATTTTCACTTTCTATTATTTTAAATCTTAGAGTAAATTACGATTTTAGCCCATGTGGTTATATATTTTTTCCCTTTTAGCCCAAAAAATCTTTTAACATCTAAGCCCAAACGCCTTTTTATCTAACCCTTTTGGCCCCTAACACTAACCCCATCCATTTACTTTTAGTGACCCGTTTACTTTTAGGGGGCAAAAGGTTAGAAAAAAATACGTTGAGTCTCAGATGTTAAAAGATTTTTTTTTTGATTAAAAGGGTAAAATTGATATAACAACAAGAGCTAAAATCATAATTCACTCTAAATCTTATTATCAATCCAATATCAAGTTATCAACCATTGATCTTAGATTCTTAACCTTTATAGGTACTAATATAATATTATCCAAGTAATAACCCTAAACACAACACACCCTCTCTATATATATATGTTTATAAGGGTGAAGGGAGTGGAGCGGGAAACTCATCGGCAAAGGTGTTTGTCGAGCGGTAACACCGCCGCCGGTCACCTTTGCCGATCGGCAAACCTCAAACATCGGTGAACCTTTGTCGGGTGACCAAAGAAGAGAGAGATGATGCTGATGATGATTGGATGATGATTGGTGTCTTGTTTTTTGTGTAACGGCTATATAGCCGGTGGAACAGGTGCGGCGGCGATGGGCGGAGCCACGGCGGTGTTACCTTCAGCCGCAAACCCACTTCCACCATTTTTTCCGGTGGTTCGACGATGCCGGTGGTTGTTGTGGCCGTGGTTGTGGTGGTGGCGAGTGGTGATGGTGACCCAACACCGTCATCACCTTCAGCCGCAAACCCACTTCCACCATTTTTTCCGGCGGATGTGATTTTCCGGCGGGTGAAGATGTCGACTGATTTTTCGGGTGGGTGAAGATGTCGACTGATAAAAACCGGTGGGTGAAGATGTCGACTGATTTTCAGGTGGGTGAAGGTGATGGGTATTTGTGGTGGAGGGTAGGACAAAAAAATAAAAAATAAAAAAAAAATAGTTTACCAATTCCAAAGTGTTTAACCATTGCTAACACTTTTCAGCAAAGTTTAAACTTTTTCTCCTCTCTGACGTGGCACTCTCTGATTAGTCCATTTTAAAGTTTGCCACTTTCACCTGTCTACTTTCAATTCACTCTAAATCTTATTATCAATCCAATATCAAGTTATCAACCATTGATCTTAGATTCTTAACCTTTATAGGTACTAATATAATATTATCCTAGTAATAAACCTAAACACAACACACCCTCTCTCTATATATATGTTTATAAACGCAGCTGCCTATCTGCAAACGTCAGCCCTTATCAATACCCCTCACCAGTCTACTTTCAATTTCTCAACAAATCGTGGGTTTACTATTTATTGATGCTTACAGGCTGTCATCCACCACAACTCACACCCACTCCTGGCCCACCTTCTATAATTACACCCCTAAATCCTCATTAATTAACCCTTTTTTCATACTTTCTTTCTATATATACCCAGCCACCCACCCACCCCCTCAACACCACTTTCATCATCCCTCACTCTCTCTCTCTCTCTAAAACTCTCTCTCTAAAAATGGGAATTTGCAGTTCATGTGATGCAACAGCAGTCGCCACAGCTAAACTGATCTTACAAGACGGCAGTCTACAGGAATTCTCGTACCCAGTTAAGGTGTCATATGTTCTACAAAAACATCCTTCAATGTTCATTGTAAACTCCGATGAGATGGAGTTTGACGACGTTGTTTCCGCTGTCCGAGAAGAAGACGTTCTTCAACTGGGTCAGCTCTACTTCGCTCTGCCGTTGGATCGGCTCAGGCAGCGACTTCAGCCACAAGAGATGGCTGCATTGGCTGTCAAAGCTAGCTCTGCATTGAGTAAAAGTAGTGGTGGGAAACATGTTTGTTTTGCAACCCCCTCATTGTCCAATACGAAGAGTTCGGGTCGGGTTTCGGATGTCGGATCGAGAAGTGGAAGGCGGCGTAGCTTCACCGGAATGTTGAGTGTTATACCTGAGTAGAGAGAGAGATATATGTTTGTAAATATTTTAAGGAATTTAGTAGGTTAAGTTTTATGTTGAAAATTGAAGCATTTTTGGGACCCTAAAGTATGAAATCTTGATTAGTAAAATTTCATGTTCCATGCTTGTAATATTTCAATGTTAGCCGAGTTTATTATCTATTTTACGAACAACAACGCATACATCCTTAATTTGCTCGTTTTGTGAGACTCGAACATGCTACGCCCCACTTAGATAGGAATAAACACCGGTGCTACTGATCTATTATAGTTTTTATGACTAACATTTTATCATTGACTCATTATCTTGTAAATCGTTTACACATTTTATACTTTATTAAAAAAATCGGCTCAAACATTCCGCACCCCTTTGGTGGGATAAACACCGATGCTACTGATATATTATAGTTTGAGTAAACTGCCATTTTGGTCCCTGTGGTTTTGGCATTTTTGCCATTTTAGTCCAAATCTCAAACTTTTTTAAATCTGGGTCTCCGTGGTTTCACTTTTATTGCCATTTTAGTCCAAAATTCAAAAACCTCATTTTTTAACTGTTGAAAACTTGTTTTTTTGTTTTTTAGTGCAGGGGCATTTTTGTCTATGTCAGATTTTATTATAACATATCAATAATTAATAAACTAAATTAAATATATTTAATTTTCCTTTTATACCCTAATATTAAAATACATTTACAGATCTCATCTTTATTGTCATCCTCCCACCAAATCATCACCCCCCCCCCCCCCCCCAAATCATCTTCCCCCAAAGAGGAGCCACCGTCTTGCCAAGACCTGTGATAGGGGTGTATCTACACTAACCGAGGGACTGCAAGATGATAGGGGTGTATGCAGCCACTGTGACAGTCGTGAATCGGAGCTCCGCCTGAAACACGTCGGCTCCGAACAACGGACCCGAGTTTTGAACCAAGAATCACCACCATCTTCCCGTCGTACCCCATCTTCAACTTGCTGCCATCACTTCATCGCCGTCGATATCGTCACAGGAAACCACAACCCCAACCTGCAACAAAACGTCGGCCGGAGAAAGAGGAAAAATAAACGAATAAACACGAGACGAGGAAGCTCACTGGAGACACCACCGCTGCCGGAAAAATTCCTGCAACTCGCCTGCCGTCCGTCTACCGCTGCAGCGCCGTCATTCTCTTTCCATCTCCCTCTTGTGTCTCTCTCTCACCATCGATTCTCGTTTCTTCGTCGCCGCCGCAAACGGTGGCTCCTCTTTGGGGGAAGATGATTTGGGGGGGGGGGGATGATTTGGGGGAGGATGACAAATAATCTGTAAATGTATTTTAATATTAGGGTATAAAAGGATAAATATATTTAATTTAGTTTATTAATTTTTGATATGTTATAATAAAACCTGAGATGGACAAAAATGCCCCTGCACAAAAAGAAAAAACAACCAGTTTTCAACAGTTAAAAAATGAGGTTTTTGAATTTTGGAATAAAATGACAATAAAAGTGAAACCACATGGACTCAGATTTAAAAAGTTTGAGATTTGGACTAAAATGGCAAAAGTGCCCAAACCACAGGGACCAAAATGGCAGTTTACTCTTATAGTTTTTAGTACTAACGTTTTATCATAAATTCATTATATTGCAATTCGGTTACACATTTATATTTAATTAAAAAAGTGATGTATTACGATCGGTTAATATATAAAAAAACATCTATATTTAATTATAGATTTGGTTATATACAAAATCACTGTATCTATTGATGACTGTTTTTAACTATATAAAATTATTCATAAGACTTGATTTGGTCTTCAGTAAAAGTCGATGATTATCTGTCAGAATATAGAAAAAAACATGACGTTAATAAACACACTCACCTATGAAGAGTCGTGGCTTGCAAGGATCTTGGTTCATTTTCTATACAAGAAGAATAATTACGAAGACCAAAGACCAGGACCAAGTGATCATTAATGTCGTTTTCGCTTTATTATTTTAGTACAATGTGGTAATTGTGGTTCTAAATTAAGGGTCAAAAAACTATGATGGTTTTTGGTTTTATTACAATAGAAAAGAGCACAAGGAATCTATGTATGTAGTCAACATTGTAGTGTTAAAAAAATAATCTTCGACAAAAAAAAAAGGAATGTGACGGGAAGGACGATGGCATGGAAAAGGAAGGTGGGAGGAAATGGCGAAGATTGATGTAAATAAAACATTACGGTGAACTTTATATTTTCGCTAAAAAATAATTAATTTATATAGTTTTATCTTGTTTGCATGGTTGTAAAAATCTCGACTAGCCGCCGTTTAATCTTGATTGATCGCCGATTAATCACAACTAATCTCGATTAATCGCTGGTTAATCACAATTGATCCCGATTAGTGACAATTAATTTCAATTAATTTCAATTAATTCTGATTAATCGTTTGTCCCCACTCCCATCATTTGACTAGCGATTAACAATTTCTACAACCATACGTGTTTGTGTTCATGCATTTTATGTGGATGCGTCTCGTTTCGGTTCGCCCGTGGTTCAAATGGAAGCCCGAGACTCGATATCCTGCATTGTGTCTCGGTGCGATCTCACTTTGTAATCTGAATGCTCTCATGATTGTTCTGCATGTCTGCTGCCATGTTTGCTTGTGCAGCCAATTCCCTCAAAAGGCCACGAATAACCAGCAGGTCTTGTTTATCACGAAGGACCTGCATGTGAGACGAAGAACCCTGCATGTTGCTGAACTATCTGTTGCGGCTGTTTGTTTCAGTGTGCATGTTCTGCATATTTGTTGCACGCCCTTTCACGAAGAACAACAACATCAACATCCACGAATAACCTGCCAGGCGAAGAACTACTCCTGGCGAAGAACTGATCCCAGGCGAAGAATACATTGGACGAAGAACCTGAGTTCTTCGTGAGTGATGGTTCTTCGTGGGCTTCACTTCTGGGCCCAGCTGGTTCTTCGTCATCTCTGGATAAGGTTGCTATAAAAGGGCATGTTTGCAAACAGATTAGCGTAGAACAGAGAGCACACACTTCAGAGAGTTGAGAGGTTTTCCTTGTGTAAACAGTGTACTGAAACTCTGCTGAAATATATATACAAATGAACTTTAAACTGTGAATATGTTCTTGTATTCGTGTTCTTTACTTGGTTTAACAACCCGTTTGGATTCCGCACTCTTGGGTTCGTCGGAAAACAGGGAATAGGTTGTACTCGATCCTTCGGGTGGACCTACAATTGGTATCAGAGCCTTGGCTCTTGTCCTTGTTAAAACCAAGTTGTTTATCTTGTGTTTTTGAAAGATTTTCATGTGTTTTTCTTGAAATGTTCTTGAGTTTCTAGTGTTTGAAAATCATATTTTCTGGAAAAACAGGTTTAAAATCTTGAAAATCTAGTTGTTTTGCTATTAGTTTCTACAAAAACCTTTGTTAAAACACATGTATGAATGTTAAGAATTGGTTTTTATTAAAATTTTGTGCAAAATTCGAGTTCGAAAATTTTTCCGGTGAACTTTTGGCCGAAAATCTCATAAAGACGTCAGAAACATCGTAGGTGTTCTTCATTTTCTGGGTTTGTATTGTGATTTGAATTATTGAAGATTACATTAAAATATTGATTGCTTGAAAATCTAGTATCGCAAAGTATGGTGTGTTGAAAACAGTGGATTTTCAGTAGGGTGTTTGAAAATCTTGTCTACCAACTCTCTGCAGAGATAATACTGGATTGTGTTTGAAAATATCTCACCAACTCTGTGAACTAAAGTCAACGAAAGACTAGTTCTTCGTTGGTTTTATTTTAGACGAAAAACCAGTTCTTCGTCTGTTTTCATTTCCACGAAAAACCCAACATTTTCAAATTAGTGAAGAACCAAATTTGTTTTGTTTTATTAGGCATCTTTTGTCTTATTCATTTCTACTTTCACTTCACACTTCCACGTAGAACCATTTGGTCAACAACTCTTTTGAAGTCAAAGAAAAACAAAGTCTTTTGTCCTGTAGTGGTTTTTCACAAAAACAAATTTTCTAATATTCTTTTCAGTTCTTCGTGGACTTGTTATTCGTGGTTCAGTTCTTTCGTGGGTTTCACTTCAAACTTTTTAACAGAAGCTTTGTAATTCATAGTTAACAATTTGTTTTGAGATTTTTAAGCAGGTATCTTTGTTCCTACATCTAAAATGAGTTCAGACTTGTGGGGTATTCCATCTAATACAGAGAGCAAGTATACAAGCAAGGGTTTATCGCTATCATGGGCCGAATCTCCCACTCCCTCATCTTCATCACAAGCGAATCAAATTTCGACAAGTCAATGGGCATTCGTTTCAAATCAAAATCAAAGTATTCAAAGTATACTTTTAAGCGAAAGTGAAACCAGAAGCAATAATCGTCCACCGAAGCTAATGCACATGAATGAATATCCTGGATGGGAAGACAGATTCCATACGTATATTCTTGGGCAAAACACGGAATTGTGGTTATGTTTTACTACAGATTTTGATCAAGCACTTGATGCTGCCGCTTCAACTGCCGCGACATTTGCAGATCTTACGGCAGACGAGAAGAAGAAATACAATTTGGAAAAGAAAGCATTTTCTATTCTAACTCAAGCGTTGAGTAAGGATATATATCATCAGTTTATCAGCTTCAAGATGACAAAGCGGTTATGGGATGCATTAAAGACGAGAGGTCAAGGAAATGAAGTGTCACGCAAATTGCGACATGATCTACTCAAGAAGGAGTTTGATGGCTTCACATGTATGGAAAGGGAATCTTTGGGAGACTTTACAAGTCGATTTTATCACTTGTTGACTGAACTGAATAATTATGGGGTAAAGTTTGCCGACTCATTGCCAGCTCAGTGGAATGGTTTCTTGGAAATTCTAAAGTATAACGGCACCTTGGCTACGACCAACATCAATGATTTCGTTCAGCTTCTAGAGAATAAAGATCAAGAAGAAATCAGGAAGGCGAAACGGATTCCAGTGCAACAAAATCCTGATATGTATTATGGTAACTGTGAAGATTCTAGCATTGTTGTAAGACCTGCTACACATGCTCCGCTACAAACCGCTTTTGTCTCAAGTACTGACATGTATGGAAATCCACAACCAGAAGTCTCAAAGCAAAGCTATCAATATACCGGAGCAAGAGATATGTACGGAAATCCACTACCAGTTCCACAACAAGCTTGTTATGGAAACACTTCATCTGCTGGTCAGTCATCTAATCCAAATAGAGTTCGGCTCGACACTTCAGGTTTCTCGAAAGTAAGTGTTGAAGTAGCTAAAGAACATATGGAGCTGCTGAACACTTTGGTGAGCGCATACTGTGGGTTGGTAGCAGGGCAGATTGGGAATATCAATCTGACGCAGGAAGATTATCAGCAGATTGATAAGGAGGAAATGGATATGATGGACATCAAATGGGCTTTTGCTAGTGCGGTTAGGCGAGCTAAAGACTTCATGGAAGGGACTGGTAGAACCAGCTTGGAAAGCAAGAAAGACATCAAGTATGGGTTCGATAAGCAATCAGTTAAGTGCTTTAATTGTGGTGAAAAAGGTCACTTCAAGAGAGAATGTACAAAGCCAACTCAGCAAGGGAACCAAAATCCGTTCAGGAATCAAGGCAACCAGCAGAATCAGAATCAAAACAGGAACAACGAGCGTACGTTGATGCCTGTGAACAATCCTCGTCAAGCAGGAGCATCAAACAACAACCATGCTCTTGTGGTACAAGTTGATGAAGGATGTGACTGGTCGATTCAGTTAGGAAGTGGTGATCAGGATGGAACAGCTTGTTTTGCTGAGGTTGTCAAGGATCTGAAGCACGCCAGTGGTGGAGAATCTTCCGCCAGTGGTGGAGAATCATCTGAAGATGAAGACAGTTCTGGCTATAGTAGAAGCTCAGATGAAGAATCCTCAACTTCGGGCGATGATCTTTTGGATGAAGCGTCAAGTGTGACAGTCGATGCAGATGTTGATGAATTGTTGGGAGGAGCTGAAGCAGGTAATCATAGAAGATCAATCTTGGTGGATGAAGTTACTTATTCTTCTTCTTCTAATCATTCAGCCTTTATGGCTAATGTGGGCGGTTCATCAAACCAGGTATGTGTCGATGATCCAACTTCTGATAAATGTGATAAATGTGTTAATTTAGGTGATAAATTGTCGGACTTGCAAAGAAAATATGATTATTTGCAAAGCAAGTATGACGTGACATATATCCACAATCAAAGTTTGATAGTGGATCTTTCGAAATGCAAAGAGGCCAACATGTTTTATGAAAACCATGAAAAATAGTTTAAAACGGTGATTGAAAATTTAGGAGAAGATAAAACCGAGCTAACAAAAATGGTTTCAAGAAAACAAACTGACATAAATTGTTATATCAATCGTCTCGAGGACATGCAAAAAGAGTTAGCCTGTGTTAAGTGTGAAAGTGAGGCGATCCAGCTTAAGTTAGATAGTTATTCAAACTCTAGGTATGTTCTGGATCACATCATTGACATAGAGAAAAAGAAAAAGGATGTCATGTGCATTGGATATAAGAAATGTCCACCACCTGTTAGACACAATTATGATGCAATGCTTGATGAGGATAATAGACCTTATTTTGAGCAATCTGTTCCTTTAGACATTGAAGAATTTGCAACCGGACTTGGATACAAAAAGGAAGTATCATCAGATTCGGATGTGTCAACAGTTACATGTGTGTCAACTGCTGAACAAAATCAGGATCCTCCAGTTGTTATTGAGGAGCTGATTCTTCAGATGATGAATCTGATGATACTGACTCAGCACAGTCTGATGCGGTAATCAAAGAAGAGGACATACCTCTCGAGAATCATATTTTATGTGATCCTCCCGCAAAACCTGCTAAGACTGTTCTGGTCGAGTCCACTTCCTGGCAAGAGTGTGAAAGTGTTAATTTGCTGTACACTCTTGTTGGTGATGATAAAATCTATTCTGACAAAGATTTTCCGATTAAAAATGTTAATCAATCTTTAATCAGTAAAGTTTTTGAAGATTCGACAAGTAGGTTTTTGGGAAAGTCGGGTTCACACTTTGTGGTAACACAGTGTCCTTTGATTCCAAGAGCTGAAGTTCGAAAACAAAATGGCAATCAAAGATTACCAACAGAGAAAAAGCAGCAAAACCACACCAGACTAAAATGTAAATCAACGACTCAAAGTCAAAAGGAACAGAACCAAAAGAAGAATCAAAAGGTGAACTTTGTGAAGTCGAAGGGAACAGATAAACTTGAAACATTTGCAAATAAATCTAACTTAGATCATGTTAATCAAGTTAAAATGTTGAAAAGAAATGGTCAAAACAATTCAGGACTAAGTACCTCGCAATCACAAAGTTCATCACCAAGACATCAACATGATACTTCGGGGTTTGTAGAACGAAGATCATGTTTCAAGTGTGATAAAGTTGGACATATTATTCGCAATTGTCCATATCTTCATAAACTAAAAGCCAAAGTTGATGATCCCGTGAACTAAATTACCGAAAGCGATCTGTTTCTTCAAAACAAGATCCCTGTCTTGTAAAAGAAAGGGAAAAGAAACAGAAACGCCAACAAGTCAAGGTAATTGAGAAGGCAATTAAAACCAACGTGGTTCACAAACAACCTGTTTCAGTTAAACCATAAATTTCTAAAACTTCTAATAATCACGAAGTTAAGATTTCAAAAATTCAAACTGGTAAAACACAACAGACTTGGAAACCAAAAACGGTTACTAATTCAGGGGGAGCATCACAATTTCCTAACCATCGAGAAGTTGAAATAACCTTTGTCGATGAAAATGGAAGACCCAAGACCACAAAGGCTTGGGTCCCCACCTCCAACTAATCAAGTGAGTTCATGTGTAGGATGGTCCAGGAGGAACTTTCAGCAGTCATTGGATTGTTGATAGTGGGACATCTAGGCACATGACCGGCGACATGAGACTTCTCTACGACGTTAAATCTATTAGAGCAGGCTATGTTGCTTTTGCTGGAGATAAAGGTGGATATATTACTGGTGAAGGAATGGTATCCAACGGGGTTGTAAGTTTTGATAAGATCAACTTTGTGCAACAACTTGATCACAATCTTCTCAGCGTTTCACAAATTTGTGATAAGAAGTTTTCAGTACACTTTGATGCTAATGGATGTTATGTGCTGAAACCCGGTTTCAAGATTCCTAAAGACTGGATTCTCTTATCTGCTCCAAGGATTAATGATTTGTATGTCCTTGATATGAGTCAAGTAATTACAACGTCTGCACAAGCAACCTGTTTCGTTTCCAAAGCCACAGAAAAGGAATCAATCTCTTGGCACAGACGGATGGGACACATTCATTTAAGACAAATGAATCATTTGGTGTCAAATGAATTAGTGCATGGTGTTCCTCTTAAAAATGTCCATCTTCAAGACGTCTTTGTTTCATGCCAGAAAAGGAAGCAAAGAAAGAAGTCGCATCCTACAAAAAAGATCAACAATGTGGCAGTTCCGCTTGAATGTCTACACATGGATTTGTTCGGTCCTGTCAAGCATAAAAGCATCAGGAATGATCAGTATTGCCTCGTGGTTACTGATGATTATTCAAGATTTTCTTGGGTGGCGTTCATGGCACACAAGAGTGACACTTTCGGAATTATCAAAAACTTGGTCACAACGATTGAGAATTTGTACACTTTGAAAGTAAGACGCATACGCAGCGATAATGGAACCGAGTTTAAGAATCATGCCATGGAGTTATGTAGATCCAAAGGTATTCTTCATGAATTCAGTGCTAGATACACTCCTCAACAAAATGGTGTCGCTGAGTGTAAGAACCACACATTGATCGAAATAGCAAGGACTATGTTGGTAGAGTCACAGTTGCCCATTCCATTCTAGAGTGAAGCCATGGGCTCTGCATGCTACACGTTGAACCGAGTCCTTACAGTAAAAAGGCACAAGAAGACCTGCTTTGAGCTTCTTCACAAACGGAAACCAGATTTATAATATCTTGAACCGTTTGGAGCTCCTTGCACAATGATTGATCCGAATGGAAAGTTTGGGGCAAAAGCAATTGAAGGATACTTTCTTGGGTATGCCACCCCGAACTTAAGAGTCTGGAATCTAGAGACAAAAAGGGTCGAAGAATGGTCTGAAGTCAGAGTACAAAGACACACATTGCTAGTCAAATGTCCTGGTCAGCCTTGGATGTTTGAGTATGGTGACTTCTTCAATTCGATCAATATTGAGAAAGTTGCAGTAGATGTTGCGGCACAGATGTTCTTCGAGAGTGACAACGCAACAGATTCACCGTTGGTTCGTCCAATTATTGTCAACAATCGGGAACCATCTTCAGTTAACAATAATGCTCTCGACAATGAGGATTTTCACGATGCTACCGAACTGAACGAATCTTCAGAGGATGATGAATTTCTCGATGCAGACCAAGAAGCTGTTCATGCTACTTCAGAGGCTACACCTCCAGTGGACGCCCCCAAAATAGCTGAAGCTACTGCATCATCCTGTTCGCCAGTTCAGGGTATTGATTTGGTTGTTGATCTCAACTTCAACAATCTGGGTATAAATGTTCCAGTTCCAGATAATCCAGATACAAGAATCCATAATACCCATCCTTAACAAAACATCATTCGTGATGTTCATAGTGGCGTACAGACGAGAAATCAATTGAGAAACAACAACAATGCTGGCTTATATGCAGCGATTAGAGATTCGGGTTTGCAGAATGATTGGTCTTTTACGTGTTATGTTTCACAAGAAGAACCAAAGTCATGGAAAGAAGCGTTAAAGGATAATTCTTGGGTGGAAGTTATGCAGGAGGAACTGCAACAATTCCAGAAGCTAGGTGACTAGAAACTGGTTGAGAAACCTGAAAACTACAAGAAGATTGGCACCCGTTGGGTTTTCAAATGCAAGAAGGATGACCGTGGAGTAGTTGTCCAAAACAAGGCGAGATTAATTGTTCAAGGTTTCCGTCAGATTGAAGGGATAGACTACAACGAAGTTTATGCTTCGGTTGCACGTCTTGAAGCTATTCGGATTTTTCTAGCCTATTCTTCCTTCAAGGGATTCAAGGTTTACCAGATGGACGTGAAAAGTGCATTCTTACATGGTATGGTTGAAGAAGAGGTGTATGTCGAACAGCCTCCGGGTTTTGAAGATCCTATTGATCCTGATCGGGTTGGGTTGCTCAACAAAGCTCTCTATGGATTACATCAAGCACCGAGAGCTTGGTACACAACCTTATCTAACTATCTGTTGGAGAATGGTTTTCGCCGGGGGTCTTATCGATTGCACGCTTTTCATCAAAGAAAAAGATGGAGATCTTCTGTTGGATCAGGTGTACGTAGATGATATTATTTTTGGTTCAACTAACGATGTTTTGTGTAGGGACTTCGAGCGTGTTATGCAGGAGAAATTCGAGATGAGCGCCATGGGGGAAATGAACTTCTTTTTGGGCCTACAAGTTCAACAAACAGAGTCTGGGATTTTCATCCATAAGACTAAATATGTCGGAGACATCTTGAGCCGGTTCCAGATGTCCGAAGCGACGCCCATTGGTACCCCACTTTCGCAGAATCACGGGATTACTCCGGACTTGAAGGGTGAAAGCGTTTACTCTTCATTCTATCGCGCAATGATCGGATCTCTTATGTATCTCACAGCCTCGAGGCCCGACATAATGTATCCTACGTGCATGCTCGCTCGCTATCAAGCCAACCCGAAGGCCTCACATCTAGCAGCTCTAAAAAGGATTTTCCGCTATTTGAAGGGTTGCCCGGACACCGGTCTCTGGTACCCTAGGGATGATAGCTTCGACCTGATCGCGTTCAATGATTCTGATTTTGGTGGTTGCAAAATCGACGACAAATCCACAACGGTTGGATGTCAGTTTTTAGGAAATCGCCTAGTCACATGGCAGTGCAAAAAGCAGACTTGTGTCGCTACATCAACCTGTGAAGCTGAATACATTGCTACCTCAAGTTGTTGCTCCCAAGTCCTGTGGATACAACAACAAATGCGTGACTATGGTTTTGAATTCCTATCTACTCCTATTTCCGTTGATAATTCTGCTGCCTTACAGATCACTAGAAATCCTGTGCAGCATTCAAAGACCAAACACATCGAAATCAAATATCACTTTATACGTGATTTTTTTGATAAAAGACTTATCGATGTTGTTAAGGTCCACACTGATGACCAACGTGCCGACCTTTTTACCAAAGCATTTGACAAATCACGATTTGACTATTTATTAATGGTAAACGACATTAAGGTCAAACCAGAGTAAAACCAACATCAGAAAATCATTTTTGTAAATATTTATTTGTGTTTTCTAATTTCTCGTACTTTTTTGCATTTTAGGGAAAGTAAATTCGAAAAATACAAAAACATTAAAAAATTTTGAAAATACAAAAACATCGAAAAATTTCAAAAACACAAAAACAATAGAAAAACAAAAATGAGTTTCCTAGCGAGAAAAAGAGAATATGATAGTACATCAGTGGTCTGTCGAAACCTCTTTAAACCTAAAATGCAAAACGATAAGCAGCTCTATATAAGATGTATCGGTAGGCTCACAATCATTTTAAAGTGTGCAGGGTGATATAAACCTAAATCAACTGAAGACTGTGTGGGAACCACTCACTGGCATATGGTCTTGGTACCGAAATTTCGTTTGATAGATTACCGAGGTTCTGAGATACGTGGTCTTTATGTTGTTTATCATCTGGGTATCATATAAACATGTATATAATACATGATGCATTCGACCTCAATAAGTGATAAACAATCACATGTCCCAATCAATAAGTGATAAAATATCACAGTTTATCCGGGAGTCAAGTTCGTCTCTTTGTCGGTACGATGCTACTAACCTGTTCATGGACTTGCTCCTATGCCCTCATGCATCTGAAAATCAAGTTCCTCATCAATAAGTGATTCTATCACATAGGGTTTGTTTTCAATTCAAAATAAGTGAGTATCTCACATTTTCATATACGTCAAAACAGATGATAAATGGTATACTCACCAATAAGATGAACTCTCGTGCATACCTTGATACGGGAATGTGTCGAGTGTGGATGAACACCGGTCGGTAAGTATAAATCATACCTTAATCGTATCCCCTAATCGCGAGAACATCTGATAAGTTGAGCTTAAGTGGACAACAATACCGATAATCGTTATAGGATACTTATCAAAATCTTAACTAATTGAACAACAAGAGCGTTTTGGCATGACCGTACACTAATATGATTCTCTTACCCTCGAAACTCGCAAAAAGAATGTCTGTAAATATTTATTTAATGCTTTCAGTTTCTGTATCTTTGTATATATTTATTCACTGCTTTCCATCTTTAAATTTGAATTATTCAAAAATACCAAAAAGATTTTAGGTGTGTTTTAATATAAACTTTTTAAAAGCCAAAAGGATTTTATTTCTATCTTATTTTTTATTGTACGATGTTGGATCTCGAGTCTTCTCCCACCTGAATTCTGAACGAAAACCAAAACAACTAAATCTTCATAGTCAAAATTTGCAAGTCTTGAAAGTTAAAAACTAAAATTGATAAAAATGTGTTAAACTTTCAAACTAATTGTCGGACGGTAGTTGATTGAAAAATGGTCACATGTGTATCGTTTATTTATGTTAACTATATTCCAAGCAGTTGTTCTCATTACGCGTTTAGATTTCTTGAATGTGCAGATGCGACATTCAAACCAGCTAAAGGCAAAGAGAACAAGTTAGAAAACGAGCTTTGGAATGAAGACACGACATGGACGCAATCAGAAGATCAAGATAATCGAGTTGCCGCTGACCACTGATCAACACCACATGGATCTAAAATTTGAAGATCAACGTCTTACGAGCAACGTTCAATGGGGAGCTTGCTGATACTCCTCCCTGTTTGCGACTCGCGAAGACTTTAAAGATTTGACAACAATGTGAAGAACGAACCATCACGAGCAGCATCCAAGGGGGAGTTTGTTGATGCATCTTTATGTGGATGCGTCTCGTTTCGGTTCTCCCGTGGTTCAAAAGGAAGCCCGAGACTCGATATCCTCCATCGTGTCTCGGTGCGATCTCACTTTGTAATCTGAATGCTCACATGATTGTTCTGCATGTCTGGTGCCATGTTTGCTTGTGCAGCCAATTCCCTCAAAAGGCCAAGAATAACCAGCAGGTCTTGTTTATCACGAAGGACCTGCATGTGAGACGAAGAACCATGCATGTTGATGCATGTCGCTGAACTATCTGTTGCGGCTGTTTGTTTCAGTGTGCATGTTCTGCATATTTGGTGCACACCCTTTCATGAAGAACATCAACATCAACATCCACGAATAACCTGCCAGGTGAAGAACTACTCCTGGCGAAGAACTGATCCCAGGCGAAGAACACATTGGACGAAGAACCTGAGTTCTTCGTGAGTGATGGTTCTTCGTGGGCTTCACTTCTGGGCCCAGCTGGTTCTTCGTCATCTCATCTCTGGATAAGGTTGCTATAAAAGGGCATGTTTGCAAACAGATTAGCGTAGAACAGCGAGCACACACTTCAGAGAGTTGAGAGTTTTTTCTTGTGTAAACAGTGTACTGAAACTCTGCTGAAATATATATACAAGTGAACTTTAAACTGTGAATCTGTTCTTGTATTCGTGTTTTTTACTTGATTTAACAACACGTTTATATTCTGCACTCTCGGGTTCGTCGGAAAACAGGGAATAGGTCGTGACAACCCGTAACTTCAAAGGTGCAAACCGTTTGTTTCGCTTTTATGAATCGAATCCTATAGTTATTTTATTTGATAAATTAATTCTGTCCTACTGAATTATATTTTATTCACGTCGTGTTAAATTGACTTGAGCTGTTTGAACCATAGCCATGTCCCGCTAGTCGACCCAACCTACTTGCGCAACCCGAAACCTTTGAGAGTCGAGACATAGCGAGGATATTTTTTTCACGACATTGCTAACTCATTGTGCATATATATATATTTGTCGGTTTTGTTTAAAAAAATAATAATAATAAATAAATACATAAATAAATAAATAAAATAAAACAATAATAATAGTCATAATACATGTTAATTATGATAATACATAAATGCATGATTTGAATTCAAGCTTGTCTGGTGGGAACCTTTGCGTGAACCAATCTCCCAGCCCACCATAACCCTTATCTCGGCCCACACACACACAGAATTCCCACCGCCAATGTTCAGCCATAAAGTCACGGTTATACGTATATATATTTGTGTAATGTTCACCCTCACGCATAACACACGAACCCTATGGCAGTTGGCAGCGGTCTCCTCCACCACCCCGTACACTACCTCTCGTTCCTCTCCCTCCCTCGACAACCGGAGAACACCACCGCTCCTCCGTCACCGATCGGCGTTACGCGGTATACTCAAACTCTAGAGTCTTTTCCTTTAAGGCGACAACCCATCTTTTCTGTTCGGAGTATTCATCTCTCGAAGCCTGTCACTCGTGTCTAACGGCAACCACATCGCGGTTAGTTCGAACTAATGTTTAGTCAGCATGATTCTTTAGTAGATCAATATATGTCTGCATAAGTGGATCTGATTGATGAAGTTTTGTGAACTTTTGGAATACATGTTCGTAGATAGAATGGATCTTGTAGTAGATATATGAATGATTTCGTTAATTGGTTTTAATGGACGTTGGTTGCAATAGGTTAGTCGATGTATGTTAGCATGATGAATTTGTTAATGACTAGAGTTGACATTCTGTGGTTAATTGGTTTGACACTTGACATGTATATGCTTGATATCTGCTAGAGATATGTTGATGTTCATGTTAAATATTAAAGTGTATGTGTCAACCTTCATGCATATTTGAATAATGATAACTAAGGAACAAACCTTTGCTTGTGTCTCTAAGTAGTTCCTGTTAAAGGGATTACAAACCATAAGAAATAATGGTGCCCTCCTATTAATGGAGATAGCAATAAACGGTTGTTTTATAGTCAAATATAATGGCTGAATAGGTGATGAATTGAATCGGCTTCTGTTGTAATGATGATGATGAGAATGTTTTGCCTATTCTGAATTGATTGAATTGATTGTTTAATACACTGTGAACCTATAAATGATAAATAAGAATTGTGGATTGGTATTTGTTATTAAATGGGCCGCTCACACAATACTTAAACATACATATTTAATTTAGTAAGTCTGGGCCACCACATACAATGTTGTTAAAAGCGCTGATTAAATGGACTGCTTGATTATTTGGGTTTAATATAATGGGCCGAATAGTTAAAAGAATCATATTAACAGTTGGACTTTATTAATGATATGTGTTGAGTATATGACCCAAACCCCTTGTGCCATCTTATTATGTGATTATCATTAACTTATGGTGTGCCATACAATAACGCTAAGTGTGAATATGAAACTATTTACGAAAACCGTGTGTGTGTAAATGGGTACATATGTGGAACATGATATTGTATGCTACTTGACTTGTGACATGTACCAATACGTGAAATATTTAAATACGAATTTAATTTAATTAAGATGTGGTAATTATAATAGGACGTGATTGACTAAAGTGTTTTAACAAGTAAACTATCTGCCGAGCAAACCAAGGTGAGTTCACACTCCTAAGGCATGGGATTCCCGGTGGGTTGGGAATGGGATTGAATAACTACTCGTACTATCATTACTATTAAACTACTTTTCACTGTCCTCGGGTTGGAAAGGGCACGTACGTAAAACCTACGTACACTCATACTTACTACTGTCCTCGGATTGAAGGGCACATACGTAAAACCTACGTACACTCATACTTGATATGGTCCTTGGATTAAGAAGGGCACGTACGGATACGACTAGTCAAGTAATACAACATGGGAAGCCCCCACTAATCATCGCAAACATGTTTGGGAAACCGTGATACGGATTAATACGATACACATGGGAAGCCCACACTAATCATCGCAAACATGTTTGGGAAACCGTGATACAGATTAATTTACGAAATAAACATATGATTTACGAACACTATAACCAAACAACCAACTGTGAACTCGCTCAACTTTGTTGTTGACTCATTGTTACATGCCTTGCATGTCACACCCCGACCACGTAAAACAACGAAACGTGGCGGAAACGTCAGGGAGTGTTGTAACAGAATTAATTGTTTCAAATCCATGGCAATTAAAGTTTCGTTTTATTTATCAAACAAGAGAGTTACATTGTCTTAAACAAGAAACAAAGAGTACATAACATAAATTAACTATTTCTTGCTTCGTTTTAAGTCACTAAGGCACAGGTCCGCCTAAGTGTGTCTCGATCATCTTATGCAACAGCTCCTGAAAACACATGTGAAAATAGGTACGTCAGCATAAAAATGCCTGTGAGATACATAGGTTTTGTGAAAATAGGATTCATGACTTGAGTTTAAAGAAACTGTTTAATAAAAAGTAGCCATGAATCTTGTTGAGTGTTTCCTTTCATAAATCATTTGAAAAGTGATAAATAAACCAAATGATATAATTGTATAAAAGAATAATGTATAGTTAAGTGAATAACCATGTAAAATGAGTTTGTATAAGTTATGTTATTTGTAAAACGATGTTTATGTGAAGATGTGTTGTAGATGTAATATGTCTAAACTGAAATGGTTTAAATAACGTTACAATATGTAATACCATAAAAGCACTTATATATAGGAAGTACCAGCGGCGTATCCACCATGTTTTTATCGTATTAGACATCGCCTCGTTACTTAAATCACTTACCCAAACAACCACCAAAATGTAATGTTTAACAATTGTAAAAATGTTTATGTATGGTCAAATACGGTTCACACGGTTCAACGGTTACAAACGGTTCACATAATCAAATGGTTACAACGGTTCACATAGTCAAATGGTTACAACGGTTCACAAAGTCAAATGGTTACAAACGGTTCAAAATCTAATATAATATGTTCATATGCTGGATGAGCATATGCAACAAGATGTAATGTAAAACAATGTGTCCATATGCTGGATGAGAATATGCAACTACATGTAATGTAAAACAATGTACTAAGTATGCTAAGTAAACATACAAAGCAGGAAAAGTCATGTAAATCAATGTGCTAGCATGCTCAGTCAACATACATAGCAGAAATGTAAAGTAAAACAATGTACTAAGTATGCTAAGTAAACATACATAGTGAAACAATGTAATGTAAATCATGTACTATAAATGTACTAATGAACATAGCAAGTATATGATGTGAAAACAGGAAAGCATGAAAGTAACAAGTAGGCACATGTGTTTCACCCCAAAACGTTTGAAAAACAGTAAAAGAGGGGTCTATGTACTCACTTGAGATTGCTTAGAAGTCCTAGGATAACCACCAAGCAAAGCTAGAAGATCACGGATTCAAACGACACCTAATATAGGTATCTACATTAATAAACGGACCTAAATCGGAGGATCGGATAGAATGAGGGCTCGTAAATGAAATGAGTATGAAAACTCATGTAATATGGTTTAACAAAGCCTACACACTACAATAAAACCTAACCTAAGTGCTTGCGACCCATTATGACACGTTTAGGTAGCCTATGCTACTTTAACGCGTCGTTCGCGTAAAACGCGTTCGGAACGCCTTACTAGTCCTATGAAGAGTAAAATATGCCTCTACATGTTTAATGTTGTTGTCAAAACAGTTTAGATACCAAAAGTTATGTTACATATGCTTATAATGAATTTTGGCGTAAAAAGGGCATTTTGGTAATTTACCTAAGGCATACAAACTACCTATCATACAACTACTTAAACGAAGCGACCATAAGGTATAACCTCGGAAGGTTATTCCCTATATACTATGGTCACCTAATGTGTTTAGTCGGATCCTAATGATCGACCAAATGGGTCGGGTTCGAAAGTATAAGCGATTGATTAGATCGCTTACCTTTACGACCCTAGACAAGCACAAAACTAAAAGTGACGAGCTAAACACGTTAAAACGTGTTTAACAAGTTTAGAAAACAGGTTTGGTATCAAAACAAACGGTTTTGATACCCAAAAGTAGTTTGGTTACAAAATACGCAAGAATACGCATTTTGGCTGAAACTACGACTCGTCACGGAGCCTAGATAACGTGGTAATCAGTAGGTATAGTCACTAGGGACTATTACCATCGTGATTACGCTCACGTTATGAAGTTCAAACGAACTTCGCGTTGACCATAGACTGGTCAATGCAGAAAGTCAAACGCAGTTTGACTTAAACGCTAAAACGAATGAAAAGAACGAAAGAACACTTACAAAGGGTCCCCGCAAGATTGAACTTCCAAGTATTCTCAGGTATGAAGTGATAAAACACCCCAACTTAGAGAAATCTCAGAATTCAAGTGGGTTTTTGCAAGTGAACTTGATGGGTATTTATAGGAAATGGACCACCGTTAGGATCGTTTCTCGAAAACCCTGATTACATATCATCCGTACATGTGTTGGAACATTAAGGATACTTCAATGGGCCCCCCAACATTAGGAAGTAACATGTGGAAAAGGATTAGGAGTGGGTAACAGCTATTAACAGCTGTTTAAACTGAATCTGCTGATCTGGGGATTCCTTACGGACCGTAAGGGTGAGGGCTTACGGTCCGTAAGCCAGCAACTTTGCTGAATTGACAGTTTTGGTCCCTGTTGATGTTTAATCTCATTTCCGACACTTCTAAGGCCCATCAAGCCAACTTTAAGGCCCTAAAATGATGCCTAAACATTGTGTACATGAAACATGCTCAAAAATATGCCGGGTTTTGGTTCGTTTGGTCGTATGATTGCGATGTTCGCTTTATTACGACGGAATGCGCATAAGCGCGAAAAACGATCCAAATTGCGCGACGAATGGATTTTTCTTATGCGAAACACTAAAATAAAATATTTTAGTGCTTATATAAATTTTTGGATGTCCGGATGTATTCAGAACGTAAGTTATGCGCGAAAATGCAAACTTGTGCACTTTTTGACGCTTTTAGTCCCTGAATGACCCAAAAGTTTATTTTAGCACACAGAACCCCTCAAAGCCTATTTCTAAGCTATGTAAAGGATATTTATGGTGTGTTTAACTTATGCTCATGTTCTGGAATGTCTGTTCCAGTACGAATCATCATACTTTCGCAGTTTGTCGAATTTAGTCCCTTTAAGCGATTAAACTTGATTTTGCCATACCAAAGCCTTCAAAACTTATTTCTAAGTTATGTAAAGGTTATTTAAGGTATGTTAAGAACATGTTGATGTTCCGGAGTGTTTGTCGCATTAAACTGATTACGTCTACGCATCAGTGCGCGTATAACCTTCCAGAAAGCGATTTAAAGCTTGAAATCGAACAAGAATTGATATGTGCAAAAGATACACATATTTATACCAATCCCAAGTATGAAATACAATATTTCATTGGTTTGGTATTTGTTTGATGGTCGCAGTGACACAGGTGTCACAGCCTCCCCTACTTTAGGAAATTTCGTCCCGAAATTTATTCGTAGGACTCTGTCTGTGTCTTTGTGTTAAATAACCATCAAAGATAAGCAAGGCATAATCTTGTCATTTTCCTCAACGGATAATTTTCAGAAGCGAAAATGACCGAACGGAGTCATTTTCCTCAACGGGTTCTTCGGAAATGGAAAATGAAGGATTTACCTAAACGGATATTCATTTCCCTCAATGGATATTCTTCAGAAGTGAAAATGGATGGATTATTCATTTTTCTCAACAGGTTCTTCATCAAAAACGGGAATGAAGGAATAATCAATGGATATTTATTTCCCTCAACGGATATTCTTCAGAAGCAAAAATGAACAAACGGAGTCATTTTCCTCAACGGATATTCATTTCCCTCAACGGATATTCTTCAGAACGAAAATGAACAAACGGAGTCATTTTCCTCAACGGGTATTCTTCAGAATTGGAAATGAAGGATTTAACAAACGGATATTCATTTTCTCAATGGATAATCTTCAGAAACGAAAATGAACTAACAGAGTCATTTTCAACGGTTGCTTCATCAGAGTTGGAAATGAAGGATAAACAAACGGGTATTCATTTCCTCAACGGATAATCTTTAGAAACGAAAATGAACTAACGGAGTTATTTTCAATGGTTGCTTCATCAGAGTTGGAAATGAAGGATTTAAACAAACGGATATTCATTTCCTCAACGGATAATCTTTAGAAACGAAAATGAACAGACGGAGTCATTTTCAACGGTTGCTTCATCAGAGTTGGAAATGAATTGGGTTGACTCTAGATACATGACAGAACTTGTTGTGATTTTTGTGCACTAAATTCCATAATTATGTATGCATCCATAATTACGTAATTCCTTGCACAGTCCGCACAGTTCGTCTTGTAATGTTTAGGGGAAGAAAATCAAACTTGTGATGAGGGTGACTAGACTACCATAGGGTCCTTTTAATTAGATCGACAGATAATCTTTTTAATTAGGCCACCAAGGAGTCCTTTCAGCTATATCGTCACATGATATTCTTAACCAGATTTTTGGATCAATCTGTTTAACTAGACCACTCAAGGGGTCTAATTATGGAGTGGTACTATACAATCCAAGGGACTTAAGTACAACGTAGAAGTCCATTAAGGATTTTAGGTAGTACCTTTGGGTATCCTACTAAGAATCCCTTATACGAAGATATGGAAGATTCTACGAGGATTTGGATAACATAATTTGGATCACACAAAAACATAAAAGGAAACACATAAGCACATAATTGTTTTCTTGGTTATTAATTGTTATTATCTTGTTATTGATTGTTATTAACTTGGCGTTGATTTGAACATGGGTATTCAAGGCATACCAGGGACCCAGTTGATGGACTTCAACGTCCTCAAGCATCTATCTGAAAAGATAGGATGATCTTCTAAAAATTCAATTTTTACATGGAATCACCACATTCGGATTAAGGTATACAACAATTAAGGACTTATGGAAATGTCCTTAGGTACCCCATTAAGGAGTAGGTATTCGTCCAGAGTTGTAACTTGCGCCTTGTACTTCGTTTTCCTTGGAAGAAACGGGTACTTAGGATTTTCGTGGAAAACGCAAGAGATCATAAAGTGGAAGAAAGTTTGGGGGTAGTCTGTTCTTCAAGGGATACGGTTCCTTGATTGTCGGTATTGTAGGGGATATGTTGTTTATTCATGCAACCACAATAAACATATTGCAACGTAAATAAAAGATTTATTTATAAACAACATCAACAACTGTTTCATGGACCTTGACAACAAAGAAAATAATACATAAGACGTGATTATTTCTAAACAGCGTTGTCTTCCATTCGGTCAGATGCTCATCCCTGCACTGGATTCGCATTAGCAAGCTTTGGGCAGTTTCTTCAGAAATGGCCCATCTCGCCACAGTTGAAGCAAGAACCTGGTGGAAAACGACCTTGAGCAGGATTGTTGTTAACTTGATTTGGTGCAGCTGCTGTTGGGCTAACCATCGCTGTGTGACCTACAAGTCCACAAACTTGGCATGTGCGGCACTTCACACCAGCATGATGATGTAGGCTACATTGGTTGCACAAGGGTGCAGTTCCGTTGTAGGGCTTCCTAGCAGGGGGTTGAGCTGGTTAGTTGGGGACGGCTTGATCATTGTGACCGACCACGATGAAGTTCTGAGAAGCCTTTCGCTTCTTTGACTTCTTAGGAGATCCAGTCTGTTCATCCATGGTCTTTGATTCCTCGATTGGTTTCTTGTCACCCTTTCGAAAAAGTTTACCTTTCCTGATCTGTGATTCAGTCAAGGTTGCAGATAGCTCAATGGCCTGTCTAACTGTAGTAGGGTTGCTACCAGTCACAATGTCTTGTACTGAGTCAGGGAGGCCATCAATGTATTTTTCGATTGCCTTATCCAAAGGCGTGACCATGTTTGGGCATAACAGACTTAACTCCTCATAACGGACCGTGTAGGCTCGATGCTCACCGCTATCTTGCTTCAAATCATCAAATTCCCTTTCTAGAGCCCTTAGCTCATGATGAGGGCAGAATTCCCTCATCATAAGAGTCCTAAGCTCGGCCCAAGTCTCTGCTAAAGCAACCTCAGCACCACGGTCTCTCATCACCCCGTTCCACCATGTAAGAGCCCTCTTCTGAAACACACTGGAAGCAAACTCGACCTTGCGATTATCAGGACACTGAACGTGACGTAATGTACTCTCAGTGCTCTCGAACCATTGTAGGAGCCCAGTTGCTCCTTCAGAACCGCTAAACTTGAGTGGCTTAGCCGAATTGAAACTCTTGAAATTGCATGGAGCAAGGTTGTTGTTGTTGGCTTGGTTCAGTTGAGCAATAAGATTTGGGAAAGCAGCAGCCATTTGCTGCGCGATGATTTCTGCCAGTTCAGCATTCGCCATCTGATTGTCGCGTCGTGGAGGCATTCTAAAAAGGGGAAATAAGAGAGAAAAATGAAATGACATTGGGTAAGAATAGGATGTTATAACTACCGACCAAAATCATGGGTGATGGTCATTTGTTTGAACCACGAAGCAAACAAACGACACACAAATCCTGAATCAAAGCAAGTAGGTCCTCATAATGTATCGCGAAGACATGCTCGCCTATAAGTGGACACTCACCCCAAGAGTTCCCAGGTAAGAGTGACTGGTCCGATTATGTGGATTTGTACGTACACTCTAGCCTTAGACAGAAAACCCAGGGTACATGCATTCACTCTTCCAGTTTGCACGTGTTCACACTATTTAGGACACAAAACTTTTGACGAGATTTTGAAAACTCAAAGGGGTTCAAAACCTTGTAACAGAGGGTTCAAAACCTTACAACAGAGGGTTCAAAATCTAGTAATCAATCATCCAAAAACAGATGACTAATTTTCAAAGCGGATTCAGAATTTGTGTTCTTATTGTGGTTGCTGCCTAAAGATAGGCAACGGTATTGTTTTATGACTAAACGCAAGTAAACTCGCGTTAGGGTCCTAGGAAGGTTATAGTCTAGGTCAAAGCATTACTAGTAACCTAATTCCCTATAACCATTGGCTCTGATACCAACTTTTCTGTCACACCCCGACCACGTAAAACAACGAAACGTGGCGGAAACGTCGGGGAGTGTTGTAACAGAATTAATTGTTTCAAATCCATGGCAATTAAAGTTTTGTTTTATTTATCAAACAAGAGAGTTACATTGTCTTAAACAAGAAATAAAGAGTACATAACATAAATTAACTATTTCTTGCTTCGTTTTAAGTTACTAAGGCACAGGTCCGCCTAAGTGTGTCTCGATCATCTTATGCAACAGCTCCTGAAAACACATGTGAAAATAAGTACGTCAGCATAAAAATGCCTGTGAGATACATAGGTTTTGTGAAAATAGGATTCATGACTTGAGTTTAAAGAAACTGTTTAATAAAAAGTAGATGTAATATGTCTAAACTGAAATGGTTAAGTGAATAACCATGTAAAATGAGTTTGTATAAGTTATGTTATTTGTAAAACGATGTTTATGTGAAGATGTGTTGTAGATGTAATATGTCTAAACTGAAATGGTTTAAATAACGTTACAATATGTAATACCATAAAAGCACTTATATATAGGAAGTACCAGCGGCGTATCCACCATGTTTTTATCGTATTAGACATCGCCTCATTACTTAAATCACTTACCCAAACAACCACCAAAATGTAATGTTTAACAATTGTAAAAATGTTTATGTATGGTCAAATACGGTTCACACGGTTCAACGGTTACAAACGGTTCACATAATCAAATGGTTACAACGGTTCACATAGTCAAATGGTTACAACGGTTCACATAGTCAAATGGTTACAAACGGTTCAAAATGTAATATAATATGTTCATATGCTGGATGAGCATATGCAACAAGATGTAATGTAAAACAATGTGTCCATATGCCGGAGGAGCATATGCAACTACATGTAATGTAAAACAATGTACTAAGTATGCTAAGTAAACATACAAAGCAGGAAAAGTCATGTAAATCAATGTGCTAGCATGCTCAGTCAACATACATAGCAGAAATGTAAAGTAAAACAATGTACTAAGTATGCTAAGTAAACATACATAGTGAAACAATGTAATGTAAATCATGTACTATAAATGTACTAATGAACATAGCAAGTATATGATGTGAAAACAGGAAAGCATGAAAGTAACAAGTAGACACATGTGTTTCACCCCCAAAACGTTTGAAAAACAGTAAAAGAGGGGTCTATGTACTCACTTGAGATTACTTAGAAGTCTTAGGATAACCACCAAGCAAAGCTAGAAGATCACGGATTCAAACGACACCTAATATAGGTATCTACATTAATAAACAGACCTAAATCGGAGGATCGGATAGAATGAGGGCTCGTAAACCAAATGAGTATGGAAACTCATGTAATATGGTTTAACAAAGCCTACACACTACAAGAAAACCTAACCTAAGTGCTTGCGACCCATTACGACCCGTTTAGGTAGCCTATGCTACTTTAACGCGTCGTTCACGTAAAACGCGTTCGGAACGCCTAACTAGTCCTATGATGAGTAAAATATGCCTCTACATGTTTAATATTGTTGTCAAAACAGTTTAGATACCAAAAGTTATGTTACATATGCTTATAATGAATTTTGGCGTAAAAAGGGCATTTTGGTAATTTACCTAAGGCATACAAACTACCTATCATACAACTACTTAAACGAAGCGACAATAAGGTATAACCTCGGAAGGTTATTCCCTATATACTATGGTCACCTAATGTGTTTGGTCGGATCCTAATGATCGACCAAATGGGTCGGGTTCGAAAGTATAAGCGATTGATTAGATCGCTTACCTTTACGACCCTAGACAAGCACAAAACTAAAAGTGACGAGCTAAACAAGTTAAAACGTGTTTAACAAGTTTAGAAAACAGGTTTGGTATCAAAACAAACGGTTTTGATACCCAAAAGTAGTTTGTTTACAAAATACGCAAGAATACGCATTTTGGCCGAAACTACGACTCGTCACGGAGCCTAGATAACGTGGTAATCAGTAGGTATAGTCACTAGGGACTATAACCATCGTGATTACGCTCACGTTATGAAGTTCAAACGAACTTCGCGTTGACCATAGACTGGTCAATTCAGAAAGTCAAACGCAGTTTGACTTAAACGCTAAAACGAATGAAAAGAACGAAAGAACACTTATAAAGGGTCCCCGCAAGATTGAACTTCCAAGTATTCTCAGGTATGAAGTGATAAAACACCCTAACTTAGAGAAATCTCAAAATTCAAGTGGGTTTTTGCTAGTGAACTTGATGGGTATTTTTAGGAAATGGACCACCGTTAGGATCGTTTCTCGAAAACCGTGATTACATCTCATCCGTACATGTGTTGGAACATTAAGGATACTTCAATTCCCCCCCCCCCAACATCAGGAAGTAACATGTGGAAAAGGATTAGGAGTGGGTAACAGCTGTTAACAGCTGTTTAAACTGAATCTACTGATCTGGAGATTCCTTACGGACCGTAAGGGTGAGGACTTACGGTCCGTAAGCCAGCAACTTTGCTGAATTGACAGTTTTGGTCCCTGTTGATGTTTAATCTCATTTCCGACACTTCTAAGGCCCGTCAAGCCAACTTTAAGGCCACAAAATGATGCCTAAACATCGTGGACATGAAACATGCTCAACAATATGCCGGGTGTCGGTTCGTTTGGTCGTATGATCGCGATGTTCGCTTAATTACGACGGAATGCGCATAAGCGCGAAAAACGATCCAAATTACGCGACGAATGGATTTTTCTTATGCCAAACACTAAAATAAAATATTTTAGTGCTTACATAAATTTTTGGATGTGCAGATGTATTCAGAACGTAAGTTATGCGCGAAAATGCAAACTTGTGCACTTTTTGACGCTTTTAGTCCCTAAGTGACCCAAAAGTTTATTTTAGCACACCGAACCCCTCAAAGCCTATTTCTAAGCTATGTAAAGGATATTTATGGTGTGTTTAACTTATGGTCATGTTCCGGAATGTCTGTTCCAGTACGAATCATCATACTTTCACAGTTTGTCGAATTTAGTCCCTCTAAGCGATTAAACTTGATTTTGCCATACCAAAGCCTTCAAAATTTATTTCTAAGTTATGTAAAGGTTATTTAAGGTATGTTAAGCATATGTTGATGTTCCAGAGTGTTTTTCGCATTAAACTGATTACGTCTACGCATCAGTGCCATACCGAACCCCTCAAAGCCTATTTCTAAGCTATGTAAAGGATATTTAAGGTATGAAAGCGATTTAAAGCTTGAAATCGAACAATAATTGATATGTGCAAAAGATACACATATTTATACCAATCTCAAGTATGAAATACAATATTTCATTGGTTTGGTATTTGTTTGATGGTCGCAGTGACACAGGTGTTACATTGCAGGTCTTTAGGTGCATATTGACTGGAACTTGCTGTCAGGGAGGCTGGAGTGGTCATGGGTCGAGATACATGGAAACATAACACAACACAAATGGCTTTTACATGTGGTTATAAACTCTTAATGAATGAATTATGCTTCCGCTGTAAACTGTAAAATATTGTAACGATGTAACACTTACTGTTAATCAATGAAAGTTTTATTTACATATACCTATGAGTTCAATGTGATTGATGGCTAAGATTCTGGTATGTCACACGCCTCGCGGGGGTTTTCCGCGTGTGGTATTTTGGGGGTGTGACAGATTGGTATCAGAGCCATTGGTTATAGTGAACTTGGTTTTAAAAAGGGGAAAATGTTTTTTGTAAAACCAGACTATAACCGAACAGTTCTAAAGACGTGAATACGACCATGACACTCAGCTCCAGATTGCAAGGTTCGTCTCTCATATACTCATTGTACTACATAACTAGTGAACACCTACATACGATATTGCATGTGATTGCACGTTTAGCACAACGATATGAATTCATGTACACTTGCACGTGTTATGCGACTGATAGGGTGGTAAATCCCTAAACCTTCATGACCTACGCTTCGTGATACCCTTTGATTGCTACTCGAGTTTGGGGAACCATTTGACATGAGTTAAGAGGAGTTGAGATGAGCATGCAAATCACAATATTATTGTGGGTGCACACATAATAATAATGTGGGGTGCATGTGAGTCCCGGTGAGGCTTAACAAGTGGAAAAGGGGTTCCGTTCCGCCAATTGATCGATGAGAAACATAACAAACCTATAGGGTCCATAGTAGTAATTGTCCCCTACTCAAACCCAAACGCGAACATTTCATTTATCACTGGATCCTTTCGAAACTCGATGCTATCGAGTGTTACCTGAACACCCCTCTGAGCTCAGCGAGCCGTGTAGAATGTTAGGTGCTTATACGAATGTCCATGTGCTGGATGTCGCAGCGTCGAATAATTGATCGATATCTTTCTCACCTTTCTTCGTTTGCTGAAACTTAACGTACTGACGCCTTAGATCCCGAAGTACGATCACTTCTACAACACTCTCGTAACATATCGTGTATTACTCAGTCAACTTGCAAGAACGATGGACTTCAGCATTTGAACGACCCTAGTTACCAACAATGAACATCAGCGATTTGACTCCAATCGAATCCTTAACCCCAGCCAGCGACTCATGGGGGTCAAATTTTACGAATTAATCAGGACATAAGCAATGACAACTGACTGTAGAAGGGAATGTGAAACTCCCCGCACAGTGAGTAGTGCCTTAGCACGTGTCATGGAATGTGAAGAGGTGGACCCTATCGGTAAAAGATCGTAGAGCTCCGTTTCAAGAAACGGCCATAGAGGCAACAGTCACGGCGACATCAAGGTATTTGTAATGGTAACCAACAGTATGGAAAGTAAAGGTGCCTACGACATGGAGTGGACGTTGTTAAATCAAAACGACAAGAACCAAGGAAACGACGGCCGTATTGGAAATCCTCGCAACGAGTACAACCACACGGGAAATGATGCTCTTGGAGTGGCATTTAGGATTGGCGTGGGTGACGCCAGGATTGTAATAACATGGTGGCATACACGTTTTTGGTAACGAATCACTTTGTCTTTGTTCTCTATAACTCTGATGCTTCTTGAAACCGAACCTGTTGTGGAATCAACTAGGGGCAATTCAAATGAAACCTTATATGTCCGTTAGGATGTAAACTCGACCTTGTGGAACAAGTGTTCGACGTCGGCCTTCTTTCTACCATCCTCGATAGTTCGATGCAGTAGTTAGTATGGACTGGTCATCCAGATGTCGCGCAGTTACACGTGGCGTGAAGGTTAGCATCCTGTCAGTAATGAAAGCGAGAAAATGTCTACGGAGGGACTACCCCGCTATGTTGGCAACCGTTACTAATGTTTGGGCTAAGAAAAGAGGATCGAGGATCCACCAATTGTTCGTGATTCCAGTCAGCATGCTACAGGAGGAACGATCAGGTTTACTTCCACAACTATTAGACAGACTCTCAGTTTGATCTCACGCCAGAGGCAGCCCCGATCCTTCGTATTTTCTTACCTTCTTGCACCAGGAGGGTTGCGAGAGTTGTCAAATCAACAACAGGGACTGTTGGACAGGAGCTTTATCGGACCTAGTTTTTGCTTTGGGGAGCCCCAGTTTTAGCCAGGAAGGTAGGTTGTATCATTGGAGATGTGTACTGATTATTGAGAACCTAACAAGGTAACAGTTAAGAACCGCTTGCCTCGACCATGTATTGAAAACCTGTCGACCAGTTGCAAGGGACAAGCTTCCATTTGAGGATTGACTAATGAACGAACTACCATCAGATGGAAGTCCAAGGGGAGAATGCTCTTAGAACGACATATCAAACGCGATGCGGCCATTTCGACTTTGTACACCAAGATCATTGAGTTGATCAACACACTAGCAGCTTTATGGACCATAAGAATCAACCGTGTTTGTTGGTGATGTTTTGAATCATTGCCAGGAGGAAGGAACAGCATGGGCGACATATGTATCCTATTCTAGAGCTCCTGGAGAAGGAGTCACGCAGCACAAAGTTTTGTTATAAGGTAACTTCTGGATTCGAGAGGTACATTTTGGTCATAAAAACAACGACACCAAAGATCCCTCCAAGGATACAACAATTTCTTGGCCTCACTAGGCACTATCACAGATTCATCACAAGATTTTCGAAGATCATGCAGCCTAAATATCTTTATCACAATAGGGTGTTGTGTTCGTGAAAGACATAACAGGAGGACGTCTTTTCAACTTTCGGATCCCAACTCTGCAATGCACCAAGCATCGTCTTTATCTGAAGGCGCGGGTGATTCAGTGGTATATCCTTATGGTTCGAATCAGAGTCCCAGTTACATGTTGACGCAACACGAGAGAGCGATGACTTACGTAATGGAGTTACAAGGAGGAACTGCACAACACACAACCGGCGGTGGAAACCGTGGTCTTTGGATTTAAGTGGGAGGCATTACTTGGACGGTACCAAATGCACTACTTAGACCGATCACAAGGGCCTCCCGTGTACCCTGGTTTCGGAAAAGCTAAAACAATTAATGCCATCGCTAGATGGAACTTTTGGATGATTACGACTGTGAAACTTGAATGTGCACGAGCTTTGCAGCTCACTATCGACTCTAACTTACCTGATCAGACTCACTCTGTTCAAACTGGAGAACTGAAGGAAGAGGATTTTTCAAGTTGAACCCATGCGGGGCATGGAGAATCAACCTTGGCAGGTCAGACGATATTCACCACCTCATGGAATGAGTGTGGATCTCATTATACAGTAACTGTAGGAAATTTATGTTGAGCAAAGCACACCGGCTTTGATATTCTAGTCGTCTGGGTTTTGATGAGAGACATTTGGTGATCGGGCATGAAGGCCCACCTAGTTAGGTATGTGAATGATGGATTGACTTATGGGAAGTCAATGGGAAGTATCAGCAACCAGCAATACCCACATGGAAATGAGAACAAACTGGCATGGATTTGGTCGTTAGTCTACTTACAACTCGAAACGGAAACAATATCACCTGGATGATCGTTGTTTGCCTCACACACTTTCTAGCCACCAAGGAAACGGATAAGTCTTCTACACTCGCAGTCATCTACCTGAAAGAAGTGGTTGCTAGGCACGAGGTTCCAACCTCCATTATCTCTGATCGCGACCCACGATTTGCATTTGATTTGTGGCAAGCGATGCACAAAATCCTTTGGCTCACGTCTAGACATGAGCATAGCATATCATCCACAGACGGATGGGCAGACTGAACGCACCATCCAAACTCTTGAAGACTTGCTTCGAGCATGTGTAATCGACTTTGGTAACGGCTGGGAGCGACATTTACCTTTAGTGGAGTTTTCTTATAACAACAGTTACCACACCTGCATCCAGGCTGCTCCGTTCGAGGCATTGTACAGACGGAAGTGACAATCGCCTCTGTGTTGGGCAGAGGATGACGACAGTCAAATCACTGGCCAAGAACTCATCGTAGACACAGTAGAGGAGATTGCTCAGATGCGACAACGAATGGTGGCAGTTGTCAGAAAAGCTACGCTGATAAGCGAAGGAAACCACTCGAGTTCCAGGTTGGGGATCGAGTATTACTTAAAGTCTCACCTTGGTAGGGTGTAGTTCGTTTTGGTAAACGAGGCAAACTCAACCCGCGATATGTGGACCTTTCGAAATCATCGAGAGAATTGGCAAGGTGGCCTACATATTGAATCTACCTGAAGAACTCAGCGGAGTTCACAACGTATTCCACGTGTCAAATCTGAAGAAGTGTCTATCAGATGAGACCCTCATAGTTCCTCTCAAGGAGCTCACTATCGACGATCAGCTGCGATTCGTCGAGGAACCAGTAGAGATTACAGACCGAGACGTTAAGATTCTCAAGCGTACCAGAATACCTCTTTTTCGAGTTCGTTGGAACTCCCGTCGTGGCCCAGAGTTTATCTGGGAACGAGAAGACCAAATGAAACACAAGTATCCCCAGTTGTTCGGGAAAAGTGCAACCACTACTGAGGCGGAAGCTACTGCGGAATTTCGGGACGAAATTCCAAACCAACGGGGGAATGATGTGATACCCCAGGAAAACCAGGAAATCACGCAACCTAACTAGCTTCCTCAGTGAATATGTGCTAAATTTCGGGACGAAATTTCTTTCAACTTGGGGATGATGTGACAACCCGTAACTTCAAAGGTGCAAACCGTTTGTTTCGCTTTTATGAATCGAATCCTATAGTTATTTTATTTGATAAATTAATTATGTCCGACTGAATTATATTTTGTTCAAGTCGCGTTAAATTGACTTGAGTTGTTTGAACCATAGCCATGTCCCGCTAGTCGACCCAACCTACTTGCGCAACCCGAAACCTTTGAGAGTCGAGACATAGCGAGGATATTTTTTTCACGACATTGCTAACTCATTGTGCATATATATATATATTTGTCAGTTTTGTTTAAAAAAAAAAAATAATAATAATAAATAAATACATAAATAAAATAAAACAATAATAATAGTCATAATACATGTTAATTATGATAATACATAAATGCATGATTTGAATTCAAGCTTGTCTGGTGGGAACCTTTGCGTGAACCAATCTCCCAGCCCACCATAACCCTTATCTCGGCCCCACACACACACAGAATTCCCACCGCCAATGTTCAGCCATAAAGTCACGGTTATACGTATATATATTCGCGTAATGTTCACCCTCACGCATAACACACGAACCCTACCGCAGTTGGCAGCGGTCTCCTACACCACCCCGTACACCACCTCTCGTTCCTCTCCCTCCCTCGACAACCGGAGAACACCACCGCTCCTCCGTCACCGATCGCCGTTACGCGGTATACTCAAACTCTAGAGTCTTTTCCTTTAAGGCGACAACCCATCTTTTGTGTTCGGAGTATTCATCTCTCGAAGCCTGTCACTCGTGTCTAACGGCAACCACATCGCGGTTAGTTCGAACTAATGTTTAGTCGCGCATGATTCTTTAGTAGATCAATATATGTCTGCATAAGTGGATCTGATTGATGAAGTTTTGTGAACTTTTGGAATACATGTTCGTAGATAGAATGGATCTTGTAGTAGATATATGAATGATTTCGTTAATTGGTTTTAATGGACGTTGGTTGCAATAGGTTAGTCGATGTATGTTAGCATGATGAATTTGTTAATGACTAGAGTTGACATTCTGTGGTTAATTGGTTTGACACTTGACATGTATATGCTTGATATCTGCTAGAGATATGTTGATGTTCACGTTAAATATTAAAGTGTATGTGTCAACCTTCATGCATATTTGAATAATGATAACTAAGGAACAAATCTTTGCTTGTGTCTCTAAGTAGTTCCTGTTAAAGGGATTACAAACCATAAGAAATAATGGATCCCTCCTATTAATGGAGAGAGCAATAAACGGTTGTTTTATAGTCAAATATAATGGCTGAATAGGTGATGAATTGAATCGGCTTCTGTTGTAATGATGATGATGAGAATGTTTTGCCTATTCTGAATTGATTGTTTAATACACTGTGAACCTATAAATGATAAATAAGAATTGTGGATTGGTATTTGTTATTAAATGGGCCGCTCACACAATACTTGAACACACATATTTAATTTAGTAAGTCTGGGCCACCACATACAATGTTGTTAAAAGCGCTGATTAAATGGACTGCTTGATTATTTGGGTTTAATATAATGGGCCGAATAGTTAAAAGAATCATATTAACAGTTGGACTTTATTAATGATATGTGTTGAGTATATGACCCAAACCCCTAGTGCCATCTTATTATGTGATTATCATTAACTTATGGTGTGCCATACAATAACGCTAAGTGTGATTATGAAACTGTTTGCGAAAACCATGTGTGTGTAAATGGGTACATATGTGGAACATGATATTGTATGCTACTTGACTTATGACATGTACCAATACGTGAAATATTTAAATACGAATTTAATTTAATTAAGATGTGGTAATTATAATAGGACATGATTGACTAAAGTGTTTTAACAAGTAAACTATCTGCCGAGCAAACCAAGGTGAGTTCATACTCCTACGGCATGGGATTCCCGGTGGGTTGGGAATGGGATTGAATAACTACTTGTACTATCATTACTATTAAACTACTTTTCACTGTCCTCGGGTTGGAAAGGGCACGTACGTAAAACCTACGTACACTCATACTTACTACTGTCCTCGGATTGAAGGGCACGTACGTAAAACCTACGTACACTCATACTTGCTACGGTCCTTGGATTAAGAAGGGCACGTACGGATACGACTAGTCAAGTAATACAACATGGGAAGCCCCCACTAATCATCGCAAACATGTTTGGGAAACCGCGATACGGATTAATACAATACACATGGGAAGCCCCCACTAATCACCGCAAACATGTTTGGGAAACCGCGATACAGATTAATACAGTACATGGTTTACGAAATAAACATATGATTTACGAACACTATAACTAAACAACGAACTGTGAATTCGCTCAACTTTGTTGTTGACTCGTTGTTACATGCCTTGCAGGTCTTTAGGTGCATATTGACTGGAACTTGATGTCTGGGAGGCTGGAGTGGTCATGGGTCGAGATACATGGAAACATAACACAACACAAATGGCTTTTACATGTGGTTATAAACTCTTAACGAATGAATTATGCTTCCGCTGTAAACTGTAAAAAATTGTAACGATGTAACACTTACTGTTAATCAATGAAAGTTTTATTTACATATACCTATGAGTTCAATGTGATTGATGGCTAAGATTCTGGTATGTCACACGCCTCGCGGGGGTTTTCCGCGTGTGGTATTTTGGGGGTGTGACATAGGTTATACTCGATCCTCCGAGTAGACCTACAGTTTGAAGCATGAACAAATGATTATACATGTAGTCTTTCACCCGCCAATTTTCTCTTTTATTACATATATATATATATATATATATATATATATATATATATATATATATAGGGGATGGTTCAAATGAAAACCACTTTTATTGCGAAAACTCGAAAACTAACTAAAAAAAGCCTAAAAAACACATCAAAATTTTTTTCAATTTTTTTTATAAAAATCGCAGGTTTTTTATATAAAAAAAACTTTAAAAAAAATTGTAGTGCACATGTGTAATAATTCACATGTGTAGTATACATACACATGTGCACTACAATTTTTTTTTTTTTTGAAATTTTTTTATATAATTTAAATAGTGAAAATTGGTATGCAAAAAGAAAATTTGGTATGTTTTTTAGACTTTTTTAGTTAGTTTTCGAGTTTTCACGATAACTAGCGGTTTTCATTTGAACCTTCCCCTATATAGAATTAGGTTCAAGAGTGAACACTAAACTGAGTGAACTAAACATGGTCATACATGTGTGTAGATCAATGGCCCGGATTTGATGTTGAAATACACTAGTGTATTTTACGATTTGATAATAAGATCCTGGCCATACACGTGTGTAGATCAATGGCCAGGATTTGTTCACTTAGTTCGCAAATACACTAGAGTTCACTCTAGAACCCCACCATATAGGGTAGGAGTTGGCTACAAAGTCCATTTTTCCTACAAAGTGTAAAAAGTCATAAAACACCATAATGTCAACCATAAAACCTACTCAAACCCTACAAATAACACAGTGGAGATTACAAAAACACCATATAAGTGGATTTTGTATTGTGTTTTTGATGATAAGGCTTTAATTATCGAATGACTAACATTAGTGTGTTTTATTTTGATTATCATGTTGTGTTTTATATTCATAATTGTACGGTAGTGTGTTTGAAGTTTCTAAGGACTTTTAGGGTTCAGATATTGTGTTTTAGTGATCTTCCACATGTTATTTGTGGGTTTGAGTGTGTTTTATGGCTGAAATTGTGATATTTTATGACTTTGTACACTTTGTAGGAAAAATGGGACTTTGTAGCCAAACCTCACCCCCACCATATATATATATATATATATATATATAGGGGATGTCTAAGTGGAAAACCCCATCTTTTTTAAAAAACTATGAAAACCCAATATCAACCATTGATTATATTTCATCACACTTGATCAAGGGCTCTCTTAATTTGGGTAAGAATTAGATTTAAAAGAAATGTAATAATACACATTAGTCAACTGGAAGGGCATTTTCGGTAGTATATTCCTTTTCTCTCCACTGTCCATTCCTATCATCTCTCTTTAATGCACCTCTCTTTCTCTCTCTTCATATCCAATTCAAAATCACAATCTCATCTCAGCTCTCTCAATTCCCTCTCTCTAAAATCACAGATCTCATTATCTCCTCCCCGAATCAAAACCCTAGCCCCCATGACTTTCCCTTCTCTCTACACAACACTTACAACCTGCAAGCCTAGAGAGAGAGTGAGAGCCGTGAGAGAGAGTACCAGAGAAATCAAAAGAGAAAGAGAGGTCCAGAGAAATCGAAAGAAAGAGAGAAAACTGGTGGGTTTCCAGCCACCCACGGCAGCAGCAGCGCTGTGGCGGTGGTGTTGTTGACCGTTATGGTTGGGGCAGGGGAGGCGGTAGATGCACGATGAGTGAGGCACGATGGTGGTTGCAGATCTGGTGGTTGGTGGAAGGTGGTTGCAGATGAGTGAGGCACGATGGTGGTTGCAAATCTGGGTTGTTGGTAGTTGATAGCGGCAACAGTGGGTGGTTGTAGAAGGTGGTGGAGGGTGGGTGGTTGGTGGCGCCGGAGTTCGGAACGTCGTCGGAGTCAAGATCTAGTAATGGTTAATGTTCTCTCTCTCTCTCTCTCTCTCATCTCCTCTGCCTTCAATCAAGATCTAGTAATGGTTAATGTTCATGTATTTTAAATAAATCAAAAACTTTAGGATGAGATTTTGAACGGGATTTTTTGTTGGTTTGGTTGCTTGTTTGGAGATTTTGATCTTAACAATAATTGTTTTTTTTGTTGGTTTGGTTGCTGGTTTGGGCTTTTGATCTGAACAGTAAGTGTTTTTTTTGTTGGGTTTCTTGATTTACAGAAACAGACCAATAACATGTGTTAAGCACCTGTTAGAATGATATATAACGTGTGTTGATTTACAGAAACAGATCCATAAAGATATTCAATTGACAAGCTGGATGGATGTAGGTGACGTTAATGCGGGGACATTGAATAAGTCAAATCTTTTTGGAAAGAAGTTTTCGTTCGTTTATAACATGTGTTAGTGGTTCATGCTATAACAGAACACCATGATGTAACCTGACATGTGTTCATGTATAACATGTGTTAAGCCCCTGTTAGAATGATATATTACGTGGGAAAGAACTCTTCGTTCGTTTATAACATGTGTTTGTTTTGCACATTTTGGAATGTATAACATGTGTTAAGCCTCTGTTATAATCTTTTTGTAACCTGACATGTATTCATGTATAAGCTAGTGGTTTACAAAACACCATGATGTGTATATACTGATAATGTGTTACAATTTCTCTGTTCGGAACATGTAATTGATTAACATGTGACAAGGGTGAAAACAGTCGACGGTGGCGATGAGTTTAATGGTGAGCTTAGTTAATATCGTAATCTTGTTGTAACCCCACTTGTATACATATGATAACATGTAAGCATCCATTATAACCCGACTTGTATTCATGTATATCAAAAGTGGTTTGCAAAACACCATGATGTGCATATACTGATCGTAACACGTGTACAAGTTAATATGGAACATACAAGTTAATATTGTAACACCGTATACCTGGGATAACATGTGTTAAGCCTCTGTTATAATCTTGGTTTAACCCAACATGGTGTCATGTATAAGCTAGTGGTTTCCAAAACACTATTAACTTGTATAATCTTGGAACATACAAGTTAATATTGTAACACCGTAACTTTAGGATGAGATTTTGAACGAGTTTTTTTGTTGGTTTGGTTGCTTGTTTGGGGCTTTTGATCTTAACAATAATTGTTTTTTTGTTGGGTTGCTTGATTTACAGAGGCAGATCCATAAAAGATATTCAATTGACATGCTGGATGGATGTAGGCGACGTTAATGCGGGGACATTGAATAAGTCACATCCTTTGGGAAAGAAGTCTTCGTTCATTTATAACATGTGTTGGTGGTTCATGCTGTAACAGAACACCCTGATATAACCTGACATGTGTTCATGTATAACATGTGTTAAGCCCCTGTTAGAATGATATATAACGTGTGTTAACCTTTTGTTAATTAAAAAAAAAACAAGTAATATCTATTTTATTTTTGTTGATGTTTAAAATATCCGATAATGTGGATACTGAGCGTAAAACTTGTACAAGTAATAAATGTACAAGTTAGTATGTAACGTGTAATATGAAACGAGCCATTTATGGTAACATATGTACCGGTAATTTTGGAATATATAATATGAAATAGGTCATTTGTTTTGCACATTTTGGAATGTATAACATGTGTTAAGCCACTGTTATAATCTTTTTGTAACCTGACATGTATTCATGTATAAGCTAGTGGTTTACAAAACACCATGATGTGTATATACTGATCTAACATGTGTTACAATTTGTCTGTTCGGAACATGTAATTGCTTAACATGTGACAAAGGGTGAAAACATTCGACGGGGGCGATGAGTTTAATGGTGAGCTTAGTTAATATCGTAATCTTGTTGTAACCCCACTTGTATACATATGATAACATGTAAGCATCCATTATAACCCGACTTGTATTCATGTATATGAAAGTGGTTTGCAAAACACCATGATGTGCATATACTGATCGTAACACGTGTACAAGTTAATATGGAACATACAAGTTAATGTTGTAACACCGTATACCTGGGATAACATGTGTTAAGCCTCTGTTATAATCTTGGTTTAACCCAACATGGTGTCATGTATAAGCTAGTGGTTTCCAAAACACCATGATTTGTATATACATACTGTAACATGTGTTACGCGCCTGACATGTATAACGTGTGTTAAGACTTCCAGAATGGATGCATAAACTCCAATAGTAACTTAATAACAACATAGTATACCTGATATAACGTGTGTTAAGCCTCTTTTATAACGTGTGTTAAGACTTCCAGAATGTGTTAAGTCCATACCGTTTTAACAACATGTACTAGACAAAACAAAATAAGAGTCTCACATTACATATTACTAGTAAACGAAAATACATAGCACTAACAAAAATGGTGGAGCTTCCTTTGACAGTCTGCCTTAGCTTTTCAACGGCTACCTTTGCTGCCTTAGCTTTTCAGCGGCTACCCTTGCTTTATTGTTTGGGTCGGTCTTGAAACGGTTTGTAAACATGTGGGTGTGCGTATGCCAGGGACGATATAAAAAAAAGTGTTTTCATGTCACACGTTACACGTGTTACGTCGTACATGGGTTTCATGTCACATGTAACACATGCATGTTCGAGAAGTTCAACCTATAACACGTGTTAGTTGTGTTCTGCTGTAATATAGACATGGTCATGATCCTTGAGCATCTGATCGACGTTTGACGAAACCAACTGACCTGAGAATTGGATCTTATTTCCCTTGAATCTATCACCGTCCTAATAACGAAAAGATAAGATAACCGTTAAGTCATTAACCAGACATAAATATTAACACATTCATAGCCAGAAAATCTTTTTCCTCAAATAACATCACAAAAACAGTTACTATTCAGATCAAAAGCCCCAAACAAAGCAACCAAACCAACAAAAAACTGTTACTATTCAGATCAAAAGCCCAAACAAGCAACCAAACTAAGCACAACTTTTTAACACAAAAATAAAAACCTGCAAATTAATCTTACACAACTGAAACAACAACTAACAAAGTACACAGAACTAAAAACCTGCAATTAATTCGTCATACCCTAATACATGTCTCTAATACATCGTCATACCCTAATACATGTCTCTATAACATGTTACTATGGTTTAGCTGTGAAACAGGAGTTCAGACTATAACACGTGTTACGTTGGTTGTGCTGTAAGACAAACTTGGCTTTTCGTTTCTAAAAACAGATGTGCTGATTATTAGACGTCTAAAAATAAAAAAATCAGGCATGTGTTAAACACGTCATAAGTATAATAATTTAAACTGTATGGCTATGTCTAATAGGATAAAGTGTAACATGTATTAGGGTATGACGATGTTCAAAATTGCAATCAGATCCACATTGCAATCTATCTTCTTCTTCTCAAATATGTTCAAAATTTCTAATTTGGTCTAAAAATTGTATTTTATTACCTTGTTTCTTACTTTCTTTCTTATACATTATATTGGAAGCAAAATGAAATAACCAATGTTGTTGGTCCAAAACATGCCAAGATTATAGGCAAAGGTCTACTGGTGTATGTAGAAGCAAAAATAAAACAAATTGACGTTAATAAACCAAACATCAAACAAATTCATCTTCATCTATGTATGAATTTCAACTTAGGTTTTCTAAGATGATATAAAATAATCATATTGAACTAATCCACATAATAAATAAAGAAAACATCAAACAAAAAACTTGATTAGAGTATGGATACAATACACAAAGAAATCAAACCCTACAGTTAAACTTCAAAGCAAATTGCTTGCTTGATATCAAAATCAAATGTAGAAAAATAAGGGTAATAACTTGATTAAAATAAATCCAACCTTCACATAAGAAGCCGGGTACGCACATCATCTTCATCCATCGCTTCCTGCAAATCGAGTTCCCAAATCGTCATCAACACAACCTGCAATTTGACACTTCTTCAATTAAAAAAAATCCAACCTTCACATAATAACTTGGTGGATTTGTCTCCATGGACATTAATGGAGGTAGGATGATATGCAGGAGAAGAGGGGTAAAATGAAGATATGAGGGAAATTAATGGAGAAGATATCTTGTAATTTTTGCTTTTAAAAAAGAAATAATCGAAAAGAAATATGGGGTTGACAATGAGGTGATGTGCATTAATGATAATGTCAAATCAATTGGGGAAGATATCTTGGGGCTTGGGTGGATAGATGTACAATTACAAATATACCCTTAAAGGCAAAAACCATAATCAGAATACTATGCATACGTGGAAGGTCCTTGGCCACATGTTGAGTTTGCAAAGTTTTCTCATTTTAAGGGGTTTTTTATAGAGCATTACCCTATATATATATATATATATATATATATATATAGGGTTAGGATTTAGAGAAAACGGTGGAAAGTGTGAGAACGGTGAGAACGCCTATGGATCGTCCGATCAAAACAATCAATGGACTAGATTGGCGTGGTGGCGTTTTCGTAAATAACACAATTCTATTAAGTGGACGCGCTTCATTAAGGGTAAAAAGGTCTTTACACATCTATACCAAAATGCCAAACTAATGAATAAAACGCCATTACGGACAAAAACACATCCCTATATTAACAAAAACATCCCAGACATAAAAACACACCGCCCAGAACCTGAAACGCCATATTTTCTACTATATACCATTCATCTTACAAACGCCAAAATCCCCAAAACATCAAACACACTTACTCAAAAAATGCCATATTTTACTAGATACCAATCATCTTATAAAACGCCAAAACACTCAAACATCAAAGATTCCAAAAAATCGACGTTTCTTTCAGATACACTATTTACTCAGTAAAACGCCAAAAATGGCAAATTTCGTTTCTTGTATATTCAATATTGTTTTACGCCAAAGTTTCGGAGAATGCATTCTTCCCTGAGGTGCTGTGACTCAAATAACATTTTGCTGCATGAGATGGACAAATCATAAACAAAAAGATGTTGGTGTCAGACTTATGTCATTTTTTGTGTTTTGTTATTGATGAATATTATAATGGCATGAAAAGACGACTGACACTGATGAGTTTTTTGAAGATACATATTCAAACAAAAAACTCATGTCATTTTATCTTTCCAAACGGGCACAAAAACACAAGCATGACAAAGCCAAACCGCCAGTAAACATGATTCAAAGAAGAAAGAGACTGATGACAGTGAAGATTTGGAAGATATATTTTTTCTATTTTTATTTTTTTTAATTTTATTTATCTGTTTTTTGTTATGTATTTTTCAACTAAGAATAAAAAATACATTATATTAATAAAACGCCAAACAGTCATAATGCATGTGAAATGCCATAATGCAGTAAAAACGCCAAAAACTCCCAAACTATAATGAAAGTAATTTGCAGAAGTATTAATAAAAGCTAAATTGAAAAAAAACGCCAAAAACTACTTAAAGCCATTAAAAACGCCAAACTTGGGAGATGGAAAGTAAATGATAATAAAAACTCATAAAAAACTGAACAAAAACAGTAAAATACACAGTAACTGAAAAGACGGCTACTTTATTAATATCATTTATTATAAATAAAATCCCGCCTAAACTACGCGCCAAAACATCCTATAAGAGAGACGTCTCTACACAATCAACTGATCACAAACCAAAAACAACGACATATTTCCTAGAAACCATTCACTTTAAAAATGCCAAAAATAATAGTTAAAAAAGCCACAGATGCGGAACCTCGTTTCTTCTATATTGAGTATTGTTCTGAATGAAGTTTCACTGAATGGATTCTTCTCTGAGTTGAGTATCTCTATAATCTTTTGCTGAATGAGATGGACAAATATTCAAGAAAAAAAGACTGATGACACTGATATGTCATCATGTCCCTTTGTTCTTGATGGATTTATTGATGGCATGAAGGGATCAATACATTAGAGCAGGTGTTGGTCTTCAACATGTCATCAAACAAGTATATATCAACCCACAATAAAGGATGCCACAAAAAATAAGCATTTTCTAAAGACGGGCGTTATGTAGGAAAATAAGGATCAACATAAGGTATTCAAAAACAGGTTCAAAACGCCAAAAAGGTTAAAGTAGAAGAGGATGATGACAGTGAAGATTTGTGTAGGATCGTTGTGTGTCACACCCCGATATTTCCACGTATTACCGGTGGGCCCGGTGGGGAGTATCGTGACGTAGTTGATATCGTCATAGTCAAACAACACAAATTTAAATGCACAGCGGAAGCAAAATATAGATTCATTTCAACTGAATAAATTGTAATATTAAGTATCACAAAATAGTTGAAACAGATCCACAGGCGGATCAAAAGAAAAAGGAAATTGTTCAACAGACTTTAACATCTAGAGCTTGCGAGACTTGATTATTGATGCCTGGAGTAGCCAGCCTATTACGTATAGTACCTGCACTTAGCCTTTTTGGAAAAATACGTCAGTTTACACTGGTAAATACAACTTAACTGACTCATTTTGAAAATGTTTAAAATTTGATTTGAATGCACTTAGGCAAAAATATCTTTTATAACTTGGGACAATTATTCAAAAATAATCTTGTATACAGTTTTACTTATTTGTCGTCCATCAGGGCCGGTTGTAGGGCCGGACAAGATTAAATGACATGCCACAGGTATAATGCCCACAAGGTTGATTCCTTTAAGTGGATTACCAGTTTTTACATAATGCAACTGTCAGGTGTACGCCTACACCCCGTGCTTAGGTCGTGGCCATTTCTTTGAATGATGCCAAGGATATCCGGGACATGGTCATTTAACCCCCAAAGGCCATACACCAAATAATACAGATTAAAACGAGTTATGTAAATACATCAATCACAATCCGATTTAAATGATTACATACCCGACCAAGCGGTATTATTATAATACCGTATCCCAAGCCCGTATAGGGAAAATAAGTTAAGAGTATTTACCTGAGCAAAGTATAAATCAAATACAGCAAGTGCACGTAGCTTTTACTAGGCTCCTAATCTGGAACAAAAGTTTTTAATAACCAATTAGAATCCTAATGGGTCTTTAATTAAGCTTAGACTTAGACCGGTTAGTTTTCAAAAGGAAGACACGGTTCAAACGCATGATAAAGCGAAGATCGGTTTAGAATGTGGTTTAGAACCAACAAGCTTGGATACTTGTTTAATATGGGTAAACTAAAGACATTCTGGATTTTGATATGAAAACGATATGGTTTGACCCGTTTCGGCTAATATATGCAAACAAGTTACATAAGCTGATCTGAACGCGAAAAGTGCGTAACGGGTAACCAAATGAGTCATACACAGGGTTCCTAAGTTAATATGCCTTAAATATGTTGTGACATCAGAAAGACATCTTCTATTATGCCCCAAATGAATTTAAAGTCAAATTATGCCCCGTGAGGGCATTTTGGTCATTTAAAAGGTTATAAAAGAGTTTAAATATAATTCTGAGTTCCGGGTCTGATGTAATCAGTAAAAATACTTAATTTACTAAGTTATATCAGTAGGGTATAACTTATATGTGAAATTTATCATTTCTAACCATACTATGCACCGAAAGGGCATTTTGGTAATTTCACCTAAGGTTTAAAGGTCAAATCTGGAAATCTGAGTTTAAAACTTTTGCTTACTGTTAAAGTATAAAAATTTACTTAAAAAATTAGTAGGTATCAAGTCTTATATATCTAAGATGGTTTTAATACATACTATGCGCTTAAAACGCGTAAAAAGGCGATTTTAAGCGATTTTCGGGTTTTATAAGAAAAGCTGATATTTTTATTATTCCAGAAGGCTTAAAATAATCTATTTATCATATTGGATCAGTAGAAAAACGTTTGGTATCAAAAGGATTGGTAAAACTCATTTTATAGCCTAAAAGGGCAAAACCGACAATTACCGGATCAAGCTTAGAACTCTATGTTATGCTTAGCCTAAAAATAAATAAAAATCTCCAATAATCCCAAAATATTATTTTATATCAGTGGGTAAAAATATTGGTATCAAAATTTGGGTTTAGATAGGCTATACGATAATTACGCCGTTTAATTACTAAAAAGTTTTCTAATTACGCTAATGAGCATAACTCTTAATCTAGACCTCAAACTGATGTCAAATTTTAGGTACAAGTTTATAAATCATTAACTAAGGTTTCTATTCTTTTACATTTTCAAAAATCACGCTTTAAGGTCATATGGACATAATAGTCAACATTTAGGCATTTAACGGAAATATGCATATGAATGGGATAACTAATGAATCAAGTTGTATAATCACAGAGGGTTATACTTATATGAAACCTGGTCCTAATAAAGCTCTAAGACATTTCTAAACCATGCTCTAATGGGTCAGAACTAGAAGTCAAAGTAAAAGTCTACTTTTGCGACTTTCGGTTCCAAACCGAGCTTAAACTGAAAATTGTCGAGTTGAACATGTTTAGACTTGTTCTTATATTAATTACCAAGTTATATTAATGACAAAACAAGTTACATAGCTTCTACATTGCTAATTATGCATTTATTTGAAAATTAGCTTTCTGTTGACTTTTTAAGATTAACTTTGACCCGACAATTGACCTAGTTAGAGTGGGAATCAGAGGGTGCCCTTTTAAGGGTTTATTGCCCACATAATTACCAACTCATAGGTACTTTCAATTTGAAATTTGACTAGACAAATTAAGATTAATGACGAAGTCAAATCTTAATTACGACGGTTTGACTTAAGGCTAATTAACTAAGCAAAACTGAATTAGAGATGATTAAGGACACTTACCAAGGTCCTATGCACGACTAATGATCACTAGGAAGGGTGCTTGAGCTCCAGGAATCTCCAGAAGTTGAGTTTGAATGGTTTTCAAAGTGTATCCAAAGTGTTGCAACAATGGGTTCTTATATAGTGAGTTTAATTCATCAAGATCATGCCACAATAGCCTATAGATGTTCCTTGATCACTTCCAGGTGTCCCTAGGCATGGAAAACCGTCAAACAAGCCCCTAGAATCGAATACAAGGTTTCTAAGTCGGTTTAACTTGCTGAACTCGCACCTGTGCATGAATTCTGACCAGCTAAGGCCGTCACATAGTGCGACGGCAGAGGGGGTTGCTGGTGGCGCTACGCCAGCATGTGGGTAACCAGCCAAACAAGTTTCAAAACTTGGCAGATTTGACCCCTGGACCTTAAATACTGGTTTTAACTTATTATTTTGCACTTTTAACCCTCCAACTTGATTTCTAAGGACCCTAAGTTATAAACAAACTTGGTTAAGTCCTTGGTTAACTTTGTGATCACCCGAAAAGCCTTAAATTTCAACGCTGACGCTTTTAACCCCTCGTATACGAATATTGTCATAACTTTCTCATACTTTATCGAAACCTTGTGAAATTTCTATCACTTATTCTAGTGAGTATAATTTATCGTTACAAAGCTTTGGGTTCGCAAAAAGGTCACTCAGAGGTGTACTTTAAACATGTTGACACATTTAACCCCTGTAGTTTGTAATCTCTCACTTTCTTTCACAATTAGCTTCGTATGATCCATGATTCATTCGTTTAAGGGTATAAACATCGTGTAGGGTTGTTGAAAGATATATATATCCATTGTTGACACTTTGAACCCTTTTGTTCACATACTTTCCTTGTTTGTTAACTTTAGTCCCTCTAAAGTGATCTTTTACACGTTTAAAGCTCATGACACGTGTCGATACACTATTGGACATAAATTTTAGAGGTGTTACATCCTCACCCCCTTAAAAGAAATCTCGACCTTGAGATTTACTAAAACAAATCAGGGTACTTTTCTTTCATTGTGGATTCTACCTCCCACGTGTACTCGGGACCTCTACGGGCATCCCATTTAACCTTTACAATTGCACATGCTTCCTTCGAAGCTTCTTAACCTGTCGATCCTCGATCGACAAAGGTTTTTCAACAAACTTTAAGCTCTCATCTATGTGCACATCCTTATGTGACATGACTATCGATTCAACAGCTAGACATTTCTTCAGATTGCAGATGTGGAATAAGTTATGAATACCACTGAGCTCTTCAGGTAAGTTTAGCTTATAAGCCACTGATCCGACACATTCGATGATCTCGAATGGTCCTATATACCTTGGGCTTAACTTACCTTTCTTACCAAATCGCATCACTCCCTTCCAGGGTGATACTTTAAGCAGAACCTTATCACCAACCTCAAACTTTAGAGGTTTTCGCCTTTTATCAGCATAACTTTTCTGCCTATCCCTGGCAGCTTTCAGGCGATCACGAATCTGGACAATCTTGTCCGTTGTTTCAAGGACTATATCAGGTCCTGATAACTGAGCTTCTCCTACTTCTGCCCAACAAATAGGCGTTCTGCATTTCCTACCATATAATGCCTCAAAAGGCGCAGCCTGAATGCTTGTATGGTAGCTATTGTTATAGGAGAACTCGATCAATGGCAGGTGGTTATCCCAACTACCACCTAAGTCAATCACACATGCACGGAGCATGTCTTCCAAAGTTTGGATGGTACGCTCACTCTGTCCGTCCGTCTGAGGATGGTAAGCCGTACTAAAATTTAAGCGCGTGCCCAAAGACTATGGAAACTTTTCCAAAAAATGAGATGTGTATCTAGTATCTCTGTCAGAGATAATAGATACTGGTACGCCATGAAGAGATACTATCTTATCTACGTACAATTGGGCTAACATGTCAGAGCTATGAGTCTCCTTGATGGGTAGGAAATGTGCTGACTTAGTCAGTCTATCTACTATCACCCAAATAGTATCATTTCCTTTCTTTATCTTTGGTAACTTGGTGATAAAATCCATTATCACCATTTCCCACTTCCAGGTGGGGAGTTCAGGTTGTTGTAGCAAACCTGACGGTTTTTTGTGTTCAGCTTTGACTTGCGCGCACGTCAAACATTTAGCTACATAGGCAGCTATAGACTTTTTCAACCCTATCCACCAATAGTTCGCCTTCAGATCCTGGTACATCTTATCAGCTCTAGGATGAATGGAATATTTGGAACTGTGGGCTTCCTGGAGGATGACATCCCGAATTCCTCCATAAACTGGAACCCATATTCGTCCATTTAACCTCAGGATTCCGTCCTTGCCATAGGATAATTGTTCTTCAGTTACTCCTAGCTTTTCATCAGGATAGTTAGCTTCAAGCACAGCTTCCTTCTGCGCAGCTAACAACCTTTCATTCAAACTATTCTTTATCTCAATGCTCTTGGCATTGATTCTTATAGGCTTCACCCTTTCCTTCCTGCTTAAGGCATCGACAACCACATTTGCCTTGCCTGGATGGTATCTTATTTCACAGTCATAATCATTCAAAGTTTCCATCCAACGTCGCTGCGTCATGTTCAAGTCCTTCTGATTGAACAGATGTTGAAGGCTTTTGTGATCAGAATAGATCACACACTTGGTTCCATACAAATAATGCCTCCACAGTTTTAGTGCGAATACAACGGCACCCAACTCCAAGTCATGGGTGGTGTAGTTCTTCTCGTGCACCTTTAACTGACGTGAAGCATAGGCAATAACCTTGCCTTTCTGCATAAGCACACATCCCATCCCGGTGTGTGATGTATCACAATATACCACAAACTCATCAATCCCATCTGGCAATGTCAATACTGGAGCGTTGCTCAACTTCTGCTTCAGAATATCAAAAGATTCTTGCTGCTTAGGCCCCTAGTCAAACTTGCTATTCTTGTGGGTGAGTAAAGTCAGGGGTGCCGCAATTCTTGAGAAGTTTTCAATAAATCGCCTGTAGTATCCTGACAGTCCAAGAAAGCTACGAATCTCAGTAGGCGACTTTGGCTCTTGCCAATTCATGACAGCTTCAAGCTTAGCGGGATCTACTTGGATACCACGCTCACTAACAACATGTCCAAGAAATTGGACTTCACGAAGCCAAAATTCACACTTTGAGAATTTGGCATAAAGCTTCTCCTGCTGAAGTAGTTCCAGAATACATCGAAGGTGCTTTTCGTGGTCGGCTTGATTCTTTGAGTAAATCAGAATGTCGTCAATGAAGACGATAACAAATTTGTCCAAGTATGGCTTGCAGACACGATTCATGAGATCCATGAACGCTGCTGGTGCATTAGTGAGCCCAAAAGGCATCACTAGGAACTCGTAATGACCATAACGAGTCCTAAATGCAGTCTTGTGCACATATTCATCTTTAACCTTCAATTGATGATAGCCTGACCTCAAATCGATCTTAGAAAAGTAGCTTACCCCTTGCAATTGATCGAACAGATCGTCGATCCTGGGCAATGGATATCTATTCTTGAAAGTGACCTTATTAAGCTCGCGTTAATCGATGCACAAACGCATCGATCCATCCTTCTTCTTCACAAACAGGATTGGCGCTCCCCAAGGAGACGAACTAGGTCTAATAAAACCTTTGGCTAGCAAATCATCTAGTTGTGTCCTCAACTCCTTCATCTCTGTTGGTGCCAACCTATAAGGCGTTCTTGCGACAGGCGCTGCTCCAGGGATGATATCAATTCTGAATTCTACTTGCCTATCAGGTGGCAAACCAGGTAGTTCTTCAGGGAAAACTTCAGGGTACTCAGATATGACAGGAATATCTTCTATCTTAGGCTTTGGCTCATCAATAGTCACTTGTGCCATGTAGATGACACAACCCTTCTTTAAACACCTAGATGCCTTGAGCATAGACACTTGCTCAGGCAGTCCATACTGGGTATCTCCCTGTATGGTAAGTGGCTCACCATACGGAGTCTTGATCACCACCTGCTTCTTGTCACACACGATATGAGCTTGGTTATGGGATAACCAATCCTTGCCTATTACTATGTCAAAACCGGCTAACTTCAAAGGAAGTAGGGACAATGGAAAAGAGTGGTTCCTAATGGATATAAAACATCCATCTAACATGGTTTACGCGGTTTCTAAGGTACCATCGGCTAGTTCAATCTCATATTTCACACTTAGGGGTTTAACAGGTAAATTCAGCAACTTACAAAACTTATTATCCACAAATGACTTATCAGCTCCTGAATCGAATAGCACTCTTGCATAGACATAATTTATAAGGAAGGTACCTGTGATCACATTATCGTCCTGAACACCTTCCTTTGCATCCATCCGGAAGACCCTTGCATTGGTCTTCTTGGCTTCCTCAGGCTTTTTAGCGTATTTAGGGCAGTTGGTCTTAATGTGCCATTTCTCATTGCAGTTGTAGCATGTGGCATCCTTAATCTTCTTGCAATCAACAGTCTTGTGCTCTTTAGACTTACATAACCCACATGCAGGCGGTCCTGACTGAGACTTGGTCTCAAGCCTGCATTTTCCAAAGTGGCGTTTTTGGAAAGTCTTGCACTTTGGTTTTTCCTCTGTCTGCTGATTTCCTTTGTTGGACCCAGACTCCTTCTTGTGGTCCGCATTACCTTTGTGCTTCTTCTCAGACCTTCGTGAGGTATCATCCTCACGCTTTCTCTTACCCTCTTCAGATTTCTTGAGCGATCTTAGCCTGACCGCATCCAAGGTAAGAGACAGAGATAGATCAGCTGCTGATCTAAAAGTAGCAGGTCTTGAAGCCTTAACACTGGCTTTGATTTATGGGGCTAAACCCCCAATGAAGCGAGCAATCCTTTTGGGTTCCGGGGTTACCAGATATGGAAATCCTTTTGGGTTCCAGGGTTACCAGATATGGAACCAGCCTAGACAGGGTATTGAAACTGGTGAGGTAAGCTTGACAATCTAAATTCTTCATCACTAATGATAAGAAATCTAACTCAATCCTTTCAACCTCATGCTGAGGGCAGTAATTCTCTTTAATGAGAGCAACGAACTGATCCCATGACAAATTGTAGAGTGGGATCTTTCCAGCAGCTTGAATGAGAGACTTCCACCACGCTAATGCCTCTCCCTTGAATGATTAGGACACATACTTCACCACATCCCTTTCAGCACAACCGCTGATATCTACCACAGTATCCATTTCATCCAACCAAGTCATACAGTCAATCGCTCCTTTCTCCCCAGTGAAATCCCGGGGTTTGCAGGAAACAAAGTACTTATAGGTACATGACTTGGTACGCGGTTCGTTATTGAAACACTATCCTCTTGGATGGAACACTGTGTTGGTTTGAGGAATGTTGAACATCCTCTTTCTTGGGTTCATCTTTCGTAGAGGGTGGCTTGCTATGAGCTTCAGAATGAGTTTTAGGGACAGATTTAGAGTGGGGTACGGATGAGGTTCTACTATGCGTCCCACTAGATTCATTATACTGTCGCTCCATAGCTTTTGCAACAACATTATCTATCAGTGCTTGTAGTTCCGCACCGGTCACATGTATCATAGCATTTTCATGGTTTTCCACCGGATGATTGTTTACCTCTTCTGACCTAGCCATGTAGCTTTAATTGCTACATAAAATCAAATAAGGACAAGGTTTATTTGGAAGCCTATACAGTACTATCGTTCTTGACGATTTATTAACCTTTGTACTAATAACCATTTTGATTAATTTGTTAATTATATATATATTCAGGATCTTTATTACAATCCCTAGTTATAATTTAATAATAGCACAAAAAGGCAAGTCACATGGACAGATTTAATTTATAAACCAGGATTTTATAGAATCGAGGTATTAAGGTTTGAATCAAAGTTCATTACCTTTTCTTGACAGGTAGTTGTAGGCCACCACTGTCTTTAGTCCCAAAGGACATTAATTATAGCCCGTAGGCACTTTATCCTTGAGGGATGATTATATAATTAAGGGAAATTGGAACATCCCCATTTAAGAATGACTTATGTGATTTTATCGAATCACATTTTGCCAAGAATGTTAACATGTTTTCAGATGTTAACAAGGATTGGAATCTTTTGAATAGGTTTTACCATCTTGGCCATGTCTGCAACGACATATAGACTAGGTTTTTCCTTTAAGATTCTTTTTAATATATAACGCAGAACAATCCTAAATTGAGATGTTAACAAGGATCTGAATCTAATTGAGGAACTACCATCTTGGCCCTGTCCTAAGGTGACACATGGCTAGGTCTTGTCCTTCTTAGATTTTGCCATTTTATAATAATGGTAGATCTTAAATAGGATTGTTATTTTAAATCTAACCGTTCCATTAAAATTTAAACAAGTACATGGTTGCCCTAAACGGGACTTCTAACTGAAATGACTTACCCATGCAAGGGCTAATCAGAAAGATAACAAAGGAAACAAATAAGGACAAAATAAAACGAATCAGGATTAGTCCTAAGTTCTTTGTCTAGACTCGAGAATCGTGCAATTGTGTAACTGAGATTAAACACAAAAGGCTAGTGTTTAATTCACTCAGTGTTGGCTCTGATACCAACCTGTCACACCCCGATATTTCCACGTATTACCGGTGGGCCTGGTGGGGAGTATCGTGACGTAGTTGATATCGTCATAGTCAAACAACACAAATTTAAATGCACAGCAGAAGCAAAAGATAGATTCATTTCAACTGAATAAATTGTAATATTAAGTATCACAAAATAGTTGAAACAGGTCCACAGGCGGATCGAAAGAAAAAGGAAATTGTTCAACAGACTTTAACATCTAGAGCTTGCAAGACTTGATTATTGATGCCAGGAGTAGCCAGCCTATTACGTATAGTACCTGCACTTAGCCTTTTTGGAAAAATACGTCAGTTTACACTGGTAAATACAACTTAACTTGAGACGCCCTTTTTTTTGAAAATTTTGACATAACTCATTCGTAAAGTAAACGATTTCCTGCTTTATAACAAAATCATTCAAATACATTCTACGACACTTTTCAAGATGTTAAAATTAACACCAACACATTTTACCCAAAACATTATATCCAAAATATCTGAAATAAAGTTTAAACTTCAAACTACTACGATCATCCTAAAATACTAGTTTTTACATTTACATTAACAAAATGATTATGACCCATTTCACAAGATATCTTGAACCGGAAGCGCATAAAATTCGACATTGTGTGTGTGTTCGGTCCGGGTGCGCCACGATTAAGGATGGGATTTACCTATCATACATAACGACAAGCGTTTGTTAGTTGTAATATATAACAATTCAAACCATTTTATTTCCTAGCATTATTCGACCCATTAACATGGCATGTTACTTTACTAACACCATTACTTCCATTTGAAAACATCCAACATATCGCTTTCCGACTCATTTGTAATGAATCGCTACATACCCTATCTTTCAATATACTTACATCACTTAACCCGTTATGAACAAGTCGATTCCTAAACATTTCAACAATCATTCCACTTATCATTTCAAACCGTTTAGACGGGTCATTCCATATTCATTACTTCATCCTCTTTTGAACATTTCTCGTTATAAACTCATAGCATCAAATCAATCATGATTCACAATGGAAAGTTACACTAAACTCATAGTACCAAATATTATTATTCATGAATCTACAAATAGAGTACATAAAGTTCATGTGAACTTACCGCGATCTTGAGATGCTTGTGCCTTCGAGTGACTTGCGCCTTCTTCCTTCTTCGTGCCTGTATGTCATAATCTCACACTTTAGCTTTCATAAACAATACTTTCACATTCCTTATAATACGTTATGGCGTCTACTATTCACATACATCATTATCATAAAGAAGTTGCATCAATCTTAACAAGCATTCATGTAAAAACCATAACTAAACTCACTTAGGAATTTCGTCGAACACATTGTGTGCGTATCACTAGTTTAGCACAATGTACAAGCATCCTAAGCACAATTTCCATAGTTCTTCTCATTGATTAACATAAACATCCTACTATTTTGAAATCTACCATTCAAATCATGAGCACATAGTTCTAAATGAATTATTCATAACAATTTCATCAATCAACAATCAAATTAACATACAAAACTTCACAATTGCTAAACATTACTTGACATGCAAGTGGGTTTTGCCCTAATCATGTTCATATTCGAAATTTAGCATCTAATGATGTCTAGACCTTCATAGCAACCATTAATCATACTGAATTTTGAATTACATTCACGAATCATACAAAACCCACATAATCAAACATCATCAAATCACAAAATTTAACTTACTTGAGATCAAGAACACTTAGATAATCAGGATTCTTTGGTCATGCATTCGATTCTTCAATAATCTGGCTTTCAATTGATGGAATCTAGTGATTTAGGGTTTTGTGAGGGACGGGGGTTCCCCTGGCTTCTCACAATCGAACCCAGGTCCTAGGTTTCTTTCTTTGTTTTTTTTATCATGTATTATAACAACATTTACACATCTAGTCCCTCATCATTAAATCCCTATTCACTTTAGTACTTTACCTTCTAACTTAACCATCTTTCTTTTACTAACTTTTAATTTTTGACATAATCCTATTTTTTTTTATTAAAACATCACTACACATTATACATTTTTGGTCATATGAGAATTTGGGGTGTTACAAGTCTACCCCCCTTAAAGAAGGTTTCGTCCCGGAAACCTGAATACGTACCGAATAACTCTGGGTAATGTTCTCTCATTTCATCCTCCGCTTCCCATGTAAGATTCGATCCTTTTCGATGCTGCCATTGGACCAACACTTGCCGAGCGGATTTTTTGCGGCGTTGCTCCACCTTAGAATCTTTTATTGCCACGGGCTTTTCAGCATAATTTAACTTCTCATCTACTTAAATATCATCCAAAGGCACGTATGCCGTCTCATCCGCTAGGCACTTCCTCAATTGCGACACATGAAAAGTGTTATGAACTCCATCCAACGCGGGAGGTAATTCTAACTGGTATGCTACCGCCCCGACCCGGGCGAGTATTTTGAATGGTCCAATGTATCGAGGACCCAATTTTCCGCGTTTGCGAAAACGAATAATTCCCTTCCATGGAGAAACCTTCAATAAGACATAATCTCCCACTTGGAATTCAATTGGTCGCCTCCGCCTATCCGCATAAGACTTTTGTCTATCTTGCGCTGCTTTTATCCTTGATCTAACCATAACAATCTTTTCATTAGTCTTGGCTACTACTTCTCTTGACGCTAGTTCTCGTTGACCCACTTCCCCCCAACAAACCGGAGTCCTACATTTCCTTCCATAGAGCATTTCGTAGGGGGCCATTTTTATACTATTATGATAACTATTATTATATGAGAATTCTACCAAAGGTAGATGATCATCCCAGCTTCCTCCGAAATCCATAATACACGCCCTTAGCATATCAACCAAAGTTTGTATAGTTCGTTCCGATTGACCATCGGTTTGAGGATGGTAGGCGGTGCTAATATGTAATTGGGTTCCCAATTCTTCATGAAACTTCCTCCAGCAACGGGATGTGAACCGGGTGTCTTGGTCGGATACTATAGACACCGGAACCCCATGCCGGGATATAATCTCGTTCATATAAACTTCTGCCATCTTTTCTGAATTATAAGTTTCCCGAATGGGTAAGAAATGTGCGCTTTTGGTCAGTCGATCAATGACCACCCATATTGCATCATGCCCTTTTCTTGTCTTGGGAAGCTTAGTCACCAAATCCATCGTTACATGTTCCCACTTCCACACCGGGATCTCCAAGGGTTGCAACTTTCCATACGGCCTTTGGTGTTCGGCTTTTACTTGAGAACATGTCAAACACTTAGCAACATACTTGACGATATCTCTTTTCATTCTCGGCCACCAATAATTCATACTCAAGTCTCGATACATCTTCGTAGCTCCCGGATGAACGGAGTACCGAGACTTGTGAGCCTCATTCAATAGTAATTCTTTCACATCACATTCCCGAGGTATCCAGATTCGGTCATACCTCGTTTTCATACCATTTGCATTCTCTTCCAATTCATGAATAAATCCTTTCGTTCTCTCTTTCTTTGGGTCGCCAGCATTTAAAGATTTTGTTTGAGCTTCTCGAATTTCACCAAGGAGTTTAGGTGTGACTACCATCTTCATAGATTTTACACGAATCGGGGGCGGGTACTCCTTTCGACTTAGAGCGTCCGCCACTATATTAGCCTTCCCGGGATGGTAATGAATGTCACAATCATAATCCTTAATGAGTTCCAACCATCTTCGTTGCCTCATATTAAGAACTTTCTGCTCGAAGAAATATTTGAGGCTTTTATGATCTGAGTAAATAGTACATTTCACCCCATATAGGTAGTGCCTCCATATCTTCAAGGCAAACACGATTGCCGCCAATTCTAGATCACGAGTTGGGTAATTGTTCTCATGCTGCTTAAGTTGTCTTGAAGCATAAGCAACGACTTTACCCTTTTGCATTAATACGCAACCTAATCCTTGGTGGGAGGCGTCAGTATATACTACCAAATCATCCATTCCATCCGGTAGCGTCAACACCGAAGAATTTGTAAGCTTTTCTTTCAAGGTCTGAAACGCCTTCTCTTGTTCTTCGCCCCATATAAACTTTTCGCTCTTCTTTGTTAATTTCGTCATGGGTGTGGCTATTTTAGAGAAATCCTGGATAAATCTTCGGTAATACCCAGCCAAGCCCAGAAAACTTTTTATTTCGCTTGGATTCTTCGGGGGTACCCAATTCATTACCGCATCTACTTTGGACGGGTCCACATGGACACCATCCGCATCAATTACATGACCCAAAAATTGTACCTCTCTAAGCCAAAAGGAACACTTTGGGAACTTTGCATATAATTTTTCCTTGCGAAGCGTTTCTAATACATCACGTAAATGGGAAGCATGCTCTGCTTCACTTTGGGAGTATATTAGTATATCGTCAATGAAAACGATTACATACTTATCAAGCATAGGTCAGCACACCCGATTCATTAAATCCATAAACGCAGCTGGTGCGTTCGTTAGCCCAAAGGACATAACTAAAAACTCGTAATGTCCGTACCGCATTCGAAACGCAGTTTTCGGCACATCTTCTTCTCGTACACGCAGTTGGTGATAACCCGACCGCAAATCGATTTTCGAAAACCAACTTGCCCCTTGTAACTGGTCGAACAGGTCATCGATTCTGGGCAACGGGTAACGATTCTTCACCGTCAACTTGTTTAACTCTCGATAGTCGATGCACATTCGCATCGAACCATCTTTCTTCTTCACGATTAATACGGGCGCTCTCCATGGTGAAACACTTGGTTTAATGAAACCCTTATCGAGCAACTCTTGAAGTTGCGTCATCAATTCTTTCATTTCAGTCGGGGCCAACCGATAAGGAGCTTTAGCTACCGGTTTTGCGCCCGGACAAAGGTCTATCTTGAATTCTACTTCCCGCTCGGGCGGAAGCCCCGGTAAATCTTCCGGAAACACATCCGGATATTCGTTCACTACATTCACTTCTTCAAGCTTTGGAACACCTCGATTGGTGTCAATCACATAAGATAGATACGCCTTACCTCCGTTCTTCACATGTTTGACAGCTTTGATTATAGAACACAATTTCAATTTGATGACCCTTTCCCCTTGAACACTTACCTGTTTCCCCCCCGAGGTTACTACATGAATGACTTTCTTTTCGCATTGAATTTCAGCGTGGTTTTGGGCTAGCCAATCCATTCCTACAACTACTTTAAATTCCCCCATGTACATCGGAACAAGATCTATACTAAATTCCTCATCTTCGATTAAGATCTTATAGTTTCTACAAATATCATGTAACAAATAGCTTTTACTATCAGCAACTTCCACTTCTAAGGGTACTAACATCTTTTCAAGCTTAAACGATGGATGAACTAACAATTCGTTAGAAATGAACGACCTACTAGCCCCGGAATCAAATAAAACATTCATAGGGATAGAATTAACCAAGAATATACCTGAAACCACATCCGGGCTAGCCTTAGCTTCATCCGAGGTTAACTGAAACATCCTCCCTCGAGCCTTGGAAGACTCATCCTTCTTTCCATCTTTCTTTGCCCCTGGTTGGAGTTTCGGACATTCTGCTTTAATGTGCCCCGTTTGATTACAATTGTAACACGCTTTTGAGTTTTCGGGGCACCTATAATACGGATGTCCCTCTTGCCCACATTTGTAGCATCCTCTCTTTCCCAATAAACATTCACCCGAATGATGTTTCCCACATGTCTTGCAAGTCGGAATCCCACTACTTGTCTTCCCTTTCCAGTTTTGATCTTGATATTTTGTCTTTTTCGATGGGTTTGTATTGGTAGGCTTCTCCGCCACCCTTTTCTCTCCCCGTTCAACCTGCCTTCTTAACTCGATCTCCCTATCTCTTGCCCAGTCGATTAATTCATTCAACGTTGCACACATGGAGGGATTTACGAACTCCCGATATTTAGCTTTTAACATAGCATGATAACGTATGATTTTCAACCTTTCAGTCCCCGCTATCTCCCCACAAAACTTTACCTTCTCGAGGAACTTATTCATTATTTCATCAATCGTTTCATCCATTTGTCAAAGACGTAGGAAGTCTTCTTGAATCTTATCAAGTGCGGATTGTGGGCTATGATATTTCAGAAAAGGCTCCTTGAACTCTTGCCATGTTAATGTTTGTACTTTTTCATCCCCCAATTCCTTCGAATGTGCGTCCCACCAATCCTTCGCTTGGAGTTGTAGGAGGCCCGTAGCAAACATCACTTGATCCTCTACTTCACATCTACTTTTACAAACACTGCCTCGGTGCTTGAAATCCATCTTTGACAAGCTATCGGGTCAATTTCCCCTTTATACGGCAAGGGGTTACATGCCACGAATTCCTTGTACGTGCACCTTCGAGTACTTTTCTTTGTTTGTAGTTCACTAATCATCTCCTTTAGTTCTTCCACCTTGGTCGTTACTAGAGTATCGACTACTCCCAATACTTGACCTTCCACTTCTTGAGCTAGTTGGGAATCACTAGCTTCAATCACTTTCTCTACTTCTTCTAAAATCATTGCTCTAATTTCATTTTGGCGTGCTTCATCGTCATCGTTTACATTTACCGCATCAGCCATCTACATAAAACATTCATTATATCCATTAGGTTTCATTTCATACTTCCCATCATCACGTTTTAACATTATTTTATCATAACACATTCCATTAATCATTCATACATCATGCCTTATCGTCGTTGACGATCGTATTGTATCATATCGACTGAATCCTTCATTCATAACAAACTTTCCTTTCCATCATTCACATGTACTTTTCCTTCATCATTTGATTATAAATTTTGCCTTAAATATTGTTCATAAGGTCTTTAAAATCAATTGGAACAAGTCCCGCATTCAAGATCGTCGAAACAAAACAAAAAAAAAAAAAATTTCAGAATCAGGGGGCTAGACGCCCCCACCTAGGGGCTAGACGCCCCCACCTAGGGGCTAGATGCTACACCTAGGGGCTAGACGCTACACCTAGCCCCCTTATTGACAGCAAGTTCCTTTATTTTTGTTGCTGCACTTGCCCAGCTAAAACTTTTATCAAAACCAAACAGCTAAAACTTTTATCAAAACCAAACTTAAAATCATCATAACTTATGATCCGTAAGTCCGATTTAACCGATTCTTTTTCCTACGCGTCCGTAATTTAATTGCGGAACCGTTTAGCATATTCATTAGCCGTATAACTCGGTTTTTAAGAACAAATAAGCTATAAATCCCATTTTATTTCTAACTACAACATAATAAATTTTACAATTTACTTACTTGCGTAGCGCTTCGGAACGAACACACCTTCATACGAGCTTTCAGTTTGAGTTCAATCATTTGACTCAAATACTTGAATCCCTCAAACCTCGGCTCTGATACCAACTTGAGACACCCTTTTTTTTTTGAAAATTTTGACATGAGCCATTCGTAAAGTAAACGATTTCCTGCTTTATAACAAAATCATTCAAATACATTCTACGACACTTTTTAAAAGATGTTAAAATTAACACCAACACATTTTACCCAAAACATTCTATCCACAATATCCAAAATAAAGTTTAAACTTCAAACTACTACGATCATCCTAAAATACTAGTTTTTACATTTACATTAACAAAATGATTATGACCCATTTCACAAGATATCTTGAACCGGAAGCGCATAAAAGTCGACATTGTGTGTGTGTTCGGTCCGGGTGCGCCGCGATTAAGGATGGGATTTACCTATCATACATAACGACAAGCGTTTGTTAGTTGTAATATATAACAATTCAAACCCTTTTATTTCCTAGCATTATTCGACCCATTAACATGACATGTTACTTTACTAATACCATTACTTCCATTCGAAAACATCCAACATACCGCTTTCCGACTCATTTGTAATGAATCGCTACATACCATATCTTTCAATATACTTACATCACTTAACCCGTTATGAACAAGTCGATTCCTAAACATTTCAACAATCATTCCACTTATCATTTCAAACCGTTTAGATGGGTCATTCCATATTCATTACTACATCCTCTTTTGAACATTTCTCGTTATAAACTCATAGCATCAAATTAATCATGATTCACAATGGAAATTTACACTAAACTCATAGTACCAAATATTATTATTCATGAATCTACAAATAGAGTACATAAAGTTCATGTGAACTTACCGCGATCTTGAGATGCTTGTGCCTTCGAGTGACTTGCGCCTTCTTCCTTCTTCGTGCCTATATGTCATAATCTCATACTTTAGCTTTCACAAACAATACTTTCACATTCCTTATAATACGTTATGGCGTCTACTATTCACATACATCATTATCATAAAGAAGTTGCATCAATCTTAACAAGCATTCATGTAAAAACCATAACTAAACTCACTTAGGCATTTCGTCAAACATATTGTGTGCGTATCACTAGTTTAGCATAATGTACAAGCATCCTAAGCACAATTTCCATAGTTCTTCTCATTGATTAACATAAACATCCTACTATTTTGAAATCTACCATTCAAATCATGAGCACATAGTTCTAAATCAATTATTCATAACAATTTCATGAATCAACAATCAAATTAACATACAAAACTTCACAATTGCTAAACATTACTTGACATGCAAGTGGGTTTTGCCCTAATCTTGTTCATATTCAAAATTTAGCATCTAATGATGTCTAGACCTTCATAGCAACCATTAATCATATTGAATTTTGAATTACATTCACGAATCATACAAAACCCACATAATCAAGCATCATCAAATCACAAAATTTAACTTACTTGAGATCAAGAACACTTAGATAATCAGGATTCTTAGGTCATGCATTCGATTCTTCAATAATCTGGCTTTCAATTGATGGAATCTAGTGATTTAGGGTTTTGTGAGGGAAGGGGTTCTCCCTGGCTTCTCACGATCGCACCCAGGTCCCAGGTTTCTTTCTTTGTTTTTTTTTATCATGTATTATAACAACATTTACACATCTAGTCCTTCATCATTAAATCCCTATTCACTTTAGTACTTTACCTTCAAACTTAACCATCTTTCTTTTACTAACTTTTAATTTTTGACATAATCCTATTTTTTTATTAAAACATCACTACACATTATACTTTTAGGTTATATGAGAATTTGGGGTGTTACATAACTGACTCATTTTGAAAATGTTTAAAAATTGATTTGAATGCACTTAGGCAGAAATATCTTTTATAACTTGGGACAATTATTTAAAAATAATCTTGTATACAGTTTTACTTATTTGTCGTCCATCAGGGCCGGTTGTAGGCCGGACAAGATTAACTGACACGCCACAGGTATAATACCCACACGGTTGATTCCTTTAAGTGGATTACCAGTTTTTACATAATGCAACTGTCAGGTGTACGCCTACACCTCGTGCTTAGGTCGTAACCATTTCTTTGAATGATGCCAAGGATATCCGGGACATGGTCATTTAACCCCCAAAGGCCATACACCAAATAATACAGATTAAAACGAGTTATGTAAATACATCAATCACAATCCGATTTAAATGATTACATACCCGACCAAGCGGTATTATTATAATACTGTATCCCAAGCCCGTATAGAGAAAATAAGTTAAGAGTATTTACCTGAGCAAAGTATAAATCAAATACAGCAAGTGCACGTAGCTTTTACTGGGCTCCTAATCTGGAACGAAGGTTTTTAATAACCAATTAGAATCCTAACGGGTCTTTAATTAAGCTTAGACTTAGACCGGTTAGTTTTCAAAAGGAAGACACGGTTCAAACGCATGATAAAGCGAAGATCGGTTTAGAATGTGGTTTAGACCCGACAAGCTTGGATGCATATTTAATATGGGTAAACTAAACACATTCTGGATTTTGAGATGAAAACGATATGGTTTGACCCATTTCGGCTAATATATGCAAACTAGTTACATAAGCCGATCCGAACGCGAAAAGTGCGTAACGGGTAACCAAATGAGTCATACACAGGGTTCCTAAGTTAATATGCCTTAAATATATTGTGACATCAGAAAGACATCTTCTATTATGCCCCAAATGAATTTAAACTCAAATTATGCCCCGTAAGGGCATTTTGGTCATTTAAAAGGTTATAAAAGAGTTTAAATATAATTCTGAGTTTTGGGTCTGATGTAATCAGTAAAAATACTTAATTTACTAAGTTATATCAGTAGGGTATAACTTATATGTGAAATTTATCATTTCTAACCATACTATGCACCGAAGGGGCATTTTGGCAATTTCACCTAAGGTTTAAAGGTCAAATCTGGAAATCTGATTTTAAAACTTTTGCTTACTGCTAAAGTTTAAAAATTTACTTAAAACATCAGTAGGTATCAAGTCCTATATATCTAAGATGGTTTTAATACATACTATGCGCTTAAAACGCGTAAAAAGGCGATTTTAAGCGATTTTTGGGTTTTATAAGAAAAGCTGATATTTTTATTATTCCAGAAGGCTTAAAATAATCTATTTATCATATTGGATCAGTAGAAAAAGGTTTGGTATCAAAAGGATTGGTAAAACTTATTTTATAGCCTAAAAGGGCAAAACAGACAATTACCGGATCAAGCTTAGAACTCTATGTTATGCTTAGCCTAAAAATAAATAAAAATCTCCAATAATCCCAAAATATTATTTTATATCAGTGGGTAAAAAGATTGGTATCATAATTTGCGTTTAGATAGGCTATACGCTAATTACGCCGTTTAATTACTAAAAAGTTTTCTAATTACGCTAATGAGCATAACTCTTAATCTAGACCTCAAACTGATGTCAAATTTTAGGTACAAGTTTGTAAATCATTAACTAAGGTTTCTATTCTTTTACATTTTCAAAATCACGCTTTAAGGTCATATGGGCATAATAGTCAACATTTAGGCATTTAACGGAAATATGCATATGAATGGGATAACTAATGAACCAAGTTGTATAATCACAGAGGGTTATACTTATATGAAACCTGGTCCTAATAAAGCTCTAAGACATTTCTAAACCATGCTCTAATGGGTCAGTACTGGAAGTCAAAGCAAAAGTCTACTTTTGCGACTTTCGGTTCCGAACCGAGCTTAAACTGAAAATTATCGAGTTGAACATGTTTAGACATGTTCTTATATTAATTACCAAGTTATATTAACTTTGACCCGACAATTGACCTAGTTAGAGTGGGAATCAGAGGGTGCCCTTTTAAGAGTTTATTGCCCACGTAATTACCAACTCATAGGTACTTTCAATTTGAAATTTGACTAGACAAATTAAGATTAATGACGAAGTCAAATCTTAATTACGACGGTTTGACTTAAGGCTAATTAACTAAGCAAAACTGAATTAGAGAAGGTTGAGGACACTTACCAAGGTCCTATGCACGACTAATGATCACTAGGAAGAGTGCTTGAGCTCTAGGAATCTCCAGAAGTTGAGTTTGAATGGTTTTCAAAGTGTATCCAAAGTGTTGCAACAATGGGTTCTTATATAGTGAGTTTAATTCATCAAGATCATGCCACAATAGCCTATAGATGTTCCTTGATCACTTCCAGGTGTCCCTAGGCATGGAAAAACATCAAACAAGCCCCTATAATCGAATACAAGGTTTCTAAGTCGGTTTAACTTGCTGAACTCGCACCTGTGCATGAATTCTGACCAGCTAAGGTCATCGTGTAGCGCGACGACACAGGGGGTTGCTGGTGGCGCTACGCCAGCATGTGGGTAACCAGCCAAACAAGTTTCAAAACTTGGCAGATTTGACCCCTGGACCTTAAATAGTGGTTTTAACTTATTATTTTGCACTTTTAACCCTCCAACTTGATTTCTAAGGACCCTAAGTTATAAACAAACTTGGTTAAGTCCTTGGTTAACTTTGTGATCACCCGAAAAGCCTTAAATTTCAACGTTGACGCTTTTAACCCCTCGTATACGAATATTGTCATAACTTTCTCATACTTTATCGAAACCTTGTGAAATTTCTATCACTTATTCTAGAGAGTATAATTTATTGTTACAAAGCTTCGGGTTCGCTAAAAGGTTACTCAGAGGTGTACTTTAAACATGTTGACACATTTAACCCCTGTAGTTTGTAATATCTCACTTTCTTTCACAATTAGCTTCGTATGATCCATGATTCATTCGTTTAAGGGTATAAACATCGTGTAGGGTTGTTGAAAGATATATCTATCCATTGTTGACACTTTGAACCCTTTTATTCACATACTTTCCTTGTTTGTTAACTTTAGTCCCTCTAAAGTAATCTTTTACACGTTTAAAGCTCATGACACGTGTCGATACACTATTGGACATAAATTTTCGAGGTGTTACATTGTGCGACCTGACTGAGTCGATCAGAAGAGTTTTGGATCCGAATCAAAGGCGGAATCAATGAAACGGATGCTCGATTCAATTATAATGTCTCTATTATTGATCTAACAAAGATTTACAACCTGGAGACGATTCGGCAGAGCTTCGCTACTCAAATCCGAAAGTTACAAATGACAAACCAAGTGCACCTATATATAGTGTTGCTGATTCCGTTTGAAATGACCAAGTGTCATTTCAAGCGAAATTAACTTTGTTAATTTTGTTTGAAATGGCCATTGGCTGTTTCAAGCGGAATTAGCTTTAAACACATAAAAATCAATTTCTAGCAACCCGAGCACTGGTTTATCATATCCTATTACATGACTCGATACAAGACGAAGTCCACATACATAGTGCACTAACAGACTCCCCCTTGGATGTTGACGAAGTCTTCAATGTCGAGTCTTTATCATGATACATCTTCAGTCTTGATCAGTCTTCACACTCTTACCAAATTGTCTAACAGTGTAAGCATCCATCAATCTTTCTACTTTGATCAGCTTCTATCTTTGAATTTTATACCAGGATCTGTCTCTGGTTCTAACATTAACAGATTCTTCAGGCTCCCCCTTTCGTCAAGGTTCCGTGCTTTAGGGATCGACACCTTGCTTTCTGGCTACAAGCTCCCCCTAGCTTTGAGCTCGTCTTCAGACTCCCCCTTAGACTCAGCTATCTGGATCGTATTCTGGAATCATATCTGCAATTTCTCAAACATTTATAAGTGACAATGTTTTGAATATCCAGGAATAAATGACCTGGCTCTCTCATCAAATTATAAATATTTTACAATGAAAGCAATTTCGATTTTCCAGGAATCGTAACCTGGCTTTATTTAACAGATATTAACAATAAAAGCATCCAAATCCCCCACAGTTATTTATCCAAGTCCAAACTAATGACCTTGGAGATATCACAAACTGTTTTTTATTTTTGTTAAAAACTTCAAGTTTCAAATTAATGAACTTGTTTTATTTTCAGAAACACAATCAGCATACTTAGATTTTGAAACTCAGCATTCAGACATCGGTTGTCGAAAATAAAGCAGAATCAAAATCTTTTTGTATTTTTCTAAAACATAACGTAATAAAGAAATATGTACAAACATATTTACAGACAATATTGTTGTTTGAGTTCGCGTTAGAGGATCATATCAGTTTTTGACAAGTCACAAGTACCGTTGAGCTTAGTTACACTTTAAGAATTAAATAGTTCACTTAGATTGTCGATATACTGATCCACTTAAATTTTCAAACAAATTTCAACTGATTCAGGATACGAATTAGGTGTATTAAGAACTTAAACTTATTCATGTGTCCCACCTCTTGAATATACTCCTGTATCCAGATCCCAATATTCAGTCTTATAGGTGAGTATACCTAGATGATATATGTAAAGGGTTAATATGCGAGGGCCGTGAGAGCTCAGGTCAGAACTTCCGTTCAGCAAAGAGATGACGGCTTCGACTTTAGGTGTGTTCCCTTTAGAGAATCTTTTCTTCAACAGCACATGATTAGCATTTTTCAATGTTTCATCATTTTTTATGCTGAGGGCGGTGCTATATTTCAAGCAAGCAGAAAGTATTATACGGGGACTAGGCCATTGCTTCCGCAAAATCAGAAGTCCCGGGATAATACCCCAGATATCACTAAGCATAAAGACCAAGTATCTCAGAAAGAGGGGTCCTTCAAACGAGATTTCAGGGGTTACCTATATATCCAAGTAGTGTTCCCCACAAAATAAGCAAGTTTGAATTTAAGTTTATATCCCGAAAAAGTTTACTAAATGTATAAAAACCTATCGGCATATCATCAGTGAGACTGTTTAATGCTATATAATCATTACATTTCTTTAGCATACTGTAACTGTCTACTGATGTACTATCATTTCCTCTTTTTACACAAAAACTCATTTTTGAATTTTATCATGTTTTTTTACTTTTTCAAATTTTCAAATGTTTTTGGATTTTCTGATAACAATCCTCCCCCTAAAATGCAAAATCATTTAAAGAAAATTTAACAACCAATACTGATAGCTTTGTCTCGCCATCCATTTTCTGCATTTTGTGCTCTGTTTTGCAGAAAATCTAACATACCCCCATGATTTACAACACATTGATTTTTTACAGTTTGAAAACCGTTTTTCAATCTTGTGAAATTAATCATGTTTGTTCCGCCGTGAGGGTTTCGGCATATTCAATCAACAAATTTTTGAATTTTTGAATTATTGACAAATTTAAAAACAAACATATTTTTGGTTTTTCAAAATTTTGACAAAATAAAAACATATTTTTGGTTTTTAAATTTTTCAATTTTTAGGGTTTTTGAAATATTTTTTATTTATGTACAAAAAACAAACAAACTCCCTGTTCAACCAAACCAGGGTTCAGCAGCCTCCTCTTCCCGTTGTGCCAGGCTGCTCCGAATACCATTTTCACAATCTTCAGTTTTCTTGAGCACCTGTACATTCAGACTACTTGATTACTTGAATAATTTAGCCCAGGTCTGTTTGACCTTAGGCATTTCAACACAATATATTTCATTCAACTTTGGAAAATCTTTGTCATTCTGAACAAAGACTTTTTCAATTTTGACTTCAACTTTTTCATCATTTACCGAAGTCACTTGTTTCTTAACATTCCATATTTGACCTTTAGGAGTAACTCGTTTGTAAAAATTTGACTCTTTTTGAACATTTTGACTTTGAACAACATTTGGTTTCCAAAACTGTTGTGGTTTTGTAGCATCGACATTTGTTCTCCAACTTTGTGTTGTTCTAAATCTGGGTGTGTGAGAATTCCAGGTTTGTCTTGAATCGAACCTATTCGGGTTTGATCTCCAATTTTGGTTCGAAACAAACTTGTTTGTGTTGTACCTCCAAGTTTGTTTTGAATCAAATCTGGTTGACCTGTGTTTCACATCCTCAGATTTCTGTTTTTCCACATTATCAGACTTCTTTTTCTCAACATCAACAGGTTTCAGATTCAGACACTTTCGTGCAAGATGTCCAATTTGATCACACTTAAAACATGTTCTCTTGGACACATCTTTGACCTGTGGTTGTCGCTTTTTCTTTTGAGCATAGAACTCTTCATTAGACTGTCGTCTAAATTGGAGTTCTTTCTCTTCTTCTGAACTTGTTCCGTGAACAAAATTCATCTTTGTCTGATAATTTGGCGTTTCATTTTTATGTCGACTTTGTTTCTTCTTATAACCCAACCCAGCCTTCATGTGTTTCTTCTTGAATCCAGATTTGTTATAAGAAATTTTGTGACACTTTCCAGCAAACTTTGGAAATTCAGATTTCTCAATCTCAACCATTTTGAAAACTTTATCAATCTTTTCTGAAATCACATTCTGAATCGGGAATACAACATCTAAGAATAATTTGTCCGATCCAATTATGGTATAAACCAATCCCTTTGAATCTTCATTCAAATTTTTCTCGGATTTTGAGTTTTTCTGATATCCATCATGAAAATTACCTTCATTTTCATCCTGTGATTCAGATTTACCTGTTTCAACTGACTCTTCTTTCAACACACTTTCAACGACCTTACATACCACCTCTGAATCACTAGAATCATCAGATTTGGAATAGGTTACGTCAATGTTATCTGGCAATTGATCTACCATGATGAAAGCTTTTTCGACCTTTTCATCATCATAAAACGCAAACTTTTCCGGTGGTGGAACTTGATGAAACTCTGAGCCAATACCTTTCTTGTTTTGCTCAGAATCTTTTCCATCCGGTTTTATGTTGAAAATTCTTTCAAGCACATATGACGACACGTGATAACTTTTTAACTTGTTGTTATCCTGTTCTAAATCAGCAATCTTACGCTTTAGCTAGCAACATCCTCAATGTAGGAATTTAGAACATGTTGCTTTATTTCATACTGTCGCTTAAGCTCATTAGTTGTTTCAGAACAGTAATTCAATCTTGATTGAGCAAATTTCATTTCACTTTTCACCTTTTCATATGACTCTTTTGTAATGTGATATGCCAATTTTATTGAATCATATTCTTTCTTCGTTTCTTAACAAACATTTTCTTTTTTATCACATTCTTCTGTCTTTTTTAAAACATTTTCTTTCAAAACTTCATTTTCTTTTTCTAACTTTTTACATTTTTCTGAAAGTTTTTCATCATTATCTTTCAAAACTTTTTCGTTTTCTAACATTTCTTTGTATTTATTTTTGAAAACTTCTTCTATTTTGATAAATTCAAGATCTCTTGTTCTGAACCTTTCGTCTTTCTCAATACAAGCACTGCACGTTTCCATGCATTTCTTGCACTGTTCAACGTTTTTTATTTGAGTTTCAGAATCAGAATTTACCTCAGTGATTGGCACTTCGGTGTTTACTGCAACTTTTTTTTAATCAGCATCATTCTTTTGTTTTCCTTCAACACCAACTTCATCACCAACATTACCAGCAACTAAAACCTCATTCTTCACTTCTTCTTCTTCTTTCTTCTTCATCTCATCAATCTGCTATTCTTCATTAACAACTTTCTCAACTTTCACAACTTCAACTTTTACTTCCTCAGCAACTTTCTTCAACTCTTAAACCATACACTCAACATTCTTCTTCATTCTCTCTTCATCCCTCTTCCTCAAGCTTGAAGTCATAACATCCCTTATTTTTCCAAGCTTTTTCTCATAGGATTTATCTTTCACAGCATTTGAATAATATTCTCCGGCTCGAGGAATTACTAGAAGAATATCATCATAAATTATGTCCTTCTTGGGAACAACAGGTTCACCATATCTGTTGACATAACACTCTTGCTTCTTATCCCATCTTTTGTAGCTGACAGCATCTTCATATTCTTCTTGCATTTCATTCATTCTGTTCCAAGACATGTTTTTTTCTCTGTATGTTTTCTCATTCAGAATCTCTTCTCTGGTTTTCCCTTTAATTTCAGCTATAACTTTTTCTTCTTGGTTTTCCTTTTTGATTTCTGCAACAAAAACATAATGTTTGCTGTTTGATGGGTTTCTGCCATGAGTTGTACTTCGATTATCCAAACGATCTTCTTCCGGAAGAATTTGACTCCAATCATATCCTTCATTATCATGGATTACAGCACAAGCTCTTGACTTATCTCTAGGTTTATCTTCAATCATTTTCGGCTCTTCTTTGCTTTGGTGGTAAATTGCCTTTCGGTAATAGTCGTCATTGAACGGATGTTCATTTCCACCAACTGCAGAATTGTTGCACTCTCTCTTGAAATGACCTTTTTTGCTTACATTTGAAGCAGGTCACTTTGGACTTATCAAATCCAAGTTTTGTTGATGCACTGCCTAATGATTGTTTCCCAGTATTCTCCATATATCTCTGAGCTCTGCGGATGCAACTTGCCAAACACCAACAAATATCGATAAGTTCCATCTCTTCCAGATTAATCTTGTCATAGTCTTCTTTGGTTAACTCCGAGTTACCAATTTTGCCTGCAACTAGACCTTCATACGATTCCAGAACAAATGCAAGAAAACTCATTTGTTGCTTAGCTGCATTAATGCTCATAGTCGGGGAATTCTTCAATTTGAGAGCAATGTTACTGAGAACTTCTTCAGATTCTTCAACACTTGCTTTTGATGAAGACGAATGATATCCCGGATTGTAACTTGATGAGCTTTTCTGTGACTCTTTTGTCCTCTCACCACTGAATGCTCTCTTTGGTGATTCTCCAACTTTCACCGAAGGTAAATTACCTTTGTAGTAGAGACTGACATTCTGTTGATGTGAAGAGCTGCTCATCTTGTTTTGTTTCTGCAATTCAAGCTCATGACTTTCTATCTTTTCTAGCAAGACATCAAGAGAAATTGTGTCATATAAAGCATCATTTTTCAATATGAATACAAACGTTTGCCACTGATCAGCTCGTGGTAACGCTTCTATGATCTTATCAATTATTTCTTCTCTAGTTTTAACAATACCAAACCGATCAAGTTCAATTTTTAAATGACCAAATCTCTCTATCATTTGTCTAACTGATTCATTTTTCAAACTATCAAACAAATCAAATTCTTTCTTTAATAATGCAGTTTTATTTTTCTTGATTTGTTTACCCCCCCCCTCAGCTTTAACCCTTAAGGCTTCCCAGACTGATTTTGATGTTCCGTCATGTTGCAATAAAGCAAACATGGCATTCCTGATTGAAGATTGAATCAAAGCAATAATTCTCTGTTCTGCTGAGAATTCTGCTGTGTCTTCTTTGGGTAAGTTCTTGAGTGGAAGCTCTTCTCCTTTATCATCAGTCGGCCTTTTATAACCAAATTCCAAACAAAACCAGCTTTCATGAGCATAAGCTTTAGCCCAGTTGATGAATCGATCTTTCCACCAAGTGTAATCTTCAATGCTTTCCAGAGTTGGTGGTTTTGAATGTGTGTCGTAAAAATTATCATGTTTAATGTTTTCATTTATCGCTTTTGTTATGGTTTTTGGTGTAACTGTTGTAATTTCGGATGATTCAGACGTGAATGCATTGTAGAACGTATTGTAGAACTCTTCAGCCATGATGAGAACTTCTTGAATTTACTTGGAGACAAAAACAATCAAACAAACACAATCAGTTTATACAATATCAAACAACTTGTAATAAACTGACACTCGATTGACGTGAAATGATCTTGACGCGGAATTTCCACTTTCAAACGGAATATTGATCTTCAAACGGAATCACTTTGGTACGAAATCACTTTGGAACGGAATAACTTGTTCAAACGAAATCACTTGGATGACACGTCAAACGAAATTAGAACTTCAAACGGAATACCCTTTTGAAACGAAATTATCTAATTTCGTGTGAACCTTCTCAAGCGGAATTACACTTTGGAGCGAAATCAGGTGAACTTTTCAAGCGGAATTACTTTTTAGTGCGGAATTACCCTCTTCACACGGAATTAACAAGCTATTTAAAACGGAATTACGTGCTAATTTCAAACGGAATTATGATGACATCAGCATATCGGTCCAATTTTTGTCCAATTAATCCAGTAATAGGTCGAATTATGATCTGAAACTTTCAAGGATTTGTTAAAACACTGTTTCGCATGTAATATGTGAAATTCAATCCATTTTGACCATGAAATTTTGTGAATTTTGAAAAAGGTCTAGAAGTCAGAAAACTGATGAAATCAAACTAAACTCTTCCTCCTGAGCTCTGATACCACTTGTAGGATCGTTGTGCGACCTGACTGAGTCGATCAGAAGAGTTTTGGATCCGAATCAAAGGCGGAATCAATGAAACGGACGCTCGATTCAATTATAATCTCTCTATTATTGATCTAACAAAGATTTACAACCTGGAGACGATTCGGCAGAGCTTCGCTACTCAGATCCGAAAGTTACAAATGACAAACCTAGTGCACCTATATATAGTGTTGCTGATTCCGTTTGAAATGACCAAGTCTCATTTCAAGTGAAATTAACTTTGTTAATTTCGTTTGAAATGGCCATTGGCTGTTTCAAGCGGAATTAGCTTTAAACACATAAAAATCAGTTTCTAGCAACCCGCGCACTGGTTTATCCTATCCTATTACATGACTCGATACAAGACGAAGTCCACAGACATAGTGCACTAACAATTTGGATGAGAAATTAGATTATATTTTTTATTTTTATTTTTCATTTTCTATTGTTTGTTATCTAATTCTCTGTTGTTTATTATCTAATTCTATACTAATTTAAAAATTTGAGTATAAAACGCCAAAAACTACAAACACCAAAACGCCTGATAGTATGAAAAACTGTGAGAACGGATGCTAGCAAAGCACGATGTTGCTATATAAAACGCCAAAAAGCGCCAAACAAAGTATTACCGGAAAAATCAACACTAACTGACAGATGAAATTGAACGAAACAGTAATTGCAAAACAGCAAAATGAAGAGACGGTAACATTATTGCCAAACATTTATTATATTAAAAGCCACTAGATGGAAAATTGAATTTATTTATATTTTCAAAACGTCATAATTGCCTATCACATTATACGCCTGTATCCTACATGGCACAACACTTGATATAATAAACATCAAGAAAGTTACTGTTATTTTTTACATTATAGGCCTGCATCCTGATCTAAAAACAATTAAAACGCAGAAACATACTTAAAACGCCAAAATATTTACTATGATCCTGATCTAAAAACAATAAAAATGCCGCGTATTAATTAAACGCCAAAAAATGGAAAGATGATGTGACACGCGTTTAAAAAAAGAAATATGAAAGGACAAAAAAGCCCCTCCGCCCTTATCTATGTCGCGTGACACGTGTTGGGCCAGGATGCGTTCTCACCGTTCTCACACTTTTGAGCGTTTTCTCCTGATCCCGTTTCTATATATATATATAGGGAGAGATTCATGATAAAACTATATCTAAATAAAAAACTAGAAAACTAACTAAAAAAGCATAAAAAAGCTAAAAACATACTAATTTTTTTTACAATTTTTTTTATAAAAAATCGCTATATTTTATATATAAAAAAATTTCAAAAAAAAATAAATAATAAAACTTGTACTACACATGTGCATTACATGCTTAAAATTAGCTTTTTGAATCTAGTTTAGCTTTTAGGGTTAGTTTTTTTGGAGATTTAGGATTAGGTTTTTGGGTGTGGGGGGGGTTAGGTTTTTGGGGGGTGGGGGTGGGAGGGTTTAGGTTTTTTTCGGGATTATGATTAGGGTTTAGTTTTAGGTTTAGGTTTTCAAGAGGGGGGTGGGGGGTTTAGGGTTTTAGGGGTGGGGCGTTAGGCTTTTGGTGGGAGGGTGAATTTAGGTTTTTGGGGAGTGGGGTGGGGGGTTTAGGTTTTTGGGTGGTGTCGGTGGGGAGTGGGTTAAGTGGTTTAGGCTTCCGTATTAGTGCACATGCGCAGTACAACAAAAAAAAATGTTTTTTTTTTTAAATTTTTTTTCCATACATAAAAAATAGTGATTTTTTTTATAAAAATTTGTAAAAAAAATTGGTATGTTTTTTAGGCTTTTTTAGTTAGTTTTTTGGTTTTCTCATTTAAACTAGTTTTCTCACGATCCGTCCCTTTTATATATATATATATATATATATATGGCAATGCTCCATAGGAAACCTTAGATTTTTAGAAAACTTTGGAAACTCAACATGTGGCCTACATTTATCCATGTATCCCATGTGGCCTGATTATGCTTTTTGCCTCTAAGGGTATATCAGTAATTATACTTCTATCCACCCAACCCAAGATCTTTTACCAATGTGATTTGACATTATCATTAATGCCCATCACCTCACAAATCACCAAACCCCCCATTTCTTTTAGATTATTTCATTTTTAAAAGCCAAAATTTATAGATCTCTTCTCCATTAATGTCCCTCATATCTCCTTTAACATCTTCACCTGCATATCATCCTTTCTCCATTAATGCCCATGGAGACAAATCCACCAACCTCCGAGTTAATGTCGCCGGTTCATCTACTCCCCAACAGGTTCATTACCAGTGACTTCCATACTGATGAGGAATTAAATGCTCAAGGTTTATCTCTCTATCTAACTTAACTCCCTCGAATATATGTTTTTTTGTTGTATTTGACATTTTTAATGGAATAATCCAAATATACTGCATGGCAATGTTCACCTGTACCATTCAAAGCTTTTGGATACACTAACATGCCTGTTGATGGTGCTGGATCATCTGAAATCCCTGTTAGATCATCGGATTTTCTGATCTCCAACAAGTTCATTAGCAGCGTTCTCCCTACTAACGAGGTTATGGATAATGATCAAGGTTTGTTTTTCTATATACATGTTACACTCATTTTATTTTTTTTCTTCCCCATATATGGCATAATTGAAAGATATGGCATATTGTTCACATGTAGCATCCGAAGATTCTGGCTTCGCTAACATGCCGAGTGCTGGTTCTGGATCATCTCAGGGCCCTTCTGTGTTTGCTGAATCATCTCGCGGGCCGTTAGATGGTTGTTTATTCTCATATACCAGATTTCTAACCTTTTCGTTTACTGATGCAGGGCCAGCGGATCCATACTTCGTTTTTGAAACGCCTCAGGGAACCCGTTACTGGATTCCTACCGTCGTTGATAAGTTCATACCAGTGTGTGGGAAATCTTATCCGACATTTGAGGCTGTTCTTTCCATGTATGAACTTTATGCGTTTGAAGCTGGTTTTTCTGTTAAAAAAGGCCAAACTAAAGTCTGGAATGGAATTCCGACACACAAGTATCTTCGCTGCTCAAAATACGGGAAACCACGACGAAAGAGGACTTTTGACACACTAGATGAATCTTCTGTAAGGCCAAGGAGAACCAGCTTCACATGGTGTGACTGTAAGGCAGGCATTCTAGTATCAATCTATAATGATACATACACAGTTCTGAGTTTCAATGATATTCATAATCATGAACTTGTTGAGAATTACAACCGTGATCTTAGCAAGATATCACGGAAGCTGTCATTCTCCACCAAGCAATTCATTCACAATATGAGTCTAAACCGTATCGGACCCATGAGAGCTTATAGATGTCTTGTAGCTTTAAAAGGGAGGCATCACAATGTCAACGGGACTCCGGTGGATTTTAAAAATTTTAGCCACCAGTTGTGAATTTTTATTGGTGAACGCGATGCACAAGTTTTCCTTGAACGCTTGCGTGAGCGCTTTGACAACCTACCCAACTTCTATTTTGATTACACGGTTTCAAATGGAAAGCTGTCTTCTGTATTCTGGGCTGATGAGATTTCAAAGCTAAACTAAAAAGCTTTTAGCGATGTCCTCGCCTTCAACGCGACTTACAGCACTAACAGGTGAGTTTCCCCTTAACATGTGTTAGGCCTGATATCAAACTATACAAACCTAACCAAAAAAGTGTTACATTTTGTTAACTTGAAATCCATTTTTATTAATAGGTACAAGATGGTTTTTGTGCCATTCACGGGTGTGGATCAACCGAGTCCATTGAATCTTATGTGTGGTTGCTTAAGGCTTTCTTGAAGGCACACGGTACTCAACCAACTCTCGTGTTGAGTGATCAAGACCCATATATGCTTCAAGTTGTTCCTATGGTCTTTACCGAATCACGCCACCGGCTATGCATGTGGCATATAATGAAAAAACTACCCTCAAAGGTTAGGTTAAATCGTTAGCCTTTAACATGTGTTATTCAACATCACAGACTTACATGTATTTTTAAACTGTTTAATGTAACATGTGTTAGTAACTCTTAAAATTTACCAGATCTTTGCGGACCTTCTTGATAACACTGATGTTCGGTCCTGCATTCACCGGTTGGTTTGGAATGTTTATATCAAACCAGAAACGTTTGAGTCCCGCTGGCATGACCTCCTAGAAACATTTGGCCTACAAGACCACACTTGGTTGAACAACATGTACAACATCAAACATCTTTGGGTAACAGCCTACTTCAGGGAACTGCCAATGTGTTGCTTGATGAAGACCACTTCACGCTGCGAAAGCTCGAACGCTGCCTTCAAGGTTAACTCAACAAGCGCAAACACCCTTGTACAATTTATGATGTGCTTTGAAAATAGGGTAGACAGCCAACGCTATCGGCAACGCGTATCGAAGTACAAAACCTCATCCACGATGTTCAAGGGCAATACTGATTTAGCGATAGAACAGCACGCGTTCGCCATTTACACAAACGTTGTTTTCATGCAAGTTCAAAAGGAGATAATTAAAGGGAAGTTTTTATGCTACATCACAAACCAAACCGAGTCCAGCAATACCACTCTTTTGCTAGACGTCACTCATTTGGACAAAAGGATCAACATCACAAACGTCTATAAGGTAACACATGTTAGGCAACTTCATTATTACCACTCCACTAACATACGTTAGATATAAATGCCTTTTTTTTCTCCTTCTGTCCCCAACAAGTTACATATAACACTGTAGACCACTCCGCCAGTTGCTCATGTAGGAATTTCACACGTATCGGAAATCTGTGTCGCCATGTCTTTTGCGTATATCGATTGAAAAATGTTGCAAAGATACCACCCCAATACATAAACGATAGGTGGCGCCGAGATGCCCTCCCAAAAGTGGTTTTTTCACTTTCCAGCCGATACGGCGTCAACGCACACGCATCGTCCGTTATGCGGAATGAAATCCTCGACCTCGTTACTGAATGCGTTGATGTGGCCAGAACCGATGAGGATTCATTGTCAAAATTGGTTGCCCAACTCCGGGATTTCAAGATCAATGTGCTTTCCAAGCAACCATTGGGTACAACTGAAAATCAAACAAACGAGTGTGAAATGGAAGAAATAGTTGGGCAACCAATCAACATTCCAGTCGAAGTTGCTAATCCAGATGTTGTACGCAATAAGGGATGTGGTACACATACTCGCATTTTCGGACCTGGTGAGAAGGAAAAGACAAAACCACCAAAACCTCCAAAGCAGATTCGTCTATGCAAGCGTTGTAGCCTGTATGTCGACGACCACGACTCACGCAACTGCGTTAAGGTGGCCGCAATGAAAGCAGCAAAGGCAGCTGCTGAACAACAAAGGTAGACCGCCACCGGTGCCTCCCCCTCTGATTAAAATCTTTCCTTTCCTTTACTAGTACTATGTAATGGGAGACTCACTTCATTTTGGCCTTCTTACACACATGTAACAGTCTTTTAACATCCTCCTGCTTTTTTCTGTTACGTGTGTAAGAAGGTGGAACTCTTTTTATCCCATTTATCATTTCTAGTCTTGTAAAAACTTTATGGCCTTCGGCACTTTGTGTTTGTAGGCCACCTTTTGTGGACCTTTGTTTGCTATTAACTTGCTTTTCTTATTATCTTATGCATGGATAATTGTGGTTTTGTTTTATATTTTTACAACAGCATTACAACAGATGCTTAAGACACGTTAGCCCCGTACTTGAGGGTTTTTTAACTGTAACGGATTAGTAAAATACAAACCTTTTGACCACACCAATAGGTTATATTTAAAGACACATCAGGTTATAGAATTAAACTTCACAACTAGCCAACTTAACCACACATACTACTACTAGGCTACAACCGCAGACAAAACAATGGATCGGCTACCGAGCCGTCACATCAACCCATCCCCACAAAAAAAAATAATAAAAGAACAAAAAAACGACGTGAGTATGTCGTCTACAAACATAGGGTCAACAGGTTAACACAACTCTAACCACTTACGACATCCTAACTACCCCTTCTTATCCTCCATCTCTACGAAGCTTTTCATCATGGTGTTTCAACATCTTCATCATGAAAGTACAGAGGAGACGGGCTACGCTCACTCTCCCATGGGTCATGGTAACACCAGGACCTGATTGTTTCGGGTGAGTATGGACACAACGGGCAACCACATAATTCATGGTTTGGATCCGTCAGCAACCTAACCAACTCCTCTGGTAGCCCCTTCAAAATTTCAGCTTCTGGTAAAACGTGTTCCGTACGGCGTCTGCTAACATCAGCTTCATTGTTTGTTCCGCTTTCTGAAGCGTCATCACCACCCGGGCCTCCAGTTTTCACGTCCTGGCGCTTCTTGTGAAACACTTTTCTTTCGTAGCACACCCCGTACCGACCCTCACATGCTTCTTTCCCCTTTTGCTTCAGCTTCTCCAAGCCTGGTGGTGTAGCTGTGACCTTATTTTTATAAGTGTCCATCACATTAGCACACTTTGGAACCACTAAAAGTTTTTGGTGGACTGAAGTATTTCAGAATATGACTTGTGACTTGGTTCTTCATTACACTACTTATAGAGGTATATCATGGATACATTTAATATAGTTGTTGTGACTTGACTTTGAAGTGACCATAAGGGGCAAAAAAGCAATGGTTCCTTTCCAATAAAGTTGTTTTCTACCCACCAACCCCTATGTTACTAGACTTCTGCCACCTACTTTCCCCAACTTCCAAGAATCCTACTACATTTATAATAGTGGGCCCCTTGACAACAGGAAGTAGCATTTTAATTTCCTAAAATGTTACACCTGCCAATATATAATTAAAAACATTATGAACTACATCAAAAACATTCAAACACATGCAAGATTTGTATGTTGTCAATATTCTTCAGAGTATAAAATTACCAAGTTAATAAACATCAGTTTTAAACAGACAGATTTCACACTGACAGTCTATCCCCAAAATAGCTGGTACACTTAACGCAACACCTATCCCACAATAAGTTTAAAGCAACATCCACAAAACAAAATACATGCCACACCCAAAACAAAGTCTACATATACACATAATAGGTGTCCCCAAAAGAGCTGGCACACTTAACGCTACTCCTGTCCTCACAGTAAATACCATTCACCCCCTAACACACGTTACTCGAACCGGCAACACTGCTGGATTTTAGGTAGCAGCACATTCACCTCCGAACATAAGATGTGCGCAACATACCTCTTTCTCAACTTCCGCACCTCGGCCATCTTCTTCGTCCCACTCATGCTGAACCCACAATTAAAACTTTTGTTTTTCCCCATGTAGCACTTGATGCGTGTGAAGTGTTATATATATTAGGTGTATATTTTAAGCCCCTTTAACACTTATTTTTAGCCAAGTTTTAAATTTATAAAACATGATATTTTACTAACACTAAACACACATATGGGCAAGTGCACCCATCGTGGGCGTAGTATAGCGTTGGTAAGATACCGAGGTTGTCCAAGGACACAAGAGCTTTTAGTACCGGTTTATCATCAACGTCTAATCAAAATAAAAAGTTTAGAAAAATGTTTTAAACTAAGAAAAATAAAAACTAACTAAAATGCTGAAAATAAAAATAAAAGAAAAACAGATAGACAAGATGAATCACTTGGTTCCGACTCGTATCTAGTATAACCTTTGATTATTTCCGCACTTTTGCACATATTTAAGAGATTATCTTAGTTATTGTAGTAGGCCCCTCTTTTGAAGGTGACGTTACCCTCACCCCAGTAGTTTGAGTCAGCAATGATACAATCCTAAAAGGGTGGATTATTGGAAGATAATTAATTAAGTTATTAATGCAATATTATGGTAGGCCCCGCTTTTGGCGGTGACGTTACCCTCGGCTAAGTAATCTAAGTCAGCAGGGATACAGTCCTAAATAGCCGGGTTATAGTATTAATAGTAGTTAACTTATGAGGAGATCAAAGAGTTTGGACCCCCGCCATCCAATACCGTGAAGCATTGAAGGAGGTCCTACTAAATTTGACCCAGGTCCATTGCAGGACCTCTAAACGCTGAACAATGGCAAGACCTTTACCAAACTGTTCCCTTAACCCCCGACCAGGTAGCCAACATACCTCCATATAGACCGTGGAGATATGAATGGTGAAAATCTTTTATTTTATATAGACAGTAAAATAATGCCAAGACACCACGGACAAACGATAAGGAAAGATCACCTTCAACATAAGTAACTAGCTATTAAAGTCATTAATACAAAACCAAATAAAAAGTGCAAAAGATTAGAAATAAAAAGTATTACACTAGGCACTTTGTCTTCACCAAGTGATGTAAGAGACTTAGGCAAACATGGCCTTGATTGTCAAGAACTCTTACGATCAATCTTGGATCCCGAGACGACTCACACACTCTATGATGGACAATGGATGATGGTGGTGGATGATGGTGTTATGGTGGTGGTGGGTGGTGGGTGAGGTGTGAGAGAGGTGGTGTGCCAAGGGATGAGTTGAAATGAAACCAAGCACTCCTATTTATAGGCTGAACAGAAGGCTGGGCACGGCCCCGTGTCCGCTGGACACGCCCCCGTGCCTGTCTGACACTCTCTCTCTTCATTAATTGTAATTCGCAATTACAATTAATGCGCCTGCTGTACTTTAGCCACGCCCCCGTGTTCACTGGACACGGCCCGTGGTGGGCAATAGAAGCTTCTATAGGTTTGTCTTTTCTGCTGCTTCTTGGGCACGGCCCCGTGCTGGCTGAGCACGGGGCGTGTTCAGTCTTCTGCCTTCTCTATTTTGCTTGGGAAGATGCTGTTGAGGGGTCGGGCAGTCCATTTATGTTCCTTTTCTTGTATTTATGTTAGATTTAGCTGTCTTTTTGCTTCTTTTGTGAATTTGAGCTCATTTAATCCTGAAAATACAAAAGGAAGACAAAAACACTCTTTTTCCAACATTAGTACTTAAAAAGGGTTAGTTTTATGCCTCATTTGATGTAATTTATATGTTGCATTTTACACACATCAAATACCCCCACACTTGAACTTTTGCTTGTCCTCAAGCAAAACTCTTTAATATGTGGCTTACACTCCCAAATGGAATGGGTAGAAGAGAAGGTTTTGGGCTTGTCATAGAGTGTTGGGAATCCAAGATCTTTTTGGGTTTTATTTTTATCTATTTACAATCCTATTCGTTATGATTTGTTTAGAACGTTTCATAGGAGAAATTACTTATTTGGGCATAACATGCCTTTTTAAAATTCCATTTATACACAAGTTCACATACCTCACGGGAGAAATCACTCACACTCGGCCGAAGGTGTATTTTTAGTGAATCACTCGAGAGCGGCATGGAACTTATTCCTACCATAGGCTTGCCAAGCAATCAATCCTCCTCATTTTTACCTTTTATACCTTTGTAAATATCAAGAGGACTTTGCGGGTGAAGGGTTAGGCTTGGGTTAAAGGTAGGTGGTTGGGTTAGTGGTTAGTGGTTAGTAGAAAAAGGGTGAAAAAGCGTAACAAGTGTCGGTTTTCGTAGGACTTTCTATTTTTGTAACTTTTTTATTTTGATGAAGCTATTATTCAAACAAAGTTATTTTTTTGATGAACTTGTTTGTTTATTTTCTTTTGCTTCATCATCAACACATTTTTTTTTGAACGATCGTACGAGAAAACCGAACTTGTTACTAAAACAATGGGATAAAAATGAAAAAAGGTTTTTGTGGGTAAAAGGGTGTTTGGTTTGGGTTATGAAATGAAAAGGTTTAGGCTCAAAGGGGCTAACTAGGGAGATTTTGGGTAGGTGGTAAAAAAAAGAAAAATAATGGTGTAGAAGAAAAAAGGGTTAGTCCTAATGCCTCTATCATTTACTTACTTGGGTTGAAGTTGATAAGGACCGGGAATGTATCGTCATGGCAAGTTCTAGAGTCGTAAGAACCAAGCGACTATTCACACAAGAAACGAAAAATGAGCATTTAGTCTAAAGATGTAAATTTGTATGCTCAATAAAGGCTCAAAACTCACTTTTGTGGGAATGGGTTTTTATGTGATCAAGTATATATAATCAAATTTTAACTAAGCTTGTCATGCCGTTTCATAATTTTCTTATGTTGGTTCTTGTTATCACGACGCTCTCGGTTGTAAATTTGTAAAAATATAACCTTATTAATCTTATGATTACAAACTTAAACTTTAGACAAGTAAAAAAATGAAAATTTTTGAAAAAAATTTTGGGTGTTTAGCGGTTCCAATAGAGTTTTGTGTAAGGCTTGTTATTAGGACTTGCAAAATTTTCAAGGTTTTAGCATCCCCCCCACACTTAAATTACACATTGTCCTCAATGTGTCCCAAAAATAAATTTTTAGGTTGATTAGATGTGTAAAATGGTGTTAAAAGCAAAGATTTATGTTACTGGCAGTCTGGACACGGCCCCGTGGGGACCGGACACGGCCCCGTGTTCAGGTGCCAGTAACAAAAATTAAAGAAAAGAAACAGAAGCCTGGACACGGGGGCGTGTCTGGTGAACACGGCCCGTGTCCAGTTACCTGAACTGGGCACTTTTCTGCAGGGGGTTCAGCACGGGGCCATGTTGGTTGGACACGGCCCGTGTAGAACCTTCTGTAATGGAGAGATTGATGCCGGGTTGCCTTGTTCTTGTGCATGGGGTCATTTTTCTCGTTCCCCTTTTCATCCCTTACCACCATGAGTGTGTTTTATTCCTGAAAATTAAAACTAACTAGAAAACATAAAAATTAATCTAAATTAAACTAAGGATAGTTCCGCGGAATGCCTCCGTGGTGCGCCACGTTTATAAGGGTCCTTGGCTAGACCCAAAGCCTGGTCAAATGTTACCCAAGTGGGATGTATTGCATCCCATGTTACACCGTCGGAGAGCGTCATCCAAGCTTGAGTCTATGACCTTCATGTAGTTGACCGGATCTTCTTCCTCTACTTTCTTTCCACATTTAAATTTTACTTCCTCATCCCCAAACTTCAATGTTAAAGTTCCGTCATTCATATCCACTACTGCTTGGGCGGTGGCTAGAAATGGCCTCCCGAGGATGAGAGGGACATCGGTGTCTTCTTCCATGTCTAGGATGACAAAGTCGGTTGGAAAGACGAAATTGTCAACCTTGACCAGTAGATTTTCAGCGACACCTTGTGGAAATTTGACGGACCTGTCGGCGAGTTGTATGCTCATCTTTGTAGGGCTTGTTGTTCCTAGGCCGAGTCGCTTGAACATTGACGTGGGCATGAGGTTAATGCTAGCCCCAAGATCGGCTAAAGCATTACGGACGGGGGACTCCCCAATCGAGCAAGGAATTGTGAAGCTCCCGGGGTCGATTTTCTTTTGTGGAAGTTTGTTGAGTACTAAAGCTGAGCATTCTTCGCCTAAGTTAACTAATTGCAATGATTCAATTTTCCTTTTGTGAGTGAGGAAATCCCTCATGAATTTTGCATATTTAGGCATTTGGGTTAGGACCTCAATAAAAGGAATATTAACATGCAGTTGTTTTAGTAAACTTTCGAACTTTGCGAATTGCTCATCGGTCTTTTGACGATTTAACCTACCGGGGTACGGAATTGGATGAGTCTTGGTGGCCTCTTGATTTGTTGAAGGAGCCTTTTCTGGTTGAGGTGTGGGTGAAGTAATGCTCTGGCGCTGACTTCCTTCAATTGGTGGCAAGGGCTCATCCTCGGGACCCACGGTTCGGTTTCTCAATGTAATGAGGTGTACTTGCACCTTTGGGTTGGTTTCGGTATTACTTGGTAACGCGCCTTGTGGTCTCTCGGAGAAATTTTGAGCTAGTTGATTTAATTGTTTTTCAACGTTTTGAATGCTAGCTTGTTGATTTCTAAAATTCGATTCCAATTGTTGAAATCGATCCGAGTTTTTCTTTTCGGTGTCGGAGATGAGGCGAGATAGGGTATCTTCAAGCCTTTCTCTTCCACCTTGTTGTTGAGAGAAATTTTGTGGTTGATGAAAGTTAGTTCGTTGGTTTTGTTGGTTACTACTATTGCCGGGATCTCTCCAACCAAGATTTGGGTGGTTACGCCATCCTTGGTTGTAGGTACCCGTTGGAGGACCCAACGGCCTAGGTCTATTATCAATGTAGTTTACCGTTTCCGCTTGTTCATCTAATTCTTTCATACAACTCCAATTTTCATGTGACCCACCACACCCTTCACAAGCCATAACCGAGGCCGTTTTTGTCATTTCTAGCTTTTTGATTTTCGAAGAGAGGGCCTCGATTTGGGCTTGTAAAGAGGTGCTTTCATCAACCTTATGGGCGCCCGGGGCAATAGATTTATTACCTCGGGGAGTGTGCCATTGAAAATTGGTTTGAGCAATTTCCTCAATTTGATTATATATTTCATTTGGGCGACGATTACCTAAAAGTCCCCCGTAGCTTGAATCAAGTGTTTGTCTTGTGTGTGGCAACAATCCGTTGTAGAAAGTGGATACTTGTTGCCATACCGCTAGACCGTGATGAGGACACTTTCTTAGAAGCTCCTTGAACCTTTCCCAAGTTTCATATAAGGATTCCCCATCCTCTTGTGAGTATGTATTAATTTCAGTCATTAGTTTAGCCGTTTTAGCAGGAGGGAAATACTTATATAGAAACTTTTGGGCTAGTTCATCCCAGGTGTTTACCGAGCCAACTGGGAGGGTGTTGAGCCAAGCCTTAGCTCGGTCTTTTAGTGAAAATGGAAACATCCTAAGGCGAATGGCGTCGTTTGATGCTCCATTGATCCGAAAAGTATCACATATTTCCAAGAAATTAGTAATATGTAGATGGGGATCCTCGTCCGCAAGCCCATGGAAGGTTGCGGAGTTTTGGAGCATTTGTATCAAATGCGGCCGAAGTTCGAAGTTGTTGGCTTCGACATTCGGTGCATTGATAGCGGCGCCGAGATTGCCTACGGTGGGCCGTAGGTAATCCATGAGGGTACGTTGGTCCGCCATTGGAAATGGGTCCCCCGAAACTTTCTCTTGATTTTTAGCCTTAAGTCTTTTTCTGAGAAAGCGTTCGGGTTCTTCTAAAGGTTCTTTTATGTCTCTACTAGAACTGGAGCTCATGCACTACGTAGGAGGTTCAAATGTGGCGCCTGGGTTCCAAGTCCTGCAATAAAAACAGAAAAGAACGTTGGTCAGAATGTTCACCACGGCCCCGTGCTCAGTGAACACGGCCCGTGGTCAGAGGTACAGTAATTGTTTTCTGGATCCCAGTTACTGGGAGTTAGACACGACCCCGTGTTGCACCGACACGGCCCCGTGCTCAGCTCTCTGTAACTCAGAAAATAAAAACTGCCAGTGATGATGCTGGGCACGGCCCGTGTCTGACCAGGCACGACCCGTGCTGAGTTCTGCAGAAACTGAAAAACTAAGAAAATCCTAAAAAATTAAAAAGAAAAATAAAAATATGATTAGGCCGTTGATTCCTAACTTTCTTAAAATCCTTGTGTCCCCGGCAGCGGCGCCAAAAAGTTGATGCGTGTGAAGTGTTATATATATTAGGTGTAAATTTTAAGCCCCTTTAACACTTATTTTTAGCCAAGTTTTAAATTTATAAAACACGATATTTTACTAACACTAAACACACATATGGGCAAGTGCACCCATCGTGGGCGTAGTATAGCGTTGGTAAGATACCGAGGTCGTCCAAGGACACAAGAGCTTTTAGTACCGGTTTATCCTCAACGTCTAATCAAAATAAAAAGTTTAGAAAAATGTTTTAAACTAAGAAAAATAAAAACTAACTAAAATGCTGAAAATAAAAATAAAAGAAAAACAGATAGACAAGATGAATCACTTGGTTCCGACTCGTATCTAGTATAACCTTTGATTATTTCCGCACTTTTGCACATATTTAAGAGATTATCTTAGTTATTGTAGTAGGCCCCTCTTTTGAAGGTGACGTTACCCTCACCCCAGTAGTTTGAGTCAGCAAGGATACAATCCTAAAAGGGTGGATTATTGGAAGATAATTAATTAAGTTATTAATGCAATATTATGGTAGGCCCCGCTTTTGGCGGTGACGTTACCCTCGGCTAAGTAGTCTGAGTCAGCAGGGATACAGTCCTAAATAGCCGGGTTATAGTATTAATAGTAGTTAACTTATGAGGGGATCAAAGAGTTTGGACCCCCGCCATCCAATACCGTGAAGCATTGAAGGAGGTCCTACTAAATTTGACCCAGGTCCATTGCAGGACCTCTAAACGCTGAACAATGGCAAGACCTTTACCAAACCGTTCCCTTAACCCCCGACCAGGTAGCCAACATACCTCCATATAGACCGTGGAGATATGAATGGTGAAAATCTTTTATTTTATATAGACAGTAAAATAATGCCAAGACACCACGGACAAACGATAAGGAAAGATCACCTTCAACATAAGTAACTAGTTATTAAAGTCATTAATACAAAACCAAATAAAAAGTGAAAAAGATTAGAAATAAAAAGTATTACACTAGACACTTTGTCTTCACCAAGTGATGTAAGAGACTTAGGCAAACATGGCGTTGATTGTCAAGAACTCTTACGATCAATCTTGGATCCCGAGACGACTCACACACTCTATGATGGACAATGGATGATGGTGGTGGATGATGGTGTTATGGTGGTGGTGGTGGGTGGTGGGTGAAGTGTGTGAGAGGTGGTGTGCCAAGGGATGAGTTGAAATGAAACCAAGCACTCCTATTTATAGGCTGAACAGAAGGCTGGGCACGGCCCCGTGTCCGCTGGACACGCCCCCGTGCCTGTCTGACACACTCTCTCTTCATTAATTGTAATTCGCAATTACAATTAATGCGCCTGCTGTACTTTCGCCACGCCCCCGTGTTCACTGGACACGGCCCGTGGTGGGCAATAGAAGCTTCTATAGGTTTGTCTTTTCTGCTGCTTCTTGGACACGGCCCCGTGCTGGCTGAGCACGGGGCGTGTTCAGTCTTCTGCCTTCTCTATTTTGCTTGGGAAGATGCCGTTGAGGGGTCGGGCAGTCCACTTATGTTCCTTTTCTTGTATTTATGTTAGATTTAGCTGTCTTTTTGCTTCTTTTGTGAATTTGAGCTCATTTAATCCTGAAAATACAAAAGGAAGACAAAAACACTCTTTTTCCAACATTAGTACTTAAAAAGGGTTAGTTTTATGCCTCATTTGATGTAATTTATATGTTGCATTTTACACACATCAGCACTCCATGTGCCGCATTAAGAAGACCCCACAATCAGGTGTGTTTGCTGTCGTCGCCCAACTAACCGGCATACGCTGGATGTTGCAGTCGTCAATGTCATCTGCTCGAGGATTCCCAACCTCCCGATGGTATTGCACAAACATATCTTTCTGCATATACAGATACAAGCCATGCTCAATTAAAAAACACATCTTGAATACAATCACACTTACGGTACAACATGGTGGTTTCGATAACTTACAAACTTATACGGTGTGTCCTTGTGGAGGTAGTATACACTATCTTCTATCGGCCGAGCTTGTCTGGCTTTGTTATTATCAACAACATAAATTCCGGGGTCCCGTAACTCAAACACTAGCAAGTAAAAATGTTTTTGCTCCAAGATCGGGATCAAAACAATGTCGTGCTTTCTAAAATCAGGAACTTTTTCAGAGCTGTTAACTGCACCTTTTATACCTGCCCGAAACTTGTGCATCCGCGCCTCGACTCCCCCTTCCTCAGTTGTCAACATCCACGGAAACTTTCACAAAAGAGAAATTAATAAGGATAACCACTCGCCACACCCTAACTACTTTTCATCAAAAAACATCAATCTACACAAATCATGTCTATATACAAAATACTCACCACAACTTTAGTACCAAAGAATAGCCTACTGTAAGCCTCCCTTGATTTGCGTTTCTCTTGGAAGTTTAGCACCTCCACCCAACAGTCGATAATACCATCCGACACCTCCTTGCCAACGTTTAAACTCTTGAACATAGCCCGAGACGCTTCTACATGGGCAGGACTTCGAAACAGCAAATCCCTGGTTTTCATATGGACAGATAAAAAATTAACTTCCACATCTTAACACACGTTACTGTAATTTAACTCATTTTTTAACAGTATCCCCCCTACTTACACAGCCATGTGTATCGGGCTATCTACATCATCAACTGACGACGTACCCTGTTCATTCCTGCGGCAAAATAAAAAAATAACCAATTAACTCGATCCATTGGGTTCATTGTTTTACCAGCTATTATACAACAATAAACCCCGTAGTAGTTCTACTTACTTGTTTGCCTCCATTGCCAGCTTCCTACGAGAATGCCCATTTAGAAAGTGCGTCGGGGATTCATCAGCGTATATGTAATCCCACAGATTCGCCTCCTTCTTAGTGATTGGCTGTCCCATGTCAACAGACCTTATATAGTAAGGTGATCTATTTGGTTCCGCTGCCACTTTCTCTCTAAAAGGTGGCTTCCTTTTTTGGGCCCCCAATTCAGCTAACATACGTACACGGTTTGCTAGCGGCAAATTGTCCTACACCGCATTCACATCACCACCCAATAATTCCACCCCAGCTTGCCCCTTGTGGATTGCAATTGCGGGGTCATATGAGCTAACCGGTTCTACCATTATAACCATACTCAAGTTAGGGTTGGTCTCCACATCGCCTAAACACGTATAAAAAAAATAATTCACGTTACTCTGTAACCAATATAACACTTTCACAGTAAACAAAAATATTAAATCTTACCGGAACGTTCGGGCGCTGTTTCTGTCCCAGCCATCTCATCCACCTTTGCACTTGTGCAACCTGCATGTTCGATGCAAATAAGTATATTAAAATGACTCCACTAAACCATCAATCCTAATCATTTTAATGCTCTTACATACCGGTTTGCTGTGACTTGTCAAATTCACCACCAATTTGTGTCATTCCATGACTCCAATTAGGCCCATCGAAACTACGTTCATCAATAAACGTATCGCCTCCGTCCACTGTTCGTATGATTAACACATGTTAACCCCACTAAAGGCTCCTAATAGCGAACTATTTAACACATGTTATAGAATGAAAAGCTTTACCGTTAAAATCCGGCCGCCCCTCCTCTACTGCCGCTTTGCCTTTACCATCCACAACCACCTCCTCAGCTTTATCGAAAGCATCTCCTTCCACAGAACCAACCACCACGCCAACACACTCTTCTTTATTTATGACAGTTGAATCTACTACGTCATGCTCAGTCTTACTATATGAAGCTGCATAAAACATTCTTATCACATCTCATGCATAGGTTACAATTTTGAAGGTGCATACAAAATTTTACCGTTACAATCACGGTGATACTTCTCTACAGCCTCCTTGCCTTTGCCTTTGCCTTTGCCATCCGAAACCAACAGTTCATCCTTATCGATAACATCACCTTCCACAGAGGCAAACACGACTCCACCACATTCTTCCTTACTTGCATCAGTTGCATCCACAACTTCATGCTCAGTCTTACTATTTGAAGCTGCATAAACATTCTCGAATAAATTAGACATGGCAAAGCATGGTGCGTCTAGAGTTTTTACGACCCTACAAATAAAATGGTTTATGAAGATTACCTTCATTGTCATTCCCTTCAACCTGATCAGTAAGCTTAACATTCATCTCAGCAATTTTGTCTACCTGATCAGAAATCTTATCCTTTTTTGCGTCAGTCGCTTCTAAATCGATGATGTGCTGATCATCGTCCTTCTCATCCACATTATTGACAGGTGGAGGTACATGTCCTGCTGCCTCCACACTATATGCATCTTGACCAACCAACTGCATGCCAGAGCCACCGTCAACTGTCAAAGCAACATGATACATGTTAAAACAGAACAAACTAACAAAGCACACTATAAAAAACAAACAATCTGAAATGTACGGAGCACTACCAGGTACACCCTGGGCCGCTGCTGCTTTAAAACGCAGTATCGCACGCATTAAACCCAACAGCTTATGGACTTTTTCAACATCACTTTTATCCCCGCTCCATTGTCCTTCAATATGTCCCGCCCCACCCATACTACTGTCACCTCCAGTTGAATTACCAGCCTCATGAACAATCTTATCACCGTGTTGCTTCTCAGTCTCGTTGCACCCAATAACATCACATTAATATTAAATGGGTAGAGACACGTACGCATATTACAGGGAAATAAACTTTGTTGAGCAACAAACAACGCGTCACCATTAATCGGTACTTATGTTTTCTTCCTAGGTTGCCATCTATACACTTAGCTGTAAACGTACAATGTAACTGGTAACACATGTAACACTTTACCTGTTTCGTTACCCCCATCCGTTTTTGGCCCATCAAACTTTATATTTGTCTTACGCCTTTTTGGGGTCACACAGCCTACTTCTTTTTTAGGAGCATCCTTTAAGTTCTTCAGTCGAGGAGATCTCCTCACCCACAACGACTTCCCAACATCTTGCAGTGTTTCAGCCAACTCTTTTCCATCATCAGGTACGCTTGATTGGCCCGCAACATCAGCTGCAACCACAACAGATGTTAAACAATACCTTTCAGTCCCGTACTCATATTTACAGGGACATAACATGTGTTAATCAATACATTTCAACCACAACAGATGTTAAACAATACATTAACATGTGTTACACTATACATTTCAGTGCGTACGCATATTACCGGGACATAAACTTTCTCGAGCATTAACATGTGTTACACTATATGCGTCACCATTAATGTGTACTTATGTTTTCTTCCTAGGCTGCCATCTATACACTTAACTGTAAACGTACACTGAAAATGGTAACACATGTAACACTTTACCTGTTTCGTTACCACCATCCTTGTTTGGCCCATCAAACTTTATATTTGTCTTACGCCTTTTTGGGGTCACACAGCCTTCTTCTTTCTCAGGAACATCCTTTATCTTCTCCAGTCGAGCAGATCTCCTCACCTGTAATGACTTCCCACCATCTTCCATCATTTCAGCAAACTCTTTTCCATCATCAGGTACGCTTGATTGCCCCGCAACATCAGCTGCAACCACAACAGATGTTAATCAATAAGATCGGTAACATATTTAACATGTGTTACAGTGTACATGTCAGAAAGATAATCATCGCACCTTCCAGGACATCAAATTCTATGGCTGAAGATCCTACTTCTTTCAATCTACTTTTACTGATCCTTTTGTTAAGTCGATTAAGTGACTTCCTGTACAAACTAGCTATTGGCGAACCATCCGAGCATTCGTCAACCACACCATCCCCTACGAAAACGTTGCACATCAGTAAATGCGTGCCACATTAATAAACTCAATATTACAAAGAATAACAGTGTCTAACCAGCGTTCTCTCCCTCGTTAATGTGAATTCTTTCATCATTTTTCAAATCTTCCAATACCTCATTGATACGGTGCGACGATAAATCTACCGCTTTATCGTGATCTGTACTTGCATAGGCTTTCTGTTCAAACAAACTTTCATACATTGCCTTCAATGTTTGTACTTCCTCGTCATCAGGGCTCTCCACACACATAGATTCTAACATACCCTCTATTTTTATTTTGTTCTTGTTTGTCACATTAATTAGCTGTCGTACCATCAACAGCCTCTCCTGTTTCAAAAAAAATTTCAACAGTTACATACAAAAATTATATACTAATTGTAATAAACACATGTTAGTGCATATAACTATACCTCCTTACTTGCCCAGTGTTCCACGTTATAGTTACTTGGAAGTGTTAACCCTTTAAACCGTCCCAGACCAAACCCACCAGCAAGTATTTCCAGCCTTTCTCTCTCTCGCAATCTCTTCAAGTTCCAGAAAGCCAAAGGACACACCGCCTTGTCAACCTTCATCCATGTGCACTCAATGCTATCAACGTACAACAGTTACAAGAAACAGCGATCAGTTCAGTTCGAAAACAAGCCCCTATATTAACACATGTTAATTATCCCAAATAAATAAATTTCACTTACTATCAAAATCGTGAGAGGCCCAACGAAGATGCTTTGTGGGTCAAGCCGATCCCAGGTATCTTTGCAAGTTTTCAACTTCTCTACCACCAGGTCACACCAGTCTACCTTTGCAAAATCCATTTCGTCATCTAGATACTCTAAGATTTCTTCCCGTAAACAACTTTGTTTATGACAGTCAACGAGCACTGCCACAAAACAAATTACAAAATCCATACGGAAGTCAAAACTGTCTTCGCCGTCGGACTCATCTATCATTTTCACCATCTTTGTTGGAGGTACATGTACACCCGGGTATCTCACCCTCCAATCCGCAATGGCATCAACCAAGATGGGCAGCTTATCAATCGAACTAAACTTTTTCCCACCGGTCAGAATCCCAAATAGCTGATGTATCACTTTCCTGTTTACCTTGATATTACCAGCAGGTGTACTTATCACCATCTTATCCGGATTAAAATTGTCGACAACAAAATAACCTAACTTAGCTGGTAACCCATCAACGCTGAAAGTAAGTAAACGACCAAAGCCCATTTCCCTGACAGCCTCACGTTGTTGGTCTGTCAATGCTCGTACATACTTATAAAATTGTAGTGGTGCGGATCTCGTCCTTATTCCCGGAAATTCATCCTTCTTGGCTCGCTTACGGGCTTTGGGAACTTTTGCCTGTTTGTTACCAACTGCCTTTTGCTTCCGTGCTTTATCGTTCACACTCTCATCTGAAACTTTCTTCTTCCCTGACCGTAACGTTCTCCTGCTTGATGTAGCTGTTACATCAGCCCTACGTACTGGTATAACGTTTTATACGCAACCAAAACAACCAAAAAAATTATTCTACTTTACAACCATTTATGTCAAATCTTTTTAACACAAACGGTAACATTACAGTTATAAGATCAAACATCCAACAATTAATCATTTGAACATCAAACAAATTAAAGTTAATAAAAATTAACTAACCACGGTTTCTTTGAATTCCATTGCCAGAATTATCCTCCGCGATGTTTTTTTTCCCTGCCAATTAACACATGTTAGGCAAACTTCAAACTCAGACCATTAATTATTTGGCAGACAAACAAATCAAAGCCAATAATATTTAACTAACCACGTTTTCTTTTACTTCCCCATCCAGAACTATCCACGGCAGTGTTTTTTTTCCCCTGCCATTTAACACATGTTAGTCAAGTTCACATTGATACGCAAATACCAACTATTGTAACCAAAGGCACTTACCTTTATGATCTTTGGTCTGTCCCTCTTTGCCTTCCACATAAGCTTTTTTACGCCCTGAGAAATTAGTAACAAAAACGATTACTTCACCCAGAAACGATACAAACTATACACAATCTTACTGGTTAACCTTTAACGGTTTTCCGTCGTTTCCCAGGGGCTGGTGACCCACTATCAGTATCATCATACACTGCAACGCAGCCAAACAAAATTGTGTTATGAACAGGGACTAATTCAACCCACTATACATATATACATCACTATAAGTACGTTCACGGTTCATACACACATCAATACTAACCTAACGCCCTTTGTGTCGGACCCGAAGCCAGATTGTTTATTGGAAGGAGCTTCCTTGGAATCATCGGAGAGTATAACAACACTACGGCTGGCAGACCTTTTCCGCCCTAATATACGTCTCCTAGTGCTATATATAGAAAACATAACAAAATCAGTTGCAATTTTGGGGGGAAATCGATTGAACAAAACCCCCTTTTACAGGTCCGATTACAGTTACTAACCTTTTACTTGAACTCTTCATCTTCCTTAATCGTTTCATTTTGACCGACGACGACAAAATTATGAAGGATTTCCTCATTCTCCCTGTTCGCCACTATCGGCTTCTGTCCTAGGTTTAGAAAGTACCGAGCGAACGTGTTTGGCGAAAGAGAAATAGGAACAGTGTCTGTCGCTTGTGGGAAAGATAAAGAAGAAAAGATTTTGAAATGGTTTGAAGTTTTGATTAGACGTCTGCTGCATGGCAGGGATTTGGTTTTCCAAAGTTCAATTTGCACTACCGAAAATGCCCTTCCACTTGTAATAATGTGTATTATAAGATTTCTTTTAAAGATAATTCTTACCAAAATTAAGACAGCCATTGATCAAGGAAGATGAAAGATAATCAATGGATGACAATGGGTTTGCATAGTTTTCTAAAAAAGATAGAGTTTTCTATAGAGCCTAGCCCTATATATATATATATATATATGTATGTATATAGGGGATGGTTCAAATGAAAACCACTAGTTATTGTGAAAACTCGAAAACTAATTAAAAAAGCCAAAAAAAAATACCAATTTTTTTTTGCATACAAATTTTCGCCACTTTTAGTATATAAAAAAAATTTTAAAAAAAAATTGTAGTGCACATGTGTAATACTACACATGTGTAATACCAAAAAAAAAATTTCAAAAAAAAATTTTGAAAAAAAGTTTTTTTATATAAAAAAACCTGCGAGTTTTTATAAAAAATTGAAAAAAAATTGGTGTGTTCTTTAGGCTTTTTTTAGTTAATTTTTGAGTTTTCACAATAAAAGTGGTTTTCATTTGAAACATCCTATATATATATAGGGTAACGTTCATTTGAGAACCACCCTTATTGCGATAACCAATGTGAACACAAAATAAAATCTAAAAAAAAATCAAAAAAGCACTAAATTTTTTTTTAATATTTTTTTAACAAAAATCGCTATATTTATTTACCAAAAAAAAAAATTTAGTAACAGTTATCCGTGCATATATGCATATGTATCATTACTTCGACAAATTCCGTAATACGTTATCAGTAATAGACAATTGTACTTTAATTTACATTACCATCCGTAATACACTACTTTTTACATTACCAATATTCAAAATGCACATCTGCATCATTAGGTATAACCATGATGTAACATGTTTTAGTACAAAAAGTTTGTGATTTTGAATGGAGAAGTAGGCCCATATACATGTTTTTGGTTAGTTATATCTAGTGGTTGATGGTTTGGATATAGTTGTTACTTTATGATGTAATATGATGATTGGATGGTATAAATAGTGTTGATATACATGTAATAAAGTGAAAATATTGGTAATGGTGTTGTATTATGGATGGTAGGAGATAATGATATTGTATTATGGATGGTAGGAGGTAATGGTAGTCTATTATGGATGATATGATAGATGAAAGGGAAAGTGTATTCAAAGTAATATACCAAAACACCTTATTTCATGTTGACACATATAGATGCACATGTGCATTTCTAATATTGGTAATGTAAAAAGTAGTGTATTACATATGGTACTGTAAATGAAACTGTAATTGTCTAATATTTGTAATGAATTACGGAATTTGTCAAATACATGACAAAAATGCACATGTGCATGTTTGTGTATTATAGATGGAATGATAGATGAAAGAGAAAGTAGTGTACCAACACACCTTATTTCATGTTGATACATATACATGCACATGTGCATTTCTAATATTGTTAACGTAAAAAGTAGTGTATTACACGTGATAGTGTAAATGAAAGTGCAATTGTCTAATATTTGTAATGAATTACGGAATTTGTCAAAGAAATGATACAAATGCACATGTGTATGGATAACTGTGACTCGAAACTTTTTTTTTTGAACTTTTTTTTGATTTTTTTTTATTATAAACGAAATGTAGCGATTTTTTCAAAAAAAAGTAAAAAAAATAAAAAAAAATTTGGGTGTTTTTTAGTTTTTTTTAGGTATTACTGTTTTGTTCACACTGGTTCTCGCGGTTCTCGCAATAGAGGGTGGTTCCTAACGGATCATTCTCCTGTATCTATGTATATATATATATATATATATATATATAAGGAAGGGTTATCTTGAGAACGCTAAATATTGCGAGAACCGTGAGAACGATTGAAAAAACCAATCAAAACCAATTTTTTTAATACAAACCTCATTGTAATTAAGATATAACATAAAAAAATAATTTACAAAATCAAATAATACATTTATCCTTTCAAAGTCACTCTTTTTAGTTTTTTTACACATGTGTAAATATAACAGATTTACACATGTGTAAATGGCAAACTTATACATGTGTAAATTTTCTTTATTTACGAATTCACGTAAATTTAAATGTGTAAATTAAATTTCTAACATTGTATTCGAATAATAATGATAAGTGTAGAAAAAACTTTTGAATTTAAATTGTTTTTGACCAAGTTCTCCTGGTTTTTTCATTTGTTCTCACGGTTCTCACAATATTTAGTGTTCTCGTTTAAACCTTCCCCTATATATATATATGTATATATATAAGGTTCATGTAAGAACCACCTTCATTGCGAGAACCGTGAGAGCCACAGTGAACACAACTTAAAAAACCTGAAAAAAAAACCTAACCCCCCCCCCCCCCCCAAAAAAAAAAACCCAAACCTCCCCCCCCCCCCCCCCATGCTAAATGCTAAAAACTAAGCCCCTCAAAAAATCTAAAAAAAACCTAACCCCCTCCCCCCGAAAAAAAAAACACCTAAACCCCCTTCCCACCCCCCACCCAAGCTAAAATGCTAAAAACTAAACCCCCAAAAAATAAAAAATAAATCAAAATAACACAATTTTTTTAATATTTTATACATATATATAGGAATAAGTTAAAATGAGAACCACCTCGAGTTGTAAGAACCCGCGAGAAACACCCCCGCGGGGGGGCGTTAACCACGATTTTTTTTTACAACTAGATGTGTATATTTTAACAACCTACGTAAAGTTTGGGTTTAAACGGAGCGCCCGAGGGGGTAGTTTTTTACGCCCAAAGTTTGGTTAAAAAAAAAAGAAAAATTAAAAAAAAATAAAAAAAACCCAAACTTTGGGCGTAAAAAACTACCCCCTCGGGCGCGCCGTTTAAACCCAAACTTTACGTAGGTTGTTAAAATATACACATCTAGTTGTAAAAAAAAAAAAATCGTGGTCAACGCCCGCCCGCGGGGGTGGTTCTCGCGGGTTCTTACAACTCGAGGTGGTTCTCATTTTAACCTTCCCCTATATATATATATATACAGAGAGAAGATCATGCGAGAACCACCTCTTATTGCGAGAACCGCGAGAACCAATGTGAACACAACCAAAAATGCCTAAAAATAGCTAAAAATCACACAAATGTTTTTTTTTTAATATTTTTTTATAAAAATCGCTACTTTTCGAAGCCAAAAATTTTTTTTTATTTTTTTTTTTGCCACTAAAAGTAGCAATTTAAGCATAAAAAATATTAAAAAAAAAATAGATTTTTTTAGGTTTTTTTGAGGTTTAGTTTTTAGCATTTTAGCTTGGGGGGGGGGGGGGGGTAGGTTTTTGGGGGGGTGGGGGAGGGGGGGTTTAGGTTTTTGGGGGGTGGGGGAGGGGGGTTTAGGTTTTGGGGGGGGGGGGGGGGGGGGTTAGATTTTTTTTAGGTTTTTTGAGGGTTTTAGTTTTTAGCATTTAGCTTGGGGGGGTCGGGGTTAGGTTTTTTTAGGTTTTTTTTAGCTATTTTTGGTTGTGTTCACATTGGTTCTCGCGGTTCTCGCAATAAGGGTAGTTCTCGCATGAACTCCTCCCTATATATACATACATATATATATATAGGCGAGGGTTAGATAGAAAACCCTAAAAATTTGAGAAAACCCTAGAAAACCCAACCTCCCGACTTTTTTTTTTTTTGAAAAAAATAACACATGTAATATACATGGTTTTAAGAGTTTTGAGCCAAAAAAATCAAAAAAGCGCCGAGTGGTTTTTTTTTTTTTTTTAAATAAACAAGTTTCAGCAACTTTTTGTCTAACACATGTTAGTGATGAAAGTTGCTGAAACTTGTTTATTTTTTTTTTTTAACATCCACTCGGCGCTTTTTTGATTTTTTTGGCTCAAAACTCTTAAAAACATGTATATTGCATGTGTTATTTTTTTCAAAAAAAAAAAAAAGTCGGGGGGTTGGGTTTTCTAGGGTTTTCTCAAATTTTTAGGGTTTTCTATCTAGCATTGTCCTATATATATATGGTAGGGATCCTAAGAGAAGTCCACCCTATTTGATAAACTTGAAAAACAATCTGGACTACACATTTTCCCTAAGCAAAAAATGCAAAAAAAAAGTGAAAAAAATGCAAAAAAAAATTTCTTTGGAAAAATCCGAGCTTTTTCTTTAAGGTTTTAATTTTTTATTATTTGAGATTTATACACATGTGTATATTGTTAATCTTTTAACTATACATATATGTATATTGTCAATTATACATATATGTATATACATGTTTAAAATTGAAAAATATGTGTTATAAACCCTTAAACTTAAATCATAAACATTAAGCTAAACCTTAATGCTAAACCCTAAACCCTAAAGCTAAACCCTAAACCCTAAACACCAAAGCTAAACCCTAGTTCTAAACCCTAAAGCTAAACCCTAATTCTAAACCATAATGCTAAACCCTAATGTTAAACCCTAAAGCTAAACCCTTAATGCTAAACCCTAATCCAAACCCTAAAGATAAAGCTAAACCCAAAAGTTAAAACTAAACCCTAATGCTAAACCTAAAAGCTAAATCCTAAATACTATTGCTAAACCCTAATGCTAAAACTTAAATACTAATGCTAAACCCTAAATAACACTTATTTTTCAATTTTAAACATGTATATACATATATGTATATTTGACAATATACACATATGTATAGTTAAAAGATTAAGAAATATACACATGTGTATAAATCCCAAAAAAAATTAAAAAATTAAAAATTAAAACCTTAAAGAAAAAGCTCCGATTTTTCAAAAAAAAAAAAATTGCATTTTTTTACATTTTTTTGCATTTTTTTGCTTAGGGAAAATGTGTGGTCTAGAATGCTTCTCAAGTTTCTCAATTATTCTACTACTTCTCACATGATCCTTATCATATATATATATATGGGAGGGTTATCTTGAGAACGCTAAATATTGCGAGAACCGTGAGAACGAATGTAAAAATCAATCAAAACCAATTTTTTTAATACAATTTTCATTGTAATTAAAATACAACATCAAAAAAAATTTTACAACATCAAATAATTCGTTTCTACTTTCAAAATCACGCTTATTAGATTTTTTACACATGTGTAAATATAACATATTTACACATGTGTAAATGGCAAACTTACACATGTGTAAATTTTCTTTATTTACGAATTCGCGTAAATTTAAACATGTAAATTAAATTTCTAACATTGTATTCGAATAATAATGATAAGTGTAAAAAAAAATTATGAATTTGAATTGTTTTTCACAAAGTTCTCGCAATTTTTTTATTCGTTCTCACGGTTCTCACAATATTTAGCGTTCTCATTTAAACCTTCCCTTGTATATATATATATATAGGGTAGGGATCCTAAGAGAAGTCCATCCTATTTGAGAAACTTGAGAAGCAATCTGGACCACACATTTTCCCTAAGCAAAAAATGCAAAAAAAAAGTGAAAAAAATGCAAATTTTTTTTTTTTTTTTTTTTGAAAAATCGCTGTTTTTTCTTTAAGAATTAAAAAAAAAATTTAAAAAAAATTTTTTTTTTGGATTTATACACATGTGTATATTGTTAATCTTTTAACTATACATATATGTATATTATCAATTATACATATATGTATATACATGTTTAAAATTGAAAAAATGTGTATATTGTTAATCTTAAACCATAAACCCTAAAACTAAACCCTAAACTCTAAACCCTAAAGCTAAACCCTAAAGCTAAACCATAATGCTAAACCCAAAAGCTAAAACTAAACACTAAAGCTAAACCCTTAATGCTAAACCCTAATACAAACCCTAAAGATAAAGCTAAACCCAAAAGTTAAAGCTAAACCCTAATGCTAAACCCAAAAGCTAAACCCTAATGCTAAACCCTAAATACTATTGCTAAACCCTAATACTAAACCTTAATGTTAAACCCTAAAACTAAACCCTAAACCATAAAGCTAAACCCTAAACCCTAATGCTAAACCCTAAATACTAATGCTAAACCCTAAATAACACTTATTTTTCAATTTTAAACATGTATATACATATATGTATAATTGACAATATACATATATGTATAGTTAAAAGATTAACAATATACACATGTGTATAAATCCAAAAAAAAATTTTTTTTTTTTAAATTAATTCTTAAGGAAAAAGCTGCGATTTTTCCAAAAAAAAAAATTGCATTTTTCACCTTTTTTTTGCATTTTTTTGCTTAGGGAAAATGTGTGGTCCAGAATGCTTCTCAAGTTTCTCATTTAGCCTACTACTTCTCACATGATCCTTATCCTATATATATATATATCTGTATAATCATAAAAATATCAGAAGTAATGTTTTGAAGTTACAAGAAAATTAGAGTTATTAAAACATGTATGGCGGTGGTGGAGGTGGAGCCGCGGCGGTGGTGGTGGTGGCCGACGGAGATGTTTAACAACTCATTTCTATACGCAGAGTCCATTGAAACATCTCGTTCGTCGATATAAACCCTAAAGAACTTCAAAATCATTCTTACTGCGTAACAATCTTTGTACGTTCTTCGGATTCCACGTAAGCTCGTGAAGTAGATCACCACACGATCCTCTGTTCCAACTAATCGAATTGCAGACGATTCGTTTGATGAAATTGACTTTTCTGGTTTCAGTTTCGTTTGCGTTTTGGATTTTGGTGCCCTACGAGCTTCGAATATGCTGCATAGGCTCTTGACTTTGCCTTTGATTGAATCGGGGAAGTTCTTGACGGAATCGGAGCGTTGGAGTGAAGAATTAGGGTTAGGTTTTGTGGGATCAGTGGGTGTAAAGTGAATAGTGTACGATCGGTTGAAGATTGGGGAAGATGATGATTTGGGGTCATCGGAACTGATCATGTTTAGGGTTAATTGAATGAAAACTGGATTTCTGGCTAATTGAATTCGTAAAGTGGATTTCGGGTGCAATTGAATTAGGGATTTCGATTGAATTGGGGAAATTTAGGTGAATTTTGGGTGAAATTCTGATGTGGATGCTTGAATTTAATAATATATAGATTATTAAATATAATAATTATTATATAGATTTCTTTAAAAAAATAATTGGCCACATCAGATTTAAATGAAACATCATACATGCCACATCAGATAAAATTGTCACATAGGCTAAATTTACTAACCTTGTTAGTGAATATTTAACGAGGGGGTGCCATGACAATCAATGTGTTAAGTTGGGAGTGGTGTGAGCCAAAGTCAAAGTTGAGAGTGCTAGCGGCCAAATGGCCATAGTTGTGTGTGTTTAAATCCATTAACCCTTATTTTAAAATACTTTTGTCTAGCGGTACGTAGGTGTGTGAAATGATAACCAATCCAAATTTGAGTCAGATAATGAATAATCTTCATGTAGAATCATAAACATATTAGATGTCAAAAACTAGTATCTTTCAAAAGAAAATAAAAAATAAAAAATAAGATGTCAAAAACTAGTACAATGATTACCATTAATTACCATCTTCCACTACTACAATCCGAATTCCTTGTACACGGTCCATCTCTTATGCAACAACACATAAGCATTTCTTATTCGTTTTTTGCTGTTTTTATTATTCAAATAATTACCTAAATATTGAAAGCATTGAAAAATGAAAATACCAACTAAGTTGTTAACAAATTATCTGTGTTATTTTAGTAAGTTTTAAATCTGAATTTACATATATTTTCAAAGGGAATCGGATTAATGTTTGGTTGGGTTTAATAAAATGTCGCATTCTAGTACATCTCGTGGTCCATGAGGTCTAATGATCAGCAAGTGGATGTCCATGTCTTTTAGGTGTATATTCATAGTAATGGGTTGGCTTGCTAATTGCTATACTATTGGACCATGCATCCTGTTAAGATCTACTCATACATAAACATCACACAGCTGGTTCTGATTTTGGATGATGATGGGTTGGTGATGGATCAATAACGATACCATCACCTATTCACGTGTGCATTCCATGGTAACATCAATCCTAGGATTGTAAATATATCTAAACATGTGATATTTTTAGTTGTTATTCTAAAGGGTGATGTTAAATTGATAAGTTTATGTTCAAAAAGCCAAAAGTTAATTAAAATGCCAGGTTTAGCTTTTGAAATAAAAAAAAAAATTCCTCCTTAAAAAGCAAAAATTGAAAAACACTTTTATCATTGCCAAATATTTTTTCAGCTTATTGGCTTTATAAAAAAACCAATGATTAAACAATCGGATTCCATTTGGTAGCGAAAGTATCAATACGGGTTTAGAGCCCAAAAACTATGGTTATGTTACGATGTCTAAACACTAATTTATTATTTATAACTTTTGGCAATAGTTTTCCTAGACATTTATTTCTGTTAATCTAGTTTTATGTTTGTTCAATTAGGGTGTAGGGAGTGGTTAGACACTTGAAAGTGGTAAACTTCAAAATCAACCAAGAGTGTACCATGTCATTCAATGAAAAGTGTTTAAACTATGCTCAAAAGTGTTGGCAATAGTTAGACACTTCATGAATTGGTAAACTATTTAAAAAAAAAAAAGGAAAAAATGTGTGATTGGTTGAGATGGCATGGACCCCACCACATACACCCCCCTCTCTCTCCTTCCCTCCCTCTCCCCGATCGGCAACCTGTTACCGCACCTCCACCTTCACCGCGCGGCAAAGATGGTTGGCGGTGGTGTTCCCGAGCGGCAAAACCACTTTGCCGAACCACTTTGCCGCCCACACCGTATGCCATTACAAACTATGGTATGTTCTTTAATTCTAATTTATTTGTTTCATAACTATGTTTGACGTTTATCAAATACGATTATGAGTCAATAATTAAATTGTTTGATACACGTTTCCTTGTTGAGACATATACGTGCTCTATGTTTATGAAATTGTTTGTTTTCATTTTAACGTATTACTAGCTTGTTGATCTGTTACAACTTGTTATGAAACCACTTGTTGTTGCTATTAGTGTTCACGTGACATATACACGCTAGTTTGTCACATATTTCATCGTGAATTTCTATCAATGGCGGAGCTTGACCAAAAGTTCTGAGTGAGCGGAAAATCATGGGACCCAATTTATATATTGTTTAAATATTTATTCAAAATAATTGGGGGGAACAATCCTATATAATTTTAAAATTTTCGAACGAAAAATAGAAAATTTTACACTTCTAACCGAAACATTCGAGGGGGCGGGTGTAGGGGTGAGCAAAAGGAAAAACCCGACCATACCCGACCATTACCCGACCCGACCCGACCCGACCCGAGAACCGATCAAACATAAAATACAGAACCGATTCACTACCCTAAATATAGGGTCGGTTCCGGTCCATAGGTCCAAGTCGGGTTTCACTATGAAAAGAACCGAGAACCGACCCGACCCTATTTTATATGAAAAATTGGAACCGATCTTAATACCTAGGTACTTGGGTTCGGTTCGGGTTGGGTATATTTTCGGTTCGGTTCTCGGTTATTTTCGGTCCGGACCTAAACTTGCTCACCCCTAGGCGGGTGCCCCCCCCCCCTCCCCACTTTGCACTAAGCTCCGCCATTGATTTCTACCAAGGTTGGCAATTAGAGCATTCACAATTGTTTATGATAATCCATCTCTAGAAATTATACTAAAAAACGCTATTTTTTCACTCTTATTTTCAATTAAATAATATTCTTTTATACTTTTCTCTTTACATTTTCTCTCACAACCACTTTTTAAAAAAAAAATTAAAAATAATAGAGGTGCACAATATTTCCACCAAATTTACTGATAAACTCTACTTTTTATCTCCCATCCACTCACAACCATTTACAATCACTCTAAAAAATATAGAGGTAACACTCACATAATATTAAGGATCCATTGTGAATGCTTTAAGGGTCATAATATTCGTTTAATTTACTGATAAACAGTAACTTTTTCTCCTTTTTTCTCTCATCCACCCACAACCATTTACAATCACTCTAAAAAATATAATGGTTAGAGCATTAACATTGGAGCCTCTCTTCTATACAATATAGAGAAAATAATAGAAGAAACAATAAAAACACCATCACATTGAAATCTCAATAATAGAGAAATCTATATAGAAAATAAAGTACATCTCTATATTGAGAGGTTTATATTCAACCCTCTATATTTATTTTGTGAGCATGTAGAAAAGAGAAAAAATAATAAAATAATTGTTTGTGAGTAAGAAATAGATAGAGAAAGAGCGTTGGATGTTAGATGTTTTTAAAAAATAATAAAATTTAAAGAATTTTATATAGAAGGAGATGAAAGTTTCAATGTGAATGCTCTTATACCCACATGAAGAGGAAGGATTCATTGTGAATGCTCTTAGGGTAATTTTCTGACTTATATGAAAATAAAATATAGATAAAATAATTATTTATACTTTGTACAAATATATATAAAAAATGCATAATGAAAGATTTCCTTATGGACTTTTAATTTTTTTAAACTTATACACGTTGATGTCATATTTACTTTTATAGGATTTTGTTCTTGTATATAGTTTTTTTTTTAACTTATACACATTGATATCATATTTATTTTATAGGACTTTGTTCTTGTATAATCTCTTTATATAAGCTATTGTAATGCAAATAACACTAGGAGCTTCACCGACGAACGGATTCGCTAGAAAACCGTGGGTGAAAGCCATCACTAGCGGGAATCCATCGGTCAATCTCTGATGGTATATTGGCCGTGGGTAATAACACCGGCAAATATATCCAAGGACTGCAACGATGGTCAATTTATTGAGGAATCACCGACGCGCATTCTCCGTCCAAAATTTGTGTTCTCTGCTCAATGGTTGACTCTTGCCGATAGTTCAGTTACGTTTATAGACGAGCATCCCATCGGCAATTTGTTGGTAAGTATCTTTTTTCCTAAGAAACGAGATTTATTTAGTTTTCCCCAATAAAAATACAAATAATTAATCAAATAGTGAAACTTTATTATAAAATTTTGAATCGCAAATTACAAACCTACAAACTACAAAATTACAAATTAAAAACCACGGAATCACACATACACATACAAATACGTACCATACAAATCCGTAGTAAACACCCATTTTGCTACGGATTTTGTTGGAAGCTACAAGTCCCGGTGCAAATTTATTTCCTACGAATTTTAGCTATGGAAATCGTATTTGTGACGGGTTTAGCTACAAAAAAGGACATCGCGATTTTACCTTCGAATTTGCCACGAAAAGTTTGCTACGGGATTTTACTATTATTTTTAACTACAAAATTTGGCTACCAATTTTAGCTATGAAATTCGCTACAGGCTATTAGCTATAGAATTTTTGCTACGAATGTTAGCTACATTTTGGTTTTGCTACCTTTTCTGTTGTAAATTTTAGCAATTGTTTTGCTATGAGTTGAGTATGGAAATTTGCTACCGATCCAACTACAAAATTCGGCTATCAATTTTCTTTGAATATTGCTACACATATACCAATGGATTTTAGACATTTTTCCTTCAAATTTTGCAAGGTTTTTGCTACAACTTTAGCTATGCATTTTGTTTGTATTTTTTCAAAAAAAAAATTGTTTCATTATTATTTTGTTTTTTTTTTTTCTATTAACAATACATCTAGATCTCAACAACATATAAAAAACACATATCAAAATAAATGTTCAAACCAAATTGATTTATGATTCCAACATAACCAAATGTAACACGATAAAGATCCAAACTATTACATGATAAAGATCCAAACTATTACATGATAAAGATCCAAATTATCCAAAAGTAATACAATAACTTTCTTCATATCTCAACTTGATGGCAGGTTTTGTGGCGCGTTTTATGGCAACAAACGAGTTCTCTCATTGGCGTATAACCTCACACTTTCTTTGATTTCTTCCATCATAGCGTGTTTCTCTATTTTATCTTGTTCCAACTCCGTTATTTATTCCTTCAAATGTTGCGCCTATAGCAACTAAAGCAAAAATGACCCGTTAACATCCATTATCACACCTTATAACATGACACATTTAACAAGTTCTAACCAAATATAACTTAACAAAATTCATTACATTCAAATGGGGGATGTTATAACACATTACAAGTAAACCTAACTTAATATAAGCTGATTCGCTTAAATAACCCATTACTAATCTTTATCACATGAAAATGTAGAGTTTTCTTTTTACTAAAAGAGAATACGAACCTCATCATTGTGACTTTTCTTTTGTGGATATAAACTATGGGTACTTGGCATTGACAGTACACACGACATCACGTCAGGAGGGTCAGAGATGTCGACAGTGCCACACAATCTACGTTTTTTAACCACCAGCTATTTGTGACCATAGTTCCATGTCAATTTCCGGGTGTAAGCTAGTATCCTCTACATATTTCTCAATAACATATTTATTATATGTGCTCTACCATATGAACATTAGACAATTAGTACTTTAAAATTGTATAATCGTATTAGTAAGTACTAAAAACATACATCTACAAAGTAACGAGACCTACATAAGCTTCACTCGCCCTCTTGTCAACCTAAGTCACATCTCTCTACTGAATGGAATCTTCCATGTCATCGTTTTCTCGCAAACTATTCTCAACCTACCTGCTACACCTTGACAATCGATCTAGGGGTCTCGACCCTTTCTTTGTGTGTGTTTGTAACCAGAACTCACCAAAATTAGAATGCCGCTTCAATGTCTTCTCTTATACGTCAAATGAGTCAGATAAAATAAGTGATGAAACAGGTTGAAAGTCACCTATAATATTTTTTTTAAAGATTTTAGATTATCATTATTGTAACAATATTGTATCTATAACTATACTTAATGCAATATTCATTAAAAATTTATAAAACTTTGTGTATGGACCACGCCCTTTTCGACTCGTACTAGAGAATGACCAACTCCAGTTTGAACCCATAGCTAGGGCCGTAAACGAACCGAACGTTACTGTTCGGCGGGAAGTTCGTTTATGTTCGTTCAATTAGCTTAACGAACGAACACGAACAAAAAATTTCGTTCGGTTAGCTTAGCGAACGAACACGAACACAGGTCTCGTTCGTTCGACTGCGTTCGTGAACGTTTGGTAACATGTTCGATTACGTTCGTCCGTGTTCGTTTGATCATACTAAAAAATAATAAATAATAAACCTTTTATCCAAACATATTGAAAACTTGAAATCCTATTTTTTTTCTAAGTTAGCTAAAATTATGTCTAAGTTAGTTAAAGTTGATTCATCGTTTGGTGGTGTATTAGACTTCTTGTGTTTTGATTTATCATTTGATGGTTGTATTTAACTACTTATATCCAATGTTTAAGGATAACAATATTTTTATTTTTTTTATTTTCAAGTTAAATGTTCGTGTAACACCTCGTAAAATCACAACCAATATAATAAAGACACGTGTCATGGGCTTTAAACGTGTAAGGAATTATTTCCAAGGAACTGAAATTGTCAAACGAAGTAAATATGTGAATAAAGGGATCCAAAGTGTCAACATGCCTAACTTGTGTCTCTGATTGACCACACACGACGTTCGTATTCTTTAATAAATAAAATATCTAACTTAAAAAGTCATTTGTGCTTAAATTGAAAGGTTTACAAAGCATAAGGGTTAAAAGTGTCAACATGTTTAAAGTTACCTCTGAGTGACCTTTTAACGTTTCCGAGACTTTGTAATACTTCCTTATACTTCCATGAATGTCGGATAATAAATTCGTGGAGGTTCGACGCACATAAATAATCGAAGTATTAATTCCAAGAAATAAGGATCAAATAAGGATCATATGAAATAAATCAACATAAACATTTCATTTTATATTGTTCTGCCTATAAATGTTGAAAGAAAATCTTAAAGGCAAAACCTAGCCCGTGTGTCATTTTAAGACAGGGCCATGTTGGTAGATCCTTGTTAAGATTCAAATCCTTGTTAACATCTGAAAACATGTTAACACTCCTGGCAAATGTGATTCGAGAAAATCACACAAGCCATCCTTATATTGGATTCTTCCAATTCCTTTTCCTTTATTTATTATTTAAACATCCATTAGTGATGAAGTGCCTACGGGCTATATTTATTGTCTTTTGAGACAAAAGACAGTTGTAGTCTACGACTCCATGTCAAGAAAAGGTGATGAACTATGTTCAAGCCTAAATGCCTCGATCCTATAAGATCATGGCTTATAATTTAAAATTTATCCTTGTGACTAGGCCTTTTGTATGCCACCCTATTATCCTAAATATTTTATAACAGGGATAAAATCTAATAAAAATTTAAATAAATTAAATTAACCCATATGATTTATAGTTACCATGGTTAATGAATTGTCATAAAAGACAATTCCTTTAAAGACTTCTGAATGAAACATTGTCATCATATTTCATGTAGCAATCAAGCTACATGGTTGGATCCGACGAGGTAAACAGTCACCCGAGAGAGAATAATGATACTACCAGAATCAACGTAACTGGTGCGGATCTTCAGGCATTGATTGACAATGCTGTTACTAAAGCCATGGACAGGCAGTTTAGAGAATCAAGTGGTACTCGAAGCAAGACCCTATATGTACCACATTCAAAACCACCCTCTAAGACTCATACAGCTCGCAAGAGCGAATCTCATCACTCATCAAATCAGAGGAGTGTTCCATCTAAGAAGGCAGTGCTCAATCAAGAACCACGTGCTAAAACATGTTCATATAAGTATTTCGTCTCCTGCAAGCCCAGAGAATTTACAGGGGAGAAAGGAGCCATCGATTGTATGACGTGGCTAGATGAGATGGACACAGTGGTTGATATTAGTGGTTGTGCCGAACAGGACATTGTGAAGTTTGTGTCACAATCGTTTAAAGGAGAAGCTCTAGCTTGGTGGAGGTCACTGATCCAAGCTACAGGGAAGATTCCGTTATACAACTTGACTTGGTAGCAGTTTGTTACTCTAATCAAAGAAAATTTATGTCCTCAGCGTGAAGTTGAGAAGATTGAGACTGACTTCTTGACATTGGTTATGAAGAACTTAGACTGTCAGGAATACCTTACGAGCTTCAACACTATGTCACGATTGCTTCCATACTTGGTCACACCGGAACCGAAACGTATAGCTCGATTTATTGGAGGTTTAGCTCCGGAGATTAAGGCAAGTGTGAAAGCGTCAAGACCTACCACCTTTAGGTCAGTGGCTGATCTGTCGTTATCTCTTACTCTCGATGCGGTTAGGCAGAGATCGCACAGGAATTCTGATGAAGGGAAAAGGAAACGTGAGGATGAGAACTCACGCAGTTCTGATAAGAAACATAAGGGGAACTCTGAGAACAAAAAGAGTTCGGGATTTAAAAAGTATGACCAACAGTCGGGTGAGAAGCCCAAATGTAAGACTTGCAAGAAGCGTCATCTAGGGAAGTGCAGGTTTGAGTCAAAGTCCCAATCACAGCCAAGAGCTTGTGGGATCTGCAAATCTAGTGAGTATAAAACACTGGATTGTAAGAAGATAAAGGATGCGACTTGTTACAACTGTAACGAGAAGGGGCATATAAAGTCTAACTGCCCAAAGTATGCAAAGAAACCTGAAGAGGGTAAAAAGACCAATGCTCGGGTCTTTCAAATGAATGCTCAAGAAGCGATTCAGAATGACAACGTGATAACAGGTACCTTTCTTATCAATGATGTTTATGCAAGGGTATTGTTTGATTCGGATGCAGATAAGTCATTTGTGGATAATAAATTTTGTAAGTTATTAAATCTGCCTGTTAAAACCCTAAACATAAAATATGTAGTAGAATTGGTCGATGGTACTATAGAGACTGCTTCAACCATATTAGATGGATGTTTTTTATCCATTAGGAACCACTCTTTTCCGTTGTCCTTACTTCCGTTGAAGCTAGCTGGATTCGACATAGTGATAGGCATGGATTGGTTGTCATCTAACCAAGCCCAGATAGTGTGTGACAAGAAGCAAGTGGTTATCAATACTCCTTATGGTGAACCACTTACAAATCAAGGAGATACTCAATACGGGTTGCCTAAGCAAGTGTCCTTGCTTAAGGCGTCAAGGTGTATGAAGAAAGGTTGTGTCATTTATATGGCACAGGTAACTGTTGATGAACCAAAGCCCAAGGTTGAAGACATCCCTGTTATTTCTGAATATCCAGACGTATTCCCTGAAGAACTACCTGGTTTACCCCCAGATATGCAAGTGGAGTTCAGAATTGACATTATTCCTGGAGCAGAACCAGTTGCAAGAGCACCTTATCGGTTAGCACCAACTGAAATGAAAGAGTTAAGGACTCAATTGGATGATTTATTGGCAAAAGGATTCATTCGTCCTAGCTCGTCCCCTTGGGGAGCGCCGATTTTGTTTGTAAAGAAGAAGGATGGTGCGATGCGTCTGTGCATCGACTATCGCGAGCTGAACAAGGTTACAATCAAGAACAAATATCTGTTACCCAGGATCGATGATCTTTTCGATCAACTTCAAGGAGCAAGTTATTTTTCAAAGATTGATCTAAGGTCAGGCTACCATCAACTGAAGGTTAGAGATGAAGATGTGCATAAGACTGCCTTCAGAACTCGTTATGGTCACTACGAGTTCTTAGTGATGCCTTTTGGGCTCACTAATGCACCAGCAGCGTTCATGGACCTCATGAATCGCGTTTGTAAACCCTATTTGGACAAGTTTCTCATTGTTTTTATTGATGACATACTCGTTTAGTCATTTACTCAAAGAATCAGGCTGATCATGAAAAGCACCTTCGATGTATCCTTAAACTTCTTCGGCAAGAGAAGCTCTACGCCAAGTGTTCAAAATGTGAGTTTTGGCTTCGTGAAGTCCAATTTCTTGGACATATGGTTAGCGAGCGTGGTATCCAGGTGGATCCCGCTAAGATTGAAGCCGTCGTGAATTGGCAAGAACCGAAGACGCCTACAGAGATTCGCAGCTTCTTGGGTCTGGAACGATATTATAGGCGTTTTATTGAAAACTTTTCAAGGATTGCCGCACCTCTAACTTCATTAACCCGCAAGAATGTCAAGTTCGATTGGGGTCCTAAGCAACAAGAATCCTTTTATATTCTTAAACAGAAGTTGAGCAATGCTCCTGTGCTGACATTGCCATAAGGTATCGAAGAATTTGTGGTTTACTGCGACGCATCGCACACTGGCATGGGATGTGTGCTTATGCAGAAGGGCAAAGTTATTGCATATGCTTCCCGACAATTAAAGGTGCACGAAAGGAATTACACCACCCATGACTTGGAATTGGGTGCCGTTGTGTTTGCACTAAAAATTTGGAGGAATTATTTATATGGTACCAAATGTGTGATCTATTCTGATCATAAGAGCCTTCAGCATATGTTTAACAAGAAAGATCTGAACATGAGACAACGTCGATGGATGGAGACACTGAATGACTATGATTGTGAAATCTGATATCATCCAGGCAAGGCAAATGTGGTCGCCGACGCCTTGAGCAGAAAGGAGAGGGTTAAGCCCATTAGAATCAATGCCAAGAGCATTGAATTAAAGAACAACCTGAATGAAAGATTGTTAACCGCTCAGAAGGAAGCTGTATTAGAAGCTAACTATCCAAATGAAAATTTGGGAGTAACTGCTGAACAGTTATCATATGGCAAGGATGGAATTCTAAGATTGAATGGTCGAATATGGGTTCCAATTTATGGAGGACTTAGGGATGTGATTCTACAAGAAGCCCATAGCTCCAAATATTCTGTTCATCCTGGCTGTGATAAGATGTACCAGGATTTAAAGGCAAATTACTGGTGGATAGATTTGAAGAAATCTATAGCCACTTATGTGGCCAAATGTTTGACATGCGCGCAAGTTAAAGCTGAACACCAGAAGCCGTCAGGTTTGCTGCAACAGCCTGAACTTCCCACCTGGAAGTGGGAAATGGTAACTATGGATTTTATCACGAAGTTACCAAGAACAAAGCATGGGAATGATATTATTTGGGTTATAGTAGATAGACTGACCAAGTCAGCCAACTTCTTACCTATTAAGGAAACACACAGCTCAGATAAGGTAGCTCAGCTGTACGTGGATGAGATAGTATCTCTCCACGGAGTGCCAGTATCTATTATCTCTGATAGAGATACTAGATATACGTCCCACTTTTGGAAGAGCTTTCAGTAATCTTTAGGCACTCGATTAAATTTCAGCACTGCATATCATCCTCAGACGGATGGTCAAAGCGAACGTACAATACAAACACTCGAGGATATGCTGCGAGCTTGTGTTATTGATTTGGGTGGAAGTTGGGATGATCATCTACCAATGATTGAATTTTCGTATAATAATAGCTATCATTCGAGTATCCAAGCTGCACCTTTCGAAGCTTTGTATGGAAGAAAGTGCAGGACGCCCGTTTGTTGGGAAGAAGTTGGAGATATCCAACTAACAGGACCTGATATAGTCCTGGAGACGACAGATAAGATTGTGCAGATACGTGATCGCCTCAAAGCTACCAGGGATAGGCAGAAAAGCTACGCAGACAAAAGGCGTAAACCTCTGAAATTCGAGGTAGGTGACAAAGTTCTACTTAAGGTATCACCCTTGAAAGGGGTGATACGATTTGGCTAGAAAGGCAAGCTAAGCCCTAGATACATAGGACCATTCGAAATCATCGAATGTGTCGGAACTGTAGCTTACAAGCTAAATCTGCCTGAAAAGCTCAGTGGGATTCATAATGTATTCCACATCTGCAATTTGACGAAATGCCTAGCTGATGAATCACTAGCAATGTCACATAACGATGTGCATATAGATGAGAGCTTAAAGTTTGTTGAAAAACCTTTGTCGATCGAAGATCGACAGGTTAAGAAGCTTCGAAGGAAGCATGTACCGATTGTGAAGGTAAAGTGGGATGCCCGTAGAGGCCCCGAATACACATGGGAGGTTGAGTCCACAATGAAACAAAAGTACCCTCATTTATTTCAGTAAATCTCGAGGTCGAGATTTCTTTTAAGGGGGTGAGGATGTAACACCTCGTAAAATCACGACCAATATAATAAAGACACGTGTCATGGGCTTTAAACGTGTATGGAATTATTTCCAAGGAACTAAAATTGTCAAACGAAGTAAATATGTGAATAAAGGGATCCAAAGTGTCAACATGCCTAACTTGTGCCTCTGATTGACCTCACACGACGTTCGTATTCTTTAATAAATAAAATATCAAACTTAGAAATTCGTTTGTGCTTAAATTGAAAGGTTTACAAAGCATAAGGGTTAAACGTGTCAACATGTTTAAAGTTACCTCTGAGTGACCTTTTAACGTTTCCGAGACTTTGTAAAACTTCCTTATACTTCCATGAATGTCGGATAATAAATTCGTGGAGGTTCGACGCACATAAATAATCAAAGTATTAATTCCAAGAAATAAGGATCAAATGCGTCAATGTTGAAATTCATGACTTTTCGGGTGATCGTTCAACTAACCGGGAGCTTAACAGAGTTAGTTTATGACCCAAGGTCCTTAAAAGTTAACTATGGGGGTCCTAAATGCAATAAATGAAAGTTAAATAAAGTTTAGATGGACCAGGGACCAAAACTGCAAAGTTGGCAAACTGTTTACCGGATTTTGCCCTTGACGCGGGCCGCGTAGACCATAGACAACTCTTACGCAGGCCGTGTAAGAGTGTCAGATGCAGAAAAATCTGCATAGCTGCAGGTTAATCAGTTTCCACGGCCTTTGCATGCCATTTCTTGATACCAGGGTCTGAGCCAACAGGTTTTCATGCATAGGGGACACCTAGAATCATCAGGGATCATTTATAGGGGCATGTGGATCAATCTTGAAGCTCTAGAAATCCTATATAAGGACCCTTTGTTTGCTAGTTCATTTGCACACTCTCAAATTCACATTCAAACTCATTCTCTGGAGTCCCTTGGAGCTCTAAGAAGTTTTCTTATGTTCCAAATTCGTGTTAAGGACCATTGTAGGTGTTCTTAGCTCCTTAAGTTCAAGTTTTATTAATTTAATGACCAAAAGTCAAAGCCACCGTAATTAAGCTTTGACTTAGTGATTAATCACTAATGGTCCAGCCATTATTCGAATTGAAAGTGGCTATGAGTTGGTAATTATGTGGGTAATAAATCCTTAAAAAGGCACCCACTAATTATCACTCTAACTTGGTCAATTGTCGGGTCAAACTTAATATTAAAAAGTCAACAGAAGCTTTTTTTGCAAATAAATTCATAACTGATAATGTAGAAGTTATGAAACATGTTTTAACACTAAAATAACTTGGTAAATAATGTAAGAACATGTCTAAGCATGTTCAACCCGACAATTCTGAGTTTAGGCTCGGTTCGGAACCGAAAGTCGCAAAAGTAGACTTTTGCTTTGACTTTCAGTTCTGACCCGATTTAGCTTAGTTTAGATATGCCTTAGGGTTCCATTAGGACCATATTACATGTTAGTATAACCCTCTGAGATTATACAATATGGTTCCTTTGTAATCCGAATCATTTGCATGTTTCCGTTAAATGCTTAATTGTTGACCATTATGCCCTTTTGATATAAAAACGAGATTTTTGAAAATGTGAGAGGACAAAAACCTTTGTTACTGATTTATAAACATTTCCTAAACTTTTGACATCAGTTTATGGTCTAAATTAGGAGTTATGCTCAATATCGTAAATGAAAGCCTTTTGATTAATTAAACGGCATTTTCGGCATAAAACCTATTTAAACCCAAATTTTGACACCAAACCTTTTACCCACTGATGTAATATAATATTTAGGGATTTTTGGAAGTTTTTATTGAATTTTAAACCGATTATATTATAGAGTTTTAATATAAATTCGGTATTGACGAAATTGCCCTTTTTCTTGGATAAAATGAGTTTTACATAACATTTTGATGCCAAACCTTTTGCTACTGATTTCATATGTTAAATAAAATATATTGAGCTTTATAAACTGATCAAAAACTCAGATTTCTTTAAATAACCCGAAAATCGTCAAATACCGACTTTTACGCTTTTTAAACGCATAGTTTGGGTTAAAATTATATTTGACACCTAAAACTCATTACCTACTGATATTATAAGTAAATTTTTATACTTTAACAGTAAGTAAAAGTTTTGAAATCAGATTTCGAAAATTTAACCCTTAAAGCTTATGTGAAATGACCAAAATGCCCCTACAGGTGCATAGTTTGGACTTAAATGGTAAATTTCACATATATGCAATATCCTACTGATATAACTCCCTAAAATAAATATTTTTACTGATCATTTCTGACCAGAACCTCAGATTACTATTTAACCTCTTTTATAAGCTTTAAAATGACCAAAATACCCTTGCGGGGCTTAAATTGATTTTAAATTCGTTTTGGGCATAATGGAAGGTATCCTACTGATATCATAATACATTTTAAGCATATTAACTTAGGGAACCTGTTCATGACTCATTTGGTTACCCGTTATGCATTTTTCGCGTTCGGTGCGGTTTATGTGACTAGCTTGCATAAATTGACCAAAACGGGTCAAACCTTATCATTTTTACCTCAAAATCCAGAATGTGTTTAGTTTACCCATATTATACAAGTCTTCATACTTGTCGGGTCTAAATCGCATTCTAATCCGGTCTTCGCTTAATCTTGTGTTTTGAACCGTATACATTTCTTTAAAACTAACCGGTCTAAGTTTAAACTTAAGTAAGACCCGTTAGGAATCTAATAGGTTATTAAAACCTTCGTTCCAGATTTAGGAGCCCAGTAAAAGATATTTGCACTTGCTGATTGTTATAGGGCTGAGATAAATTGTATTTTTGCTCAGGTAAATACTTTTAACTTATTTTCCCTTATACGGGCTTGGGGTACGGTATATAAAATACCGCTTGGTCGGGTATTGAATTTTTAATCGTATGAAGGTTAAATCATTGAGATAACCCGTTTAGTCTGTTTTGTTTGTTTTAAGCCTTTGGGGGGGGGGGGTTAATGACCATGTCCTGGATATCCTCGGCTCATTCATTGAAATGGCCACGACTTAAGCACGGGGTGTAGGCATACACCTGCCGGTGCGTATGTAAAATGATATACCTGCTTGTTCAAGAATAACTCACTGTAGGTTATATTATGTGGTGTGTCTATTAATCTTTAACCCGGTATTTAACCCAGGCTACTGAACGTATAACAAACATATAATTCTTTTACAAGATTATTTTTAAATAATTATCCCAAGTTATAAAAGATTATTTGTGCCTTGTGCATTTAAATCAATTTTCTTAAACGCTTTTCAAAAGAGTCGGTTAATTGTATTTACCAGTGTAAACTGACGTATTTTCCAAAAAGGTTAAGTGCATGTACTAAGCGAAATGGGCTGGCTACTCCTAGTATCAATAAAGAGTCTTGCAAGCTTTAGATGCTTAAAAATCTGTTGAACAATTATCTTCTTTTGTTTTGATCCGCCTGTGGATCCTTTACAACCGTTATGTAATAATTTATGTTACTTTCATTCGGTTTGTAATATTTTACTTTAGACTTCCGCTGTGCATTAAACTGTGATTATTTGACTATGATGATATCAACTACGTCACGATACTCCCCACCGGGCCCACCGGTAATACGTGGAAATATCGGGGTGTGACAGTTCGTTTGCGTTCTTTTTTATTTGCTTGCGTTCGTTTGTGTTTGAGACCAGTGTTCACGAACTGTTCGTGAACAACTGAATTTCCTTAACGAACGAACTTAAACGTAAACTTATGTTCGGTATACGTTCGTGAACAGTTCACGAACATGTTAATTTCCTTAACGAATGAACACGAACTTGGCCTTGTTCGTGTTCGTTCGGTCCGTTTACAGCCCTACCCATAGCCTATGTTACCCGACTTGTCCATCTTATGACGAGGAACTTGTTTGCATCCTAATTCCGGACAACTTTGTTGACTGGGTGAAGTCAAAATAGAACTGATCAATTTTCAGGATTATTCTGCTGAAACAAGTAAACAACATATGTTGCATGAAAAACATCCTCATCTGTTTATGCAGATTGTATATTCTATTGTAGAGGACTTGATGCACCAAGTATTTGGTTCTACAACAACCTAATATTTCCTCCTTCATAGACTCTAGTAAGTAAAATTTTTAAGCCAAAATTCAAATCAAATATCATTCTTAAAATAAAAAAAATATTAGTTATCATTTTCAAGGAAAAAAACAATGTGTGTAATAGCTAATATAGTGAAACAGTGTTAGCCTAATTTACAAACCTGTAAATGCTATTTAATTACAACTAATTTGTATAAATGTGCTGGAAATATGCATAGTGTGTATGTATATGTGATATATATATATATATATGTGTGTGTGTGTGTGTGTGTGTGATGAAAAAATTAACATATCTCATCATTTTTTTTCTAACCATGACATAGCTCTTCGAGCCAGGTGTATGTTTGCCACCAACTACTTTTCCCCTGTTTTACTATTTTGAGAAGACTTGTCTTTCCACCAATCGATATTCTAAGCCGCAAAACAAGACTCTTGATTAATCCAGAGTGGCATAAACGAAAGAATGTGAGCCAAATTGTGACAAGTGAGAATTTTCAGGTTAACTTCATTAACACAACTCTGTTATCTTTAACATTATCATACACATTCATTATTGCATGACACTTGATTAAGGTTAATTAAGTGCGTCAGATAGTACACGAACACCCACATAATGGAAATTTGGTGAATTAACCGGATTACCGAACCGCATACGAGTCTATCCCAGCACGTTGGAGATTAGGTGAAATAATAAGTTTGGAAGGATTTAATAGATATATTTTGTGAAATTGCGTGATTTACGGTGATTACGTGCATTGTGTGTAAATTACGTGAATTGTGTGCTTTCACGTGTAGTTGTTCGGTTTCGTGTTTTCCTAACTCGTGGAAATTTTTAGAAAAATGTAACTTTGGGGAATTCGTGTAATAATGGTGTTTTTATTATAAAAGGCCCAAATTTTAGTAAATAGCCCAATTACGAAACCCATGAAGCCCATTAGTTTATAAAAAATAGAGTTAACTGTCATTTTCGTCCCTGTGGTTTGGTCACTTTGGCCATTTCAGTCCATTTTTCAAAAATGCGCCATTTTCCTCCCCGACGTTCTGGAAAGGTGCCATTTCAGTCCAAAAATCATAACCCAGTTAAGTCAGTTAGTAAACAAGGACTGATTGTGTAAATTTGTAACATAAAGGACTGATTGTGTAAATTTGTAACACCACCACCACTAGCCCTGCCACCACCACCACTCCGCTGCCACTACCACCACCACCACCACCACCACCACCGCCACCACCGCCACCACCGCCACCACAGCCACACCGCCACCGCAGCCACTGCCACCACCACCACCGCCACAACAGCCACACCGCCATTCGAAAGCTTCCGAAACAAGATCATCTTCAACATTCATCTCCTACAACTTCTGTTCGAAACATAACTTCCCGAAAAAACCGATTCTGATTCCGCTCACCGCAATCTCCATTCATCACTATTGTTTCGACATAAGGCAACTGTCCGCCACCGCAATCTCCATTCATCACTGTTGGCTCGGGCTCGTTTATACTCGGCTCAATTTGAGCTTTTGGCAAGCCAATTTCAAGTACTTCACAAACAGATCAACTTTACACCCCTAAAAATCCATGGATACTTTTGTGCTTATTTTTTATCTTGTAAACAGTCAAGGTAATAAATAAGATTACGAAAATGTCTTACAGAAAGCCATGTTTTGCCCTATGATGGAATGTATGTAACACTGCCATGATCAAGAATCCATTTGCGGGCTTTGGTGCATGCACCATTTAGACCACCATCAGGCCCTTCTCCTAAAAGACGCATACAAATGTAACTAAGGGCGGTGCAGAACATTGTGCTGTGACCCTCTATGTGAAATCCCCACCCACCGTCTTCATTCTGTTCATTCCACGTGACCGTTTGTTAATGCCTTCACAAACGTCAGTTATTAATGCATAATGTTAGTTATGATAGTACGTACCTGATGAGTGTATAAAGACCGTAGAATTAACTCTTAAAAATATTTTTTTTTAAAAGTTGGTCAAACGGTGTGGAGATTGCGGTGAGCGGAATCAGAATCGGTTTTTCGGGAAGTTATGTTTCGAACAGAAGTTGCAGGAGATGAACGTTGAAGATGATCTTGTTTCGGAAGCTTTCGAATGGCGGTGTGGCTGTGGTGGCGGTGGTGGTGGTGGTGGCAGTGGCTGTGGTGGCGGTGTGGCTGTGGTGGCGGTGGTGGTGGCAGTGGCTGTGGTGGCGGTGTGGCTGTGGTGGCGGTGGTGGCGGTGGTGGCGGTGGTGGCAGCGGAGTGGTGGTGGTGGCAGGGCTAGTGGTGGTGGTGTTACAAATTTACACAATCAGTCCTTTATGTTACAAATTTACACAATCAGTCCTTGTTTACTAACTGACTTAACTGGGTTATGATTTTTGGACTGAAATGGCACCTTTCCAGAACGTCGGGGAGGAAAATGGCGCATTTTTGAAAAATGGACTGAAATGGCCAAAGTGACCAAACCACAGGGACGAAAATGGCAGTTAACTCTAAAAAATATATAAACAAAACCCAACCCATACCCAAACCCAAACCCCACGACCTAAACGCGTTCCCTCCTCCTCTCTTGGAATTCGTAAAACACATACACACATCCCACAAAACCCTAGTTCAAATCCTTAATCCAATCTCTCAAGTCTTGGAGTCTTTATGTAATCCGGAGTATTCCAAACGTATCTAGTAAGCAGTCTACCTTCAATTTCATGTTTTCAAGTTGCAATTTGAAGTTTATCATAAAACCCTAATTTTACAAAAAAGAGTCAATTGGATCAAATATGAGTTTGTTGATGTTTATTGGTGATTGATTATGACATTAGGGTTTTAGATGCATGTATTAGAGCAATCAATATTGGATTTTGATAACTTGTGTGAACTTTCCCAAGGAGGAAACTTTGATAATTTGGATTTCTATATATGATTGTGTAGGATGATTTGGATATGTTTGATGATTTGTGCATGCTAGAGGTATATAATGATGTTAGAAATCAATTATATGATGAAAACTCAAAGGTGTACGATAATTCATGACATACTAAAATGGGAAACTTTGTTGAACTTGATTAATGAATCTTGAGTTTTGGACTTGCATGAGGTTGTAGATGTCACCATTAGTCTCTATAAATACATGAAAGGTGCTAAATTGCACTTGTGATTCATAACTTGCCAAATGTGGAATCTTTAGGTACATTACATTATGAGAACTTGAAAGATTGACATTGCATGAACTTGTAGGAATGTTACTGCAAAAAATACTGAATTTGTTTTGATCATAACCTACACCTACTAATGCCAAATAGGATCATTCTTGATTCTAGGGACATTTACTAGGTGTTAATATGATCCACAAAAAAAGTTTCATAATTTCATGAACCCTAACTATGTTTTTGCAAATTTTTAGTGATGTGTAAAGCTAAGTTTTCTGATCAGAAAATAGGGTTCATGACGGGAACTATAACTTGATCAACATTTGGAATTAGGACCTAAAAGTTTTACGGTAGGTAACCATATGAGTTTATGAGACACTCCAACTGGAATTTTGTCAATTGGATCAACGTAGATTTTTTTATAAATTTAATGGTAGATTTGTCAACCTAATATCTCTAATTCATCAGCCTCACACATCCACTTAGCACATCTGTCATCTCTCAAGATCAAGAACTAGTTTAATCATTGGTAAATCTAAATTTTAACGTTTGTTTAATCATTAAGTTCATCAAATAGAAAATATAATCCTAAGTAATACTATTTTTAACTTATCAAATCATTAGGGTTGGGCAAAGAGCTCGTAGCTCACCCGGAAATTGCTCGCTCGATTGACGAGATTTTAAATAAGGTGGGGAGGATGTAAAGACCTGCAAAATTGTCCATAAACAACCTTAAGTGAAAACCCAGACCCCGGAAACCCTAAAACGCATGAAAAACCAAGAAAACATGAAATCTGGTTTTCAAGTGGGCCGCGTAAGCCATAAGGTAAGTCTACGCGGGCCGCGTCAAATTAAAAAGTCTCTGGATAAGCATTCAAGCCACGTGTCGCACACATGGAAACCCTACTCGTGACACGCAAGCCCTACACGTAGACTAGGGGCCCTCGCGGGCCGCGTAAAAGTGTTCTTAAGGTTTACGCGGGCCGTATAAAACCTAAAAATCAGCTATAAGTAGCCTGTGCATGGGACTTGCTTCTGTATTCGAAAATTTCATCTCAAAATGTCCATATTCTGCTAAAAACGAGTATTAAGGGGTCACGACGCTGCTACGATACAGGGTATTAACTCGATCAGTGCTACGATACAATGTCCGATCGATTGAAACTGATCCGATGGATGTTTCAGTGCTGCCTGTATTTGGGCTATGCTTTGTCATTCTTCGTGAGGGTTTTGATTTCGTGAGTTTATCGTAAAGAGCTGTATTAAGTTACTGACCTAGTTTCATGTGCATTGTTGTTTAAATTAGGTTATCAGGCTTATCAGTAGGCTAAACTCTGCCCAACTAAACTTGCAATGTGAGTCATTCTCTTTTTATCAACTGTTTTACTAAACCTCAAATTATTTTCAAAAGTTATAATTACAGGGATTAAGTCTTGGTTATCTTAAATCACTGGCAAGTGGGGTATTGTGCACATTACTAATTTCTCACGGTTAGGTCACCAACCTAACAGTGATAATCATCACTAATTGGGTGAAAGGACCCAATAGTGGTATGACCATCGTCACCAGGGTGTGACACGGCGCCAGATAAAAATAAGATAGTAGCCATTGTAATCGCTCTTATGCTGTAATCTATAACTAATGTGTCGTTTTATTTAACCTGAATGACTCGCCAGTATTTCCCCGTTGATAAAATATTTTTAAACATGTTTCAGGTGACTTACTGTAAATCAAGGAAAAAGTGCTACGGAGCACTAACAAGCTTGAAGTGGTGGCTCAATAAAATAAATAAACATGTTTTGTAAAACAAGGGATTTCCTCGTGAATTTCCCTTTACTGTAAATTACGGGGTTTGTCCCAAATTATGAAATAAAATAATCAGGGCATTTTCAAGTTTTAAAAGATCCTGTTAAACTTCCGTTGTCAACTCAAATAATAAATACCACGGGTTTCTGTCCCGCGGCTCCTGGACCGGGTAATACCGGGACGGGGGCCGTGACAGAAAAAAGGTAGTATCAGAGCCACTGATTTAAGCCAATTAATTATTTAAAAATACTTAATTTAATTGATTGCCATTCTGTGATTCTTTAAATAACATTCTAACTAGGATTTTGTGTTTCCTTATATTCTGATAGCATGAATGAGTTATCTGAAGCTCTTCAGAATCTCACTATCTATCCTACTGACATGGAAGTTTCCGGGGGATTTTCCGGTTATTGGGTTGACACTGAAAAACCTATGGAATTCCAAGCCCAACCTCAGGAGAAACCCAAGTCGAAAAAGAGAAGAAGAATCATAGGCTGGAGACGCGCACGGAGGAAGAAGCCAGCCGCACAGAGGGTTAAAAAGACTGAGGACCCAAATGATAAAAGGAAAGGAAAAGAGATCGGGGAAAGTTCAGGGCAAGCCCAGGAAATGCCACCCTGGGAGGAGCTTGATCACAAACTCGCAAATTGTGACCTCATTGGACCTGCCAATGAAGACCTCTTCAATTACCCCGCTGAATCACAACTTCCAGTTAACTTAGCACCTGCTATCCCAGATTCCATTGTCAACCACCAACTTCTACCCGGAGAGCTGGAGGAATGGTGGACAAGTGATTGGCAATTTCAGAATCTATTGAATAACCCTAACACCTATTTTCCCCAATTTGACCCTGAGCCTGCACCAAACCCACCAATGAGCACCGAGAACTTGGCTGAACTCCGCCACTATGGCGAGGAGATGGTGGACGCAGGAAACAGAATCTGGGAAGTGGGGGAAAGGATATCATGGAAATACGACGAGAGGGAACGTCGTTTCTGAAGTGCCAGCTGACGGGGATCGTATGTGGTTGTGCGATTATGTGTTTAATAATAATAAACATTAATCAAAATATTATCATGTAAAATAACTTAAAATAAAACTTTTGTAATATAACTGGTGTGTATGGATGCATACTAATGTATATAAAAATATCAACGTCGCAAAGTCGACAATTTTGGCTATACGTGTTGACATGATTATGTGTGATTGTTTTATTGTGACTAATTATTAATTATTTTATTTTATGCCAATAATTTATACATTTGTATATTGAAAATTATCAGATGGAACTCGCCGTTAATGAGCCAGTTAACGAAGTAAACCAATCTGAGCAAAACAATGAGGATCACTTTCTTAATAGGCAAGATATAGAAAATATTGTTGCTCAAGGAATAGCCAATGATATTCCAGCAATCCTTGCTGCTACCCGAAATCCAGTTGAACCTCCACCACCTACTCCCAGCAAACGTACTCGTGATGACAACTTCAGTAATAGTGTAAATGGAGGCGGCAGCAACAATAATAATGATAATGATGTGATGCAAGCCCCATTTCTTAAGAAAATGAAAGCTGCAACGCCTGGTTGCACTTACAAGGAATTTCTTGGCTGTAAACCAATCGAATTTGCAGGCAATGAAGGGGCAACTGCTGCACTGCGTTGGTTAGAGAAAACCGAAGCAGTAATTAAAATAAGTAAATGTGCCGAGGAGGACAAGGTCATGTACGCATCACATCTTTTTAAAGAAGGGGCACTAGAATGGTGGAACACGGTACTACAAGCCAAGGGAAGCGATGTGGCTTATGCCATGAACTTGGAAGAATTTAAGAGACTAGTAGAAAGAAAATTCTGTCCCGAATATGAAAAGGAACAAATGACAAATAAGTTCTTAAACCACCAGATGGTGGATGTTGATTGTCGAGGATATACTTCGACATTCTTCGAGTATGCTAGAATTGTACCTACCCTGGCTTCGCCAGAACTGGTACTTATCTCTCGCTATATTTGGGGTTTAATTAGCGAGATTCGTGATATCGTCAAAGCTACGAGACCCCGCACAATTGACGATGCAGTAGAATTAGCCAACACCTTGACCGACGGACTAGTACGCACAAGAGAAGAAAACCGGAAAAAGGAAGTGGCCCAAAAGATTACCCAAGGATTCCGTGTGGGTAATAGTAGTAATTTCAAGAAAAAGGGAACCGGGCAATCTTCCACTGCTCCATTTTGCAGTACTTGTAAAAGAAAGCATTTTGGAAGATGCAAAGGGTATTGCAATTTCTGCAAAATTCCAGGGCATCAAGAAGAAGATTGCAGGAGGAAGAAATCAACAATCTGCTTCAACTGTGGAGAAGCTGGACATTTTAGACCAGACTGCCCCAAATTGGTCAAACCAGCTGACAACAAAGCCAAACCTGCAGAAGGAACTACCAAAAAGAATGCAAGAGCATTCCAGTTGACTACCCAAGAAGCAGAACTCATTCCAGATGTAATAGCTGGTACGTTCCTAGTTCACGACGTTTATGCAAAATTATTATTTGACTCTGGTGCAAACCAAAATTTTATAAATACTTCATTCTGCCAAGCTCTTAATCTACCCTTAACCAACCTTAGACAATTTTTTACGGTAGAAACCGCAGATGGAAATTATGTTCACATAGATAAAGTTTTGCAAGAAGGAAAGATAGAACTCTTAGGCCATAAATTTTCTGCAAACCTGTTACCTATGAATTTAGCTGGATTCGATGTTGTGTTAGGAATGGATTGGTTAGTAGCTAACCATGCTCGAATCCTCTGTGATAAGAATTCCATAGAAATTCATATACCCACAGGAGAAATAGTGGTGATTACAGGAGATAAGCCACGTAAACCAATAAAATTCATTTCCGTAATGAAAATGGCCAGTTATTCAAGAAAACAAGGAATAGTGTATATGATTTCGGCAATCATCAACACTAAAGGTAAGGAACTTAAGGAAATTCCAGTAGTATCAGAATACCCGGATGTATTCCCAGAAGAACTACCTGGATTACCACCCGATAGGGAAGTAGAATTTAGAATTCATCTAATTCCTGGAACTACACTGATAGCTAAGGCACCTATCGGTTAGCACCCACCAAAATGTTAGAATTGAAAAGGCAGTTAGATGAATTGTTAAGTAAAGGATTTATACAACCTAGTTCATCCCCTTGGGGAGCACCAGTATTATTTGTGAAAAAGAAGGATGGTTCGATGCGAATGTGCATCGATTACAGGGAATTGAACAAGGTTACAATTAAGAATCGATACCCATTACCTAGGATTGATGATCTTTTTGATCAACTTCAGGGAGCTAGATATTTTTCTAAGATAGATTTGCGCTCCGGATACCATCAGTTGAAAGTACAAGAAGAAGACATACCTAAAACTGCCTTCAGAACTGGGTATGGTCATTACGAGTTTACAGTCATGCCCTTTGGACTAACAAATGCTCCTACAGCATTTATGGACATGATGAATAGGATCTGTAAACCGTACTTGGATAAATTTGTAATTGTCTTTATCGACGATATACTCATTTATTCCAAAAGTTAGAACGAGCATTGTGAGTACCTACATGCACTCTTAACTTTGTTAAGAAAAGAGAAGCTTTACGCCAAATTCTCAAAGTGTGAATTCTGGTCACAAGAGGTGCAATTTTTAGGACACGTGGTGAATCACGAAGGTATTCACGTAGATCCCTCCAAAATAGAAGCGATCACCAAATGGAAGGTCCCGCAATCAGCTATGGAAGTTAGAAGTTTTCTAGGATTAGCCGGATACTATAGACGATTTATTAAGGATTTTTCCAAAATAGTTGTACCATTAACTAAGCTAACCTGTAAACTAGTGATGTTTGAATGGGGATCTAGACAAGAAGAGGCTTTTAAGATTTTAAAGCAAAGGTTAACAAATGCCTCAATTCTTGCCTTACCAGAAGGGACAGAAGATTTTGAAGTTTATTGTGATGCCTCTAAGTTAGGATTAGGATGTGTGCTGATGCAACGCAAAAAGGTAATTGCGTATGCCTCAAGGCAATTGAAAAAGCACGAAGAAAATTATACGACGTACGACTTAGAATTGGGAGCAATAATTTTTGCCCTTAAGATTTGGAGACACTATCTGTATGGCAGTAAGTTTACAGTCTATACAGATCATAAGAGTTTAAGATACATATTTGGGCAAAAGGAATTAAATATGAGGCAAAGAAGATGGATGGAAATTCTAAGTGATTACGACTGTGATATTCAATATCACGAAGGAAAAGCAAATGTAGTCGCAGATGCCCTAAGTCGTAAGTATCATGAAAAGCAAAAGCGAGTTCATGCTCTTAGATTAAATCTACAGTTAGATTTACTGGAACAACTGAAACACATTCAAGAAACAGCAATCAAGGATGATGCTGAAGGAATGAAGGGAAGAATAAAAGAATTAGAACAAGGAAATGATGGAATTTGGAGATTCCTCAAGAAAATAATTTGGGTACCCAAGCAAGGAAACTTAAGAGATAAAATTTTAGAGGAAGCCCATAAATCTAGGTATACCATACATCCTGGTAATAATAAGATGTACCAAGATTTAAGAAATAACTTCTGGTGGATAGGAATGAAAAAGGATATAGCTAGATATGTATCTAAGTGTCTAACTTGTTCACAAGTTAAGGCGGAACACTAGAAACCTTCGGGATTACTCCAACAATTAGAAATGCCTGTATGGAAATGGGAACTAATAACCATGGATTTTGTTACTAAGTTGCCCAAAACCAGAAAAGGTAACGACGCAATTTGGGTAATTGTGGATCGATTAACCAAATTAGCTCATTTCCTGCCCATGAAAGAAACTTTTAGTATGGAAAGATTAGCCAAGTTATACGTAGACGAGGTAGTATCCTTACATGGAGTTCCACTCTCTATTGTATCGGATAGAGATAGTTGTTTCACTTCACATTTTTGGACAAGTTTCCAAGAAGCAATGGGGACACGATTGAATTTAAGTACTGCATACCATCCCCAAACAGACGGCCAAAGTGAAAGGACGATCCAAACCCTGGAAGACATGCTCAGGGCATGTGTGATAGATTTTGGAGGAAACTGGGACAACCATTTACCTTTAATTGAATTCTCCTATAACAATAGTTATCATTCAAGCATCGAAGCTGCCCCGTTCGAAGCACTGTATGGACGAAAGTGTAGAACTCCAGTTTACTGGGCAGAAGTAGGAGAAAGCCAATTATCAGGTCCTGAAATCGTACAAGAAACCACCGACAAGATCACTCAAATCAAGGAAAGACTAAAAACGGCTCGAGATCACCAGAAGAGTTATGCTGACAATCGACGCAAGCCACTAGAATTTCAAGTTGGAGACAGGGTACTCTTGAAAGTTTCTCCTTGGAAAGGAGTAGTTCGGTTTGGTAAGAAAGGAAAGCTAAGTCCAGGGTACATAGGACCATTCCTAGTAATTCAGCGAATAGGACCGGTCGCCTATCGCTTACAACTACCAGAAGAGCTAGCAGGAATACATGATGTATTTCATGTATCTAACCTCAAGGAATGTCTATCGGACGAATCACTAGTAGTCCCTCTTCAAGACATACAGGTGAATGAAAAGTTGAAGTTCATGAAAAAACCGCTTCAAATAGAAGACAGAAAGATTAAGTTTCTCAAACACAAAAGATTGGTACTGGTCAAAGTCAAGTGGGATTCAAAAAGAGGACCCGAATACACCTGGGAGCTGGAATCGGAGATGAAGCGAAAATATCCTCACTTATTTCAGTAAATCTCGAGGACGATATTTTAAATAAGGTGGGGAGGATGTAAAGACCTGCAAAATTGTCCATAAACGACCCGTAAGTGAAAACCCGGACCTCTGAAACCCTAATACGCATGAAAAAACAAGAAAACATGAAATCTGGTTTTCACGCGGGCCGCGTAAGCCATAAGGTAAGGCTACGCGGGCCGCATCAACTTAAAAAGTCTTCGGATAAGCATTCAAGCCATGTGTCGCACACGTGGCAACCCTACTCGTGACACACAAGCCCTACACGTAGACTAGGGGCCCTCGCGGGCTGCGTAAAAGTGTTGTTAAGGTTTACGCGGGTCGCGTAAAACCTAAAAATCAGCTATAAGTAGCCTGTGCATGGGACTTGCTTCTGTATTCGAAAATTTCATCTCAAAACGTCTATATTCTGCTAAAAACGAGTATTAAGGGGTCACGACGCTGCTACGATACAGGGTATTAACTCGATCACTGCTACGATACAATGTCCGATCGATTGAAACCGATCCGATGGATGTTTAAGTGCTGCCTGTATTTGGGCTATGCTTTGTCATTCGTCGTGAGGGTTTTGATTTCGTGAGTTTATCGTAAAGAGTTGTATTAAGTTACTGACCTAGTTTCGTGTGCATTGTTGTTTAAATTAGGTTATCAGGCTTATCAGTAGGCTAAACTCTGCCCAACTAAACTTGCAATGTGAGTCATTCTCTTTTTATCAACTGTTTTACTAAACCTCAAATTATTTTCAAAAGTTATAATTACAGGGATTAAGTCTTGGTTATCTTAAATCATTGGCAAGTGGGGTATTGTGCACATTACTAATTTCTCACGGTTAGGTCACCAACTTAACAGTGATAATCATCACTACTTGGGTGAATGGCCCCAATAGTGGTATGACCATCGTCACCAGGGTGTGACACGGCGCCAGATAAAAATAAGATAGTAGCCATTGTAATCGCTCTTATGCTGTAATCTATAAATAATGTGTCGTTTTATTTAACCTGAATAACTCGCCAGTATTTCCCCGCTGATAAAATACTTTTAAACATGTTTCAGGTGACTTACTGTGAATCAAGGAAAAAGTGCTACGGAGCACTAACAAGCTAGAAGTGGTGGCTCAATAAAATAAATAAACATGTTTTGTAAAAAAAGGGATTTCCTCGTGAATTTCCCTTTACTGTAAATTACGGGGTTTGTCCCAAATTATGACTGCTGAACTAAAATGTTTTAACGTGAAACATTGATGTGCTAAAAGTGGTCTAAATAAATTAACTAAATTAAACCCTAAACTAGACTCTCTAAGTTTTAAATTTATAACTAAGACTTTCTAAACCTAGACTACACAACCGGCAAGTGTACCGGTCAATGCAGTATAGCCTAAGTAAGTCCAAGTATCGAACCCACGAGACTCTATTTAACTACGTTAACGACTCTATCTAGACTGACACTAACACAGACTCTAACTGTTTTTATATTTGAGGGGGGTTTCTAAAAATCCTAAGTAATGCAAATAACGATTAAACAAGATTAGCTAGATTAACTAAACACGAACTCGGAATGGATTTTTATTCGAAGTAATGTGGTATGGAACCGGGATCTTTAGATACTAAACCTATTAAGACACCAACAAGCCCCTCGACCCTTCTCAAAGCGATTCTTGTGGCACTACCTAGGCTGTTACGATTACCGGTTGTTAGATTTCCTCACAGTCCTCTAACTTCTTGTAAGTGCCCTAATATGACAATCTACCTCACAGCGCGAAAGTCTAAGGCAACTATGGGTTTCAACTTGGTTTAATAGACAAGAGAATGGGTAGGGAACTAGACCGATTTCTCACAAAACCTAACTCTAGCTATAATCCAAACCAAGACCTATTAATAACCTCGAGCCTCACAGCGACAAGATTAGTAGAACACTTGATTTTATTAAATTACCGAATATTACTTCTAAGGTTACTTACGCGTTTTCACCCTAAAGGATTAATGATCTATTACGTGATATAGACACTCACCTAAATCAAGAACCCTAGCACAACCCTATTATGTGATATAGACCGTCACCAAGGATTATACGAAGTAATAAACAGCGATCAAACAGAATCAAGCATGCATATACACCAAGTTAAAATTCCATAGCCGTTTACAATACAAGAAAACCCATAAACCACATTAAAACCGAATAAAAATCCAATCTTTATTAAACCATAGTCATTAGCATAGGTAGTTACGAAAGATTTAGCCAAGAATCATAATCTTAAAAATAATAAAACTAAGTCTCAAACAAGAATTCATTGGATAAACAAAGAAAATAAGAAAACTAGAAGAATCGGATAACAAAACCCGGTAATTCCTTGTTCTCCAAGCCTCCCGCTCGATCCCGATGATTCAAGAACTAGATCTCTAAGCAAACAGAACTTCAATTCGTCCCAGAAGATCTTTGCGTCTCCTCTTCCCTAATTCCTCCCCAAATATAAATATTATTCAGCCTTTCAAGAATAATTAATATGTATGGCAGCCTCTTATTTTTCCTTTTCTCAACAAATATAAATATAGGGCAGCCCAATTGGTCCCTTTCTTTTCTTTTAATAGTGGGCTTCATATATGGCACGTCTATATATATATTAACTATATAATTCATGCTGCCTTTCTTATAACATAAAGATAGCGGGCTCGGCGCACTCACAGAAAATAGCGACGAATTTCCTTCGGTCACTGGCACCCCACTCTGCCCGACTGGCTGATTATTTCCATAATACTCGTCTTTGCTCCATTTGCACCAGGACCTAGCAAAACAAAAAATAATATAATATAACACTAAAAATAAATAAAAATAAATAAAACCTGTACAATGATTATACAATTTACACGGGATAAATATGTGTATTTTACCATTTATCAAATATCCCCACACTTAACTTTTTTTCGTCCTCGAAAAAGAATTATGCAAACGGAATCATAGTCGGAATAGTCGTTCGGGACAAAAGCTTAAGTTACTTTATTAAAATCGACACTCGTGTTAGCCGCGATTGCAAGTATATTGATCCTCTTAAACCCAACCCGGCTCCAAGCCCTTATCATGCGATTTTAGTTCAAGTGCGGTCAATCTACCTAGGGTCTCACGCTAAGAATTGCAAGTCCACCTAATCTCCCCTCAAGCTTATAGGCTATTTCCTAACCACCTTATACCAAGATCAAGAGAGTTTAAAATCAAATCTATTCTTATTTTTTTTTCATCACTTTTTCATCTTTTTTTTTTCTTTTTTTTTTTCGAGCATAGACGTTGCTTTCCCTAACCCAGAGGCATTCCGGCTGTAGATTCGCTATCCCCAACTCGGATTACTTAGGCTTCGGTACTTTTTTACTTTTCTTTGCAAGGTCGATTTCACACATCCTAGAGGTATTCCGGTTGTAGAGTCGCTATCCCTAACCTAGATTACATAGAACTGCTACTTTCATTCAGTTTCTAGCTTTTTTATTTTTTTCTTTTTGTTTTTCATTTTTTTCTTTTTTTCAACGAGATAATGACCAAAAACTCTAATGATCTTAGCTTATAACGGCATCCCTTATACTATTATCGGAGGTTTCAATTTCCCCACTTTCCCTAGATGAGAACCCACTAGTAGACCGACAATTAGGTATATTTAAGATCAAAGGAACCTAGAACCGAATCGAGCCTACTTGCACATCCCAAACTAGATAGAAGCTCAATTATATTAATCTCATATTATTATTATTTGAACCCGAACAAAAACCCGAATTTTCTATCATTTTCCGCTTTTTATTTTGCAAACTTCTTATTTCAAAAGACATTTTCTATTTTTTAATTTTTTTGGATTTTTTGAATTTTGATTTTTTCTTTTTTTAACTTTTTATGACTCAATACTCACTAACTAAACACTAAACGATAGTTTCTCATCCTCACACTTAAACTCTACATTGCCCTCAATGTAGGATGGAAACCGACTCAAAAAAACTAAAAAAAAATAAGAAATAAAAAAATATGGGCAAATCGAAAAGGACTTAGTTGGTAATACAACGCGTAAGCTTCAAAGTCTTTCGTCCAATCCAGCTCGATCGTATAGCATTTCGTTCGCGATCGGCTTTGACACAAACTGACATGCCTGATAGATGCCTAAAATCTGATAAGCAGCTCCAAAATCACCCGAATGGAGATTGAGTACGGGTGGTACATATTCAAACCTGCATAAACAAAAACACGCAAACACCAAAGCAATACCGACTCTAAACAAAAGACTGACTCAAACACTACTAAATAAGACTCAATATAAAAAAACTACGACTCTATACAAACTCTACAAAACCTCCCCACACTTGAATTTAATCAGGAAGCTTTTCTTTGATCTGGACCCTATCTAACCCGTTTAATTCCACCCGATCCTCAAAAATAGTTAAACATTTAAGGGCGGAATAATAAAAATTAAAAATTTAACGATAGAATAATAAAATATTTTAAAATTTTTAAACACGTCAGACCACCAGAATTTAAACTTACCTCGAAGAAACCGAATGTATGACATGTAATGCGCAGACTGGTCGTGCGTGAACTGTAATGTCTTCTTCTTTTTCATCTTGCACCAACCTTCGATCCTCTTCCGATTTCGATCCTTTCTCTTTCTTTTCTTTGCACTCTCCTGTGGTTTTGTTGATTTTTCAGTTTCATTTATCACTAATACCACAGGCCAGCTGTGGTGTTCTTCTTCTTCCACCATTTTCTCAGGATGATCCCCACACTTAGTCTCTTCGTCTGGGGTAGGTTTGGTCATCTCTGTCGGTTCACCTTCAAGTAGGGCATCGAAGTATGCTATGTCCCCATCAGGGTCCAACACTGCTACCTTTTCATAGACCGGTAAACCCTCTAATTCTAACTCTAAAAACTCATCCTCCTCAGACGACTTAATTTCAACCTCTTCCATTTCTTCCTCTGCACCAAACATTAACACAAGGGAGTCTCCTAAATCCACTTCCTCCTCCATCACTTTTTCTTTTTCCACTTCATCAAACATCCAACCAGTGGAATCCCCCAATTCCACTTCTTCTTCAATTACTTCTTTCTTCATTAACGACCTTTGATACGCTGCCCATTCTTCTTCATCTATCTCGTCATCAGAGTCACTCCAGTAATTAATAATTGGAACCTGTGGAACCGGAGGTGGGACTTTAGCGTCCATTTTCACCTCCGTGACTGAAGTGATCTCTTCATCTGACCACTCCTCATATGACAACCTTTTCCCTTCTGCATCATACGTATAGCCAGTCGTTGGCTGTTCTGGTTGGACTTTTTGCGCTTGTTCCTCTTCTTTCAATCTCCTAGCAATGTCATCTACTGTACGTTGAAGATCTAATAGAGCAGACTGTTGGTCTAATAAAGCAGACTCTCGATTTTTATTTATTTGCTCTTGATTCTTAGCGAAATCAGTTAGGGATTTCTGCGTCGCCTGATTTTGCGTCATCATCTGAGCGAACATCTCTTCTATCCTTCTCAAACTACCCCAAGCAGCATCATCACCCACATCAGAGTTGCTACCAGAATATTGATCATAATACTGACCCTCGTTATACTATGGCTGCTGATACGGATCATCGTAATATGGCTGATTATCATAATAATTCAAAGAATACCCCTATGAAAAATATGGCTGTGACTGCACAAAAGGGTTAGCGTAACATTGTGCAGAGGACCCCTCATATTGTGGGCAATTAACAGTAAAATGAGGTCCTCCACAGATTTCACACATATTTACAAGACTCAAGAAAAATAAAAGACACAGACAATTAGACTCCTACGACTCAATATACAAAAGCAAGTAGCACGTATGATGTCAAGTAAGTCCAAACAAAGTAATCAACGCAATCGTCAAAGAGTCCCCGCCAACGGCGCCAAAAACTTGATGTGCTAAAAGTGGTCTAAATAAATTAACTAAATTAAACCCTAAAATAGACTCTCTAAGTTTTAAATTTATAACTAAGACTTTCTAAACCTAGACCACACAACCGGCAAGTGTACCGGTCAATGCAGTATAGCCTAAGTAAGTCCGAGTATCGAACCCACGAGACTTTATTTAACAACTTTAACGACTCTATCTAGACTGACACTGACACAGACTCTAAGTTTTAAATTTATAACTAAGACTTTCTAAACGTAGACCACACAACCGGCAAGTGTACCGGTCAATGCAGTATAGCCTAAGTAAGTCCGAGTATCGAACCCACGAGACTTTATTTAACTACGTTAACGACTCTATCTAGACTGACACTGACACAGACTCTAAGTGTTTTTATATTTGAGGGGGGTTTCTAAAAATCCGAAGTAATGCAAATAACGATTAAACTAGATTAGCTAGATTAACTAAACACGAACTCGGACGAAGACTTTGACCAGTGGCGATGAAGACTACCTAGGCTAGACGCAAGCTTAACTCGGAATGGATTTTTATTCGAAGTAATGTGGTATGGAACCGGGATCTTTGGATACTAAACCTATTAAGACACCACTAAGCCCCTCGACCCTTCTCAAGGCGATTCTTGTGGCACTACCTAGGCTGTTACGATTACCGGTTGTTAGATTTCCTCACAGTCCTCTAACTTCCTGAAAGTGCCCTAATATGACAATCTACCTCACAACGCGAAAGTCTAAGGCAACTATGGGTTTCAACTTGGTTTAATAGACAAGAGAATGGGTAGGGAACTAGACCGATTTCTCACAAAACCTAACTCTAGCTATAATCCAAACCAAGACCTATTAATAACCTCGAGCCTCACAGCGACAAGATTAGTAGAACACTTGATTTTATTAAATTACCGAATATTACTTCTAAGGTAACTTACGCGTTTTCACCCTAAAGGATTAATGATCTATTACGTGATATAGACACTCACCTAAATCAAGAACCCTAGCACAACCCTATTATGTGATATAGACCGTCACCAAGGATTATACGAAGTAATAAACAGCGATCAAACAGAATCAAGCATGCATATACACCAAGTTAAAATTCCATAGCCGTTTACAATACAAGAAAACCCATAAACCACATTAAAACCGAATAAAATTCCAATCTTTATTAAACCATAGTCATTAGCCTAGGTAGTTACGAAAGATTTAGCCAAGAATCATAATCTTAAAAATAATAAAACTAAGTCTCAAACAAGAATTCATCGGATAAACAAAGAAAATAAGAAAACTAGAAGAATCGGATAACAAAACCCGGTAATTCCTTGTTCTCCAAGCCTCCCGCTCGATCCTGATGATTCAAGAACTAGATCTCTAAGCAAACAGAACTACAATTCCTCCCAGAAGATCTTTGCGTCTCCTCTTCCCTAATTCCTCCCCAAATATAAATATTATTCAGCCTTTCAAGAATAATTAATATGTATGGCAGCCTCATATTTTTCCTTTTGCCAACAAATATAAATATAGGGCAGCCCAATTGGTCCCTTACTTTTCTTTTAATAGTGGGCTTCATATATGGCACATCTATATATATGAACTATATAATTCATGTTGCCTTTCTTATAACATAAAGATAGCGGGCTCGGACCACTCACAGAAAAAAGCGACGAATTTCCTTCGGTCACTGGCACCCCACTCTGCCCGACTGGCTGGTTATTTCCATAATACTCGTCTTTGCTCCATTTGCACCAGGACCTAGCAAAACACAAAATAATATAATATAACACTAAAACTAAATAAAAATAAATAAAACCTATACAATGATTATATAATTTACACGGGACAAATATGTGTATTTTACCATTTATCAAATATCCCCACACTTAACCTTTTTTCGTCCTCGAAAAAGAATTATGCAAATGGAATCATAGTCGGAATAGTCGTTCGGGACAAAAGCTTAAGTTACTTTATTAAAATCGACACTCGTGTTAGCCGCGATTGCAAGTATATTGATCCTCTTAAACCCAACCCGGCTCCAAGCCCTTATCATGCGATTTTAGTTCAAGTGCGGTCAATCTACCTAGGGTCTCACGCTAAAAATTGCAAGTCCACCTAATCCCCCCTCAAGCTTATAGGACAAAAGGAACAACCATTAGGCTATTTCCTAACCGCCTTATACTAAGATCAAGAGAGTTTAAAATCAAATCTATTCTTATTTTTTTCTCATCATTTTTTTTCATCACCTTTTCATCTTTTTTTTTCTTTTTTTTTTCGAGCATAGACGTTGCTTTCCCTAACCCAGAGGCATTCCGGCTGTAGAGTTGCTATCCCCAACTCGGATTACTTAGGCTTCAGTATTTTTTTACTTTTCTTTGCAAGGTCGATTTCACACATCCTAGAGGTATTCCGGTTGTAGAGTCGCTATCCCCAACCTAGATTACATAGAACTGCTACTTTCATTCAGTTTCTAGCTCTTTTATTTTTTTATTTTTTTCATTTTTTCTTTTTTCAACGAGATAATGACCAAAAACTCTAACGATCTTAGCTTATAACGGCATCCCTTATACTATTATCGGCGGTTTCAATTTCCCCACTTTCCCTAGATGAGAACCCACTAGTAGACCGACAATTAGGTATATTTAAGATCAAAGGAACCTAGAACCGAATCGAGCCTACCCGCACATCCCAAACTAGACAGAAGCTCAATTATATTAATCTCATATTATTATTATTTAAACCCGAACAAAAACCCGACTTTTCTATCATTTCCGCTTTTTATTTTGCAAACTTCTTATTTCAAAAGAAATTTTCTATTTTTTAATTTTTTTGGATTTTTTGAATTTTTAATTTTTTTTGTATTTTTAAACTTTTTATGACTCAAGACTCACTAACTAAACACTATACGATAGTTTCCCATCCCCACGCTTAAACTCTACATTGCCCTCAATGTAGGATGGAAACCGACTCAAAAAACTAAAAAAAAATAAGAAATAAAAAAAATATGGGCAAATCGGAAAGGACTTAGCTGGTAATACAACGCGTAAGCTCCAAAGTCTTTCGTCCAATCCAGCTCGATCGTATAGCATTTCGTTCGCGATCGGCTTTGACACTAACTGACATGCCTGATAGATGCCTGAAATCTGATAAACAGCTCCAAAATCAACCGAATGAAGATTGAGTACGTGTGGTACATATTCAAACCTGCATAAACAAAAACAAGCAAACATCAAAGCAATACCGACTCTAAACAAAAGACTGACTCAAACACTACTAAATAAGACTCAATATACAAAAACTACTACTCTATACAAACTCTACAAAACCTCCCCACACTTGAATTTAATCAGGAGGCTTTTCTTTGATCTGGACCCTATCTAACCCGTTTAATTCCACCCGATCCTCAAAAATAGTTAAACATTTAAGTGCGGAATAATAAATAATTAAAAATTTAATGATAGAATAATAAAATATTTTAAAATTTTTAAACAGGTCAGACCACCAGAATTTAAACTTACCTCGAAGAAACCGAATGTATGACATGTAATGCGCAGACTGGTCGTGTGTGAACTGTAATGTCTTCTTCTTTTTCATCTTGCACCAACCTTCGATCCTCTTCCGATTTCGATCCTTTCTCTTTCTTTTATTTGCCCTCTCCCGTGGTTTTGTTGATTTTTCAGTTTCATTTATCACTAATACCACAGGCCAGCTGTGGTGTTCTTCTTCTTCCACCATTTTCTCAGGATGATCCCCACACTTAGTCTCTTCGTCTGGGGTAGGTTTCATCATCTCTGTTGGTTCACCTTCAAGTAGGGCATCAAAGTATGCTATGTCCCCATCAGGGTCCAACACTGCTACCTCTTCATAGACCGGTAAACCCTCTAATTCTAACTCTAAAAACTCATCCTCCCCAGACGACTTAATTTCAACCTCTTCAATTTCTTCCTCTACACCAAACATTAACCCAAGGGAGTCTCCTAAATCCACTTCCTCCTCCATCACTTTTTCTTTTTCCACTTCATCAAACATCCAACCAGTGGAATCCCCCAATTCCACTTCTTCTTTAATTACTTCTTTCTTCATTAACGACCTTTGATACGCTGCCCATTCTTCTTCATCTATCTCGTCATCAAAGTCACTCCAGTAATTAATAATTGGAACCTGTGGAACCAGAGGTGGGACTTCAGCGTCCATTTTCTTCTCCGTGACTGAAGTGATCTCTTCATCTGTCCACTCCTCGTATGACAACTTTTTCCCTTCCACATCATACGTATAGCCAGTCGTTGGCTGTTCTGGTTGGACTTTTTGCGCTTATTCCTCTTCTTTCAATCTCCTAGCAATGTCATCTACTGTACGTTGAAGATCTAATAGAGCAGACTGTTGATCTAATAAAGCAGACTCTCGATTTTTATTTATTTGCTCTTGATTCTTAGCGAAATCAGTTAGGGATTTCTGCGTCGCCTGATTTTGCTTCATCATCTGAGCGAACATCTCCTCTATCCTACTCAAACTACCCCAAGCAGCATCATCACCCCTATCAGAGTTGCTACCAGAATATTGATCATAATACTAACCCTCGTTATACTATGGCTATTGATATGGTTCATCGTAATATGGCTGATTATCATAATAATTCAAAGAATACCCCTGTGAAAAATATGGCTATGACTGCACAAAAGAGTTAGCATAACACTGTGCAGAGGACCCCTCATATTGTGGGCAATTAACAGTAAAATGAGGTCCTCCACGGATTTCACACATATTTACAAGACTCAAGAAAAATAAAAGACACAGACAATTAGACTCCTACGACTCAATATACAAAAGCAAGTAGCACGTATGATGTCAAGTAAGTCCAAACAAAGTAATCAACGCAATCGCCAAAGAGTCCCCGGCAACGGCGCCAAAAACTTGATGTGCTAAAAGTGGTCTAAATAAATTAACTAAATTAAACCCTATTAAGACACCACTAAGCCCCTCGATCTTTGGATACTAAACCTATTAAGACACCACTAAGCCCCTCGACCCTTCTCAAGGCGATTCTTGTGGCACTACCTAGGCTGTTACGATTACCGGTTGTTAGATTTCCTCACATTCCTCTAACTTCTTGAAAGTGCCCTAATATGACAATCTACCTCACAGCGCGAAAGTCTAAGGCAACTATGGGTTTCAACTTGGTTTAATAGACAAGCGAATGGGTAGGGAACTAGACCGATTTCTCACAAAACCTAACTCTAGCTATAATCTAAACCAAGACCTATTAATAACCTCGAGCCTCACAGCGACAAGATTATTAGAACACTTGATTTTATTAAATTACCGAATATTACTTCTAAGGTTACTTACGCGTTTTCACCCTAAAGGATTAATGATCTATTACGTGATATAGACACTCACCTAAATCAAGAACCCTAGCACAACCCTATTATGTGATATAGACCGTCACCAAGGATTATACGAAGTAATAAACAGCGATCAAACAGAATCAAGCATGCATATACACCAAGTTAAAATTCCATAGCCGTTTACAATACAAGAAATCCCATAAACCACATTAAAACCGAATAAAAATCCAATCTTTATTAAACCATAGTCATTAGCCTAGGTAGTTACGAAAGATTTAGCCAAGAATCATAATCTTAAAAATAATAAAACTAAGTCTCAAACAAGAATTCGTCGGATAAACAAAGAAAATAAGAAAACTAGAAGAATCGGATAACAAAACCCGGTAATTCCTTGTTCTCCAAGCCTCCCGCTCGATCCCGATGATTCAAGAACTAGATCTCTAAGCAAACAGAACTTCAATTCGTCCCAGAAGATCTTTGCGTCTCCTCTTCCCTAATTCCTCCCCAAATATAAATATTATTAAGCCTTTCAAGAATAATTAATATGTATGGCAGCCTCTTATTTTTCATTTTGCCAACAAATATAAATATAGGGCAGCCCAATTGGTCCCTTTCTTTTCTTTTAATAGTGGGCTTCATATATGGCACGTCTATATATATGAACTATATAATTCATGTTGCCTTTCTTATAACATAAAGATAGCGGGCTCGGCGCACTCACAGAAAATAGCGACGAATTTCCTTCGGTCACTGGCACCCCACTCTGCCCGACTGGCTGGTTATTTCCATAATACTCGTCTTTGCTCCATTTGCACCGGGACCTAGCAAAACACAAAATAATATAATATAACACTAAAACTAAATAAAAATAAATAAAACCTATACAATGATTATACAATTTACACGGGACAAATATGTGTATTTTACCATTCATCAAACATCAACCAAACAACTTTGTTTAGCGTGTAATTAATGTAAAACCCTAAATTATCATTCAGGAAAACCTGTTAAACCTTGATTACAGATCAAATTTAAGACTTACAAAGAGAGAAATAAACAATTATACAACATCAACTTGAAACATAACACTTATCTATACGCCAAAGCTAGCCTTAATACGCGATATTCACTTTGTAGATTCCGTGAAGATGACTTTACATCCTTTGCATATTTTTGGTGGATCATCTTAGCAACTTATCAACTGAGTTTGCAACCCCTTTTTCAATTGTTTTTATCTTTTTACTCGGGGGTGGAATACATGAAAATCACAATTGTTTAACGTTAAGTGTTTGCTATGTAGGTGTTTTACTTTAAACTTGAAGATGATAACTTGTAACTATAATAATTCAACTCAGAGATAGAGTCGTTGGACAGGGTTGGATAGCGTTATTCGGTTTGACACCCCCACTCGTTAACTGCTTAGTTGCTAGCTAAACGCCTTGTATCGGCACTTGAGTGAATCTCCCCCAATTTTAAGGTATCTTGTGACAACTTTCAACTATAAATTTAGCGTAACTTAACCCTATTGATTTCCTTATAAATCATTACAAAGGAGTATGACGTAACCTCGGTAGGTTTGGTTATAACTAACGTAATCATATCTTTTTAAATGCATTATACTTATTACATGCAATCAACATCAACTATGCAAGCAACTACAGTTGCTTAACAACTTATCTCTGTATAAGTGTTTATCGAGTCCATAAACCTACAACTCACCAACCCTACAACTCACCAACTATTTTTAATTGACCTTTTAGCATGTTTTTAGGTAATTGGCATAACTGAGCATAGTTGGATTATTGCATTAGTGAGATTGCATTACTTTTCCAAGACTTGTATTAGACATTTACTTTTGCAATGGTTGATGTTTTGTTAGAACAAATTGTATACCACGACACTTATTAGAATTCATATAGCATTTCTCTTAGACAATTTATGTGGTGATATGTGATTGTCTCATCCCCGCGTTTCTACAATTGGCGGTGGTGTGACAATGGTGGTGGTAGTGGCCTACTTAATTAATTGATCTTATATATAATATAGGATTTTTTAAAGTTATTTATTTCTATTTTTATATGTTGAGGGTAGTTTGGTCATTTTACAAGACTTAACTGAAAAAATTAATGAAGTTAGCTAGTAAGGACCTTCAATGTAATGAAAATTCAACTGTTAGGAAAACCTAAGTAATAAGTTTACAACCATTATGATTGGTTGTTTAATTATTAAAAGTTAGACAACCCAAAAGGATCGTGTAGTATCTACAAAGCACAGGACCAACCAAGAAATTAACTCTTATTTATGTTTATCTTATGTTGTTGTATAAGTGAACATTATGGTTTTGTATATATGTGTGTGTGTGTGTATATATATATATACTAGGTTATCACCCGTGTGCGACACGGGTAGAAAATTTTATTTATATGCAACATTGGTAGAGAAATTTATTTATATGCCAAGTCTCTCTTAGTAAATCGAGTCCCCTCTACAAAAAAGAACCAACTAAATTATAAGTGTTTAGATATATAAAATAAACTTTGGTGTCGATACTACCCTACTATGCGGTATCAATGGCGGACCCATGATTTTTTTTCATTGAGGGTCAATCACGGGGCTTAACCAAACTTTTAAGGGGACAATCATGACTTTTGCCGAATAATGCTTTGAACTTTAAGTCTTCATTTGAACTTTTAATAGCATATTAATAGGTGCAAACTTCACCAAATGCTCAAGATACAAAATCTACTGACAGAGCTTTTCAATCTACAAGTTTTAACTAATTTTGCAGTTGTACAAAAAAAAATATAAGCATCTTTAAAGTACTGAGACGGGTACAACTTCACCAAACCCTCAAGACACAAAATCACGAAGCCCGGCTGCAAACTCCACTCTAGTTGGCCCACTACCTGAAGGGAGTATATCATCGTTGGGTGAAAATTTTGCATCCAGATGCAGAATCAAGAATTCTCCCATTAGAGCATACAACAAATTATGCCACAAAAACAAATAATACTACAGCGACAAACCTCAAGAACATATAAAAAACAAATAATACTACAGCGACAAACCTCAAGAACATATAAAGTTGTATTAATTTTTCTACCTGGGTATCAAGGCAGGGGTGATTTCAGAAATTCCCATTACCTACTTTAAGAAGCACAGGTACACGATTTGGTGATTTGCAAGAAAAGGCTCGGGGCACAATGAACCTATTTTAGTCTTTTCATGCAGACCACTCGTTGTGTTTTAAAACAACATACCTAACGATTAACAAAGCGAAGTCATAGTTACATTGATTTTTAATATAAAGTTTACAAAAATTACAATCAATGTTATAACATAGTCGCGAGTACAATGTAACTATGTATCCGCTCGATAGCATAAAAATTCCTTTAATTGTGCTTTGTTTATCACGTCGTTAGTGATATTCCGACGCAGGAAAGTGAATCAAACAACTCTCCGGCGAACTCTTTAGAATCTTTACTCATCCCTAACATATTAAAAAAAGATTATACAAAATCATTAATAACAAACAATGTATATTTCACCAATTAATGTATGCAAACTACAACACAACTCTAATATCACACCACATAATATCAATGAGAAACAAATCACAATAACAACCAACACTACAACTATAATATCACACCAAATATGTTACAATAATATATAAAAACTTCAAAAAATAAATAATAATTCGTCGATCAATTATTCTTGTACCTTCCAAAACCTCTTCACCAGCAGCACTTTAACCAAAAACCTGAGAGAACTTCCAGTCTAAACCCTAACAGCCATATCCATGTCATCCTAGCCTACAATGGATAAAATGTATTCTATAACTAATAATCGTTGTAAATATAACATCCTGTTAATGACACTGATGCTAATATATAACCAATAATTGATAATTCTATTTTATTTATGAATTTCTTAACTTTTAAAATCTAGTTGTAAGAGTATGAAACTTTATATTGCTTTGATCAGTAGAAGTGCAGAACCAGAGAGTTAAAAATACATCAAGTAGAAGTATGAGTACCTCAAGAGTCCCATTGTACATTATCGAATTCCCAACATGAGTGACAATAACTACCTAATGACATGTATAAGCACCGGATTTATGAAAAAACAATCTATTCAACAAATGTACTTTGGATATTATTTAGAAGGGATCTAAAAGTTCAACGAAACAAACCTACTCATACTTATGAAAACCTTAAAAATGTTTAGTTAAAAAATGATTGAACCAAACATAAACAGTTATCAGTTATGTATGTTTAAACTTCAGATCCCATGACAATCTTCACATGCTAGTTTATAATAGCATGTTCTATCAGGCAAAACTAAACAAATTGAAGTGTCTGCCGTGACGCTCACATTTTGGGATTGTCAAACCACATATATTTATCCTCTCTTCGGCAACTGTCACCCGCCTACCATACCCACAAAGCCCTACCCGATATACCGATGACAGTGCTACCGATCGAGTAGGCACTACCTGCAACCACCATCTGATAACGCCCCGAGTCACCTCATAAAAAAACTTGCCAAAAAAGTTTACAAATGTCACATAAACAAACAGGCACATGTGCTAGTGTATGCTTAATTTATTCATGTAACGGTAAATAGAATCAGATTAATTCTTAGAAAAAATAATTTTAATTTGATTGTTCACATGAATTTTGAAAGTTATTATTAGATCTAATCAACAAATAAGAGTTAATTGTGCAAATATTATATGATGATATAAACTTATCAACCCAATCTTATTTGATTAGATTTCATTTTTTTTCTAAGCAGTAATAATACTATCAACCCAATGTTCAATGAAGGAATGGGAAATATGATCCTTAGACACAAAAGGCCAGAATGCCTAAAATAGTAGACCATATAATATTTCGATCAAATTGACAATTAATAACTTGACTTACCTGTATTCACCTAGCATGAAGAAACAATTGTGACACAAGCACCTCACCAGAGCTAGCCGGAAACCTCGCTGGAGACTGAAACTGTCAATTGGAACCTAAAGTACAGTTAGGGTTTTAAATCTCTAGAATAATAACGATTATCGAACATAAACAAAAACAAAATAGTTTTGATCACATAACATCTAAACAAATAAACACTTGATTTAACATGAATATGGATACAGGGCACAAAATTACCGACTTCAAGAAGCAATAGATTAAAGAAATCCGCATATTAATCGTTTGAGATTAGCATCGGCATCGGCAATGAAAATATAGGTTTTTTTTGTTGGCCCAAATTGGAATTCATTCAAGGGGCTAGCAAGTATCTAAAACCCCAAAAACACATAGCATACAGCCTATTATACACCACAAAATCAGTAAAACAAAACATACACCAAGTCAATGAAAATATAGTTAGATCTAGGGTTTTTTTTTTTACTTGAAGAATCATGTAGAATGGAAAGGTTTTCAGGTTTGGAAACAATATTTTCAGAGAAAAGGGTGTGAGAGGGAAACAAATTACCAAAGAGGAAGAGGTAAAGGAGAAGTTGTCTTCAGTGTTTGTTTTGCCGATCAGTAGACTTTTTTTTAAATTGGTGTTCAATACAAGAGACCAATTGAGAGAGAGAGAGAGGAGTGAAAGATGAAGGGATAGGGAACTGAGAGAGAGAGAGTAGAGATTTGAAATTCAAAATCTCTCTTTCAAAATTCAAAACATGGATCTGAAAAGTGAAGAAGCAGAGGGAAAGAAGAAGAAGGGAAAGATAGGTACATGTGAGTGTATGTTTTTGACCAGGTTTTCCCTTTCGGGTATGTGAATACACTATGATAAAAGATAAAAAAAATAAAAAATCTAAGAAAATTACACCTAGGATTAGTATAATGTGGATGTCTAGAATTGTGACACCTAGGATTATTGAACTTTGCTTTATTATATAGAAAGATATATATACGGCTCATTCTAAATACACGGGGAATGATCCACTAAAAAGTGGATTTTGCCTAAGTAGCCTAAGAATGATTGTGATGATAACATGTGTCACTCTTAATAAGTAGGAATGAAGGGCATTTTGGTCCTTATAAATATGAGTGAAAATGACATTTGGCACCCCTTTTGTTTTTTAAAAATACAAAAAAATCTAGTACAAAAAAATCTAGCACAAAAAATCTGGTACAAAAAATATAGCACAAAAAATGTAGTACAAAAAATATAGCCCAAAAAAATCTAGTACAAAAAATATAGCACGGAAAAATCTAGTACAAAAAATATAGCACGAAAAAATTCAACAAAAAAATCCAGCACAAAAAATTGAGAAAAAAAAATTTAAGACAAAAAAATTAAGCACAAAAAATTTAGCACAAAAAATATAGTACAAAAATCTAGCACAAAAAAAATGTTATATAACATAGAAATACAACACATTTTAGTGGGGGTTTTTAGTCTTCATATTTTATATAACAATATGGTACTCAAATTAAAGATAAAAAAACGCTCGATTTTACGGTGAAATTTTTATGAAAAAATAATGTCGTATAAAAAAGTTATGAACGTTTAAAAAATAGGGGTGGAATAAGCATGTGCCTTGCATGTGGAGAGAGAACGTCTATAAATAGGATTTTCCCAAGATACCCTTGCACTCCCCATTTCTCCTACACTTTCATCTTAACCATTGATTTGAAAAATGAATGGTTAATATTCTTTCTCATCCTACTTAGGCAAAATAAACTTTTTATTTGACATTTCTCCCTAAATACACCCCCCTAATTATTAATTACACCCCCTCCCCTATAAAAACATCTCATCAATTAATAATTTTATTTTGTTTTTAGTTTATTTTGTCTTTTAGTTAATAACTTTTTTGTTAAGTTTTTAGTTTTTTTGTCTTTTAGTTGTCTTTTTTTATTCTTTTATTTAGTGATTAGTTATATTATTATTATTATTATTATTATTATAACTAATTATTTATCCAATTACATTTATAGTAGTAATAGAAACTATAAAAAAAAATAAGTGCATTCTTACAAAATTATATCATTAAACATTTCACATACCGAGCTTTTATCTACAACATAATATGTAGCTAGTTGTGCTATCTAAGAATTATACATATTTTGACGTGATTCAAATATATCCCCCCAGCCAGCCGCATTATTTTCTCTCATTAATGTCCATAGGTTGTTTGTGGTGCCAATTGGATACTCTCCTTGCAATTGTACCATTATAAAATGGCCACCATTCAAGTGTGCAATTGAATTTTTTTTTTCTAGGAACTGGTGAGGGCCTCTCCAAAGCGAAAAACAAGTCGAAGTGTTTCTTTTTTCTTTAGATAAAAATTATTACGTTAAACTTGTTCGCAATCAAGAATCCTGTCTCTAGCATAATCCTCCAATGTTTTTTTGGTGCAACCCCCGACCCTAACCAAGCCAAGGACGTAAACACATCTTCAAATGAGCCACAAAAAGCTTTAGTGAACTTATTTCTAAACTGAAGTAGCTCTTCAAACAGTGATATTCGGATAAATAACCATTCATCTTTATTGTACCCTAGAGCAGAAGCCATCGCCCGAAATCCACAATTTTCATCATCTAACACGTTATGTAAACGTGTAACATACGCATGGATAGGGTTGTCCAAAAAGCTCGCGGCTCGCTCGAAGCACGCTCGGATTTAGCTCGAAAAAAGCTTGCTCGATATGGCTCGGTTTAAAAGTGAGCCGAGCCGGCTCGGTTAGAAAGTGAGTCTAGCTCGGCTCGGCTCGTAACGAATCAAATTGGCTCGGTTTGGCTCGCTTGGTAACTCGGCTCGTCTTAGCTTGAATTATTTTACTTAAAACCCGAGTTCGTTCAAAAAAAAATTTAAAACAAAGTTCGTTCAAAACAAATTTAATAAATAATTTTTGTTAAAATAATATTTTTAAAATAATAATAATAATAATGACTATTATAATAATAATAATAATAATAATTAAAAAGACAACAAAAAGACAAAAAAGAAATAAAATATTGATTTGTGATGTAATGATGTGATGTTTTTACAGGGGGTATAGTTAGTAATTATAGGGTGTATTTAGTAGCACCCATATATATAATGCTTTTATCTTTATCTATATAGTGGAGGGTTCAAATAAGAAAAAAATATTTGTAAGAAGAAATTTCAAGCAATAAGAATACTTAATTTTGCCTCATTTAATATTCGTATTTAATGTTATTGTAAGGTTATATTGGTAAACTTACATAAATCATTAATTTGTAGTATTCCTCTTTAATAGCTAAATACATTAAATTTGTAATTTATATTCAAAATATGTATTTATAAAATTAATTTAAATTGTAGAATAAAATTACGAGTTATTTAGGATAAATTTCAATAGGTGTAGGATATATTTCAAAATGTATAGGATAACTTTTGATGTATGTAGGTAACAAAATTTTTATGACTAGTTATTGAGTCAAAGATAATAGTAAATACGATTAGAGAAAACTATTTAATGTTTTATAGTTGTACCATTTGTTATTTTTCTTCTCAATTAATTTTCTTCTCAACTGATTCTCCCCTATCTATATATCTAATAAACAAGTAACTAGTTGCACCACATGTAAAAAATTGGTGACCCCAAAAATGTTTACCCCTTTCTTATTTCACTAATTTGTATTCTACTTCTTAACATAAAAAGTCGATTATATCTTGTTCCAAAAATATTGTGTTATAATTCATAGATCTCTATTATTAACCATTTCATATTTCATTTATTCATCGCATGTAATGTAAGGGTTTCTAACATAGTGAGTAATAAAGATATATAAAAATTACCCTATGAGGAAAATACCAACCTATACAATTGAAACTTATCTATACAATATTATGATACATAGCAGGATAACAAGATTGTAATTTTACATAATTTTAAGACTTTGAATAATTACATTCTTAAAACATGTGGTACAATCTTTTAAACACATTTTTTACTTTTAAACCAACTTTCTGCGACCATAACTTTTTTATACGTTAATGTCTTTTAAAAAAATTACACCATAAAAATGAACATTTTATTCTCTTTAATTTGAGTATGGTATTACTAGAATTACTATTTAGTTTAAAAAAAATTAATATGATATATCCTTACCAATGTTTGTGTTCCCCTGTCGCACCACACGAGCACCCCTCTAGTATATATATATATATATATAGGGAGAGGATCATGAGAAAACTAGATATAAATGAGAAAACCAAAAAACTAGCCAAAAAAACACTAAAAAGGAGGGGGGAGCCTTTTAATGAAGGAGGGGGGGGGGGGGGGGGTGGACTTTTAATGAAGGAGGGGTAAAATTGAAAAAAAATATATATATAACTTTTCAAACATTTCCCATTTCTCCATACGTTATCATTTTAAAACAAAAATGGCACCATAAGATCACAAATTTTTGTATCTTTCATTCAAGTATATTCGAGCATATTTTTTATGACATAAAAAAGATTTATGGTGTCGTCTTGTTTTCAATACTATTATTATAGTAGTGCACATGTGCAATATAAAATGTACTACAATTGCATTACATGCTTAAAATTAGCTTTTTGAGTCTAGTTTAGCTTTTAGGGTTAGTTTTTTTGGAGGTTTAGGATTAGGATTAGGTTTTTGGGTGTGGGGGGAGGGGGGTTTAGGTTTTTGGGGGGGTGGGGGGGTTAGGTTTTTTTCGGGTTTACAATTGCATTACATGCTTAAAATTAGCTTTTTGAGTCTAGTTTAGCTTTTAGGGTTAGTTTTTTTGGAGGTTTAGGATTAGGTTTTTGGGTGTGGGGGGGGGGGGGGGGAGGGGGTTTAGGTTTTTGGGGGGTGGGGGGGTTTAGGTTTTTTTCGGGTTTATGTTTAGGGTTTAGTTTTAGGTTTTCGGGAGGGTAGGGGGTGGGGGGGGGGTTAGGCTTTTGGTGGGAGGGTGAATTTAGGTTTTTAGGGGGTGGGGGTGGGGGGTTTAGATTTTTGGGGGGTGTCGGTGGGGGGTGGGTTAAGTGGTTTAAGCTTTATGTATTAGTACACATATGCAGTACAACCAAAAAAAAAAATTTTTTTTTTTTTTTTTTTTGAAAATTTTTTTCTAGGCATAAAAACTAGCGATTTTTTTTTATTAAAAATTGTAAAAAAAAAAAATTTGGCATGTTTTTAGGTTTTTTTAGGCTTTTTTGTTAGTTTTTTGGTTTTCTCATTTAAACTAGTTTTCTCATGATCCATCCCCTATATATATATATATATATATATATATATATATATATATATATATATATATATATATATATACATACACAAAATTCTTTAATCAGTAATAATTGTAATAACAATAAACAAAACAAATTTACTTATCTTGCATAGTTAAATGAATCATGGTATTCTCCTAGTATTCTTGGAAACAAGTTCAATTCTTCATAATTTATGCTCTCTAATTTATTGTTTAAAGTAAAGTGTAATTTGCCTCCTTTAGTTTTGGTCTAGATTGTCGTCTGCCTCCTTCTATTTCAGTTTTTGCCATCTGAAACTCTGACATGGTTATTTCATTATCATCTGTGTGACAACTGGCACCAAACCAGTAATTTCCGTACACATTAATTACTATTTAATAACTGCAATTATGTGCTTAAATGTCAATGATGTGTACAAAATGCAACATATAAATTACATCAATTGTGGCATAAAACTAACCCTTTTTTAGTACTAATATTGGAAAAAATGTGCTTTTGTCTTCCTTTTGCATTTTCAGGATTAAATGAGCTCAAATTAACAAAGGAAGCAAAAAGACATCAAAATCTAACATAAATACAAGAAAAGGAACAAGACGTGACATGCCCAACCCCACGACAGCATCTTTCCAAGCAAAACAAGATAACAGAAGACTGAACACGCCCCGTGCTCAGCCAGCACGGGGGCGTGCCCAAGTGTCAGCAGAAAAGACAAAGTGGTAGAAGCTTCTATTGCCCACCACGAGGTCGTGCTCAGCGGACACGAGGTCGTGGTCAACTATAAGATTCACACAATCTAAGCAAATCTTCATAGTACAAAGATTATTCTGCACACGGGGTCGTGCTCAGCGGACACGGGGGCGTGGTCAACTAATAAGACAAGCTGCATTAAATGAAGAAAGAGAAGGATGTGGACACGGGGCCGTGCCCACTGTACACGGGGCCGTGCCCGAGCTTCTGTTCAGCCTATAAATAGGAGTGCTTGGCTCAAGCTCAAACTATCCCTTGGCACACCACCTCTCTCACACTTCACCCACCACCCACCACCACCATAACACCATCATCCATTGTCCATCATAGAGTGTGTGAGTCGTCTCGGGATCCAAGATTGATCGTAAGAGTTCTTGACAATCAAGGCCATGTTTGCCTAAGTCTCTTACATCACTTGGTGAAGACAAGTGTCTAGTGTAATACTTTTTATTTCTAATCTTTTCGCACTTTTTACTTGGTTTTGTATCAATGACTTTAATAACTAGTTTCTTATGTTGAAGGTGATTCTTCCTTATCGTTTGTCCGTGGTGTCTTGACATTATTTTACTGTCTATATAAAATAAAAGATTTTCACCATTCATATCTCCACGGTCTATATGGAGGTATGTTGGCTACCTGGTCGGGGGTTAAGGGAACGGTTTGGTAAGAGTCTTGCCATTGTTCAGCGTTTAGAGGTCCTGCAATGGACCTGGGTCAAATTTAGTAGGACCTCCTTCAATACTTAACGGTATTGGATGGCGGGGGTCCAAACTCTTTGATCCCCTCATAAGTTAACTACTATTAATACTATAACCCGGCTATTTAGGACTATATCCCTGCTGACCCAGACTACTTAGTCGAGGGTAACGTCACCTCCAAAAGAGGGGCCTACCATAATTTGCATTAATAACTTAATTCATTATCTTTCAATAATCCGACCATTTAGGATTGTATCCTTGCTGACTCAAACTACTGGGTTGACGGTAACGTCACCTTCAAAAGAGGGGCCTACTACAATAACTAAGATAATATCTTAAATAAGTGCGAAAGTGCGGAAATAATCAAAAATTACACTATACACGAGTCGGAACCAAGTGATTCATCTTGTCTATCTGTTTTTTTCTTTTATTTTTATTTTCAGCATTTTAGTTAGTTTTTATTTTTCTTAGCTTAAAACATTTTTCTAAACTTTTTGATTTGATTAGACGTTGAGGATAAACCGGTACTAAAAGCTCTTGTGTCCTTGGACGACCTCGGTATCTTACCAACACTATACTACTACGTTCACGATGGGTGCACTTGCCCATATGTGTGTCTAGTGTTAGTAAATATCGTGTTTTATAAATTTAAGACTTGACTAAAAAAGTGTTAAAGGGGCTTAAAATATACACCTAATATATATAACACCTGACACCCATCAAGAGCCCACCAAGACTCCTCCAATTCCGTACCCCGGTAGGTTAAATCGTCAAAAGACCGATGAGCAATTCGCAAAGTTTGAAAATTTACTAAAACAATTGCATGTTAATATTACTTTTATTGAGGTCCTAACCCAAATGCCTAAATATGCAAAATTCATGAGGGATTTCCTCACTCACAAAAGGAAAATTGAATCATTGCAATTAGTTAACTTAGGCGAAGAATGCTCCGCCTTAGTACTCAACAAACTTCCACAAAAGAAAATCGATCCCGAAAGCTTCACAATTCCTTGCTCGGTTGGGGAATCCCTCGTTCGTAATGCTTTAGCCGATCTTGGGGCTAGCATTAACCTCATGCCCACATCAATGTTCAAACGACTCGGCCTAGGAACAACAAGCCCTACAAAGATGAGCATACAACTCGCCGACAGATCCGTCAAATTTCCACAAGGTGTCGCTGAAAATCTATTGGTCAAAGTTGACAACTTCGTTTTCCCAACCGACTTTGTCATCCTAGACATGGAAGAAGACACCGATGTCCCTCTCATCCTCGGGAGGCCATTTCTAGCCACCGCCCAAGCAGTGGTGGATATGAATGACGGAACGTTAACATTGAAGTTTGGGGACAAGGAAGTGAAGTTTGAATGTGGAAAAAGAGTAGAGGACGAAGACCCGATCAACTACATGAAGGTCATAGACTCAAGCTTGGATGACGCTCTCCGACGGTGTAACATGGGATGCAATACATCCCACTTGGGTAACATATGACCAGGCTTTGGGTCTAGCCAAGGACCCTTATAAACGTGGCGCAACACGGGGCCGTGCCCGGACAACACGGGGCCGTGTTCAGCGCCCAGTAACACAAATTTTTTGCTTTTTCACACCTTTTACACATTCAATCAACCTAAAAACTTATTTTTGGGACACATTGAGGACAATGTGTAATTTAAGTGTGGGGGGGATGCTAAAACCTTGAATCTTGCAAGTCCTAAATACAAGCCTTACACAAAACTCAATTGGAACCGCTAATCACCCCAAATTTATTCAAAAAAAAATTCATTTTTTTTACTTGTCTAGGTTTAACTCGGGAATTTCAAGTTCTAAAAAGGTTATATTTTTACAAATTTACAACCGATAGCGTCGTGATAAAAAGAACCAACATAAGAAAATTATGAAAAGGCATGACAAACTTAGTTAAAATTTGATTATATATACTTGATCACATAAAAACCCATTCCCACAAAAGTGAGTTTTGAGCCTTTATTGAGCATACAATTACATATCATTAGACTAAATGCTCATTTTTCGTTTCTTGTGTGAATAGCCGCTTGGTTCTTACGACTCTAGAACATGTCATGACGATACATTCCCAGTCCTTACCAACTTAAAACCGAGTAAGTAAATGATGGAGGCATTAAGACTAACTCTTTTTTTTTCTACACCATTATTTTTCTTTTTTTTAACCACCTACCCAAAATCCCCCTAGTTAGCCCCTTTGAGCCTAAGCCTTTTCATTTCATAACCCAAACAAACACCCTTTTACCCACCAAAACATTTTTCATTTTTTACCCTTTGTTTTAGTAACTAGCTCGGTTTCTCATATGACTTTCCTACAAAAAAAAGTAATTATGAAGCAAAAGCAAATAAACAAACAAGTTTATCAAAAAATGACTTTGTTTGAAAAGTAGCTTCATAAAAAAATAAAAGTGGAAAAATAGAAAGTCTTACGAAAACCGACGCTTGTTACGCTTTTCGCCCTTTTTCTACTAACCACTAACCATTAACCCAACCACCTACCTTTAACCCAAGCCTAACCCTTCACCCAAAAGTCCTCTTGATATTTACAAAGGTATATAAGTTAAAAAGGAGGAGGATTGATTGCTTGGCAAGCCTATGGTAGGAGTAAGTTCCATGCCGCTCTCGAGTGATCCACAAAAATACATATTCGGCCGAGTGTTGAGTGATCCCCGTGAGGTATGTGAACTTGTATATAAATAGAATTTTAAAGAGGTATGTTATGCCCTAATAAGTAATTATTCTTATGAAAAGTTTTAAATAAATCATGACGAATAGGATTGTAAATAAATAAAAATAAAACTAAATAAAGAATCTTGGAAATCCCGACACTCTATGACAAGCCCAAAAACCTTCTTCTCTACCCATTCCATTTGGGAGTGTAATAGCCACATTATAAAGAGTTTTGCTTGAGGACAAGCAAAGATTCAAGTGTGGGGGTATTTGATGTGTGCAAAATGCAACATATAAATTACATCAATTGTGGCATAAAACTAACTTTTTTTTAGTACTAATGTTGGAAAAAGTGTGCTTTTGTCTTCCTTATGTATTTTCAGGATTAAATGAGCTCAAATTAACAAAAGAAGCAAAAAGACATCAAAATCTAACATAAATACAAGAAAAGGAACAAGACGTGACATGTCCGACCCCACGACAGCATCTTCCCAAGCAAAACAAGATAACAGAAGACTGAACACGCCCCGTGCTCAGCCAGCACGGGGGCGTGCCCAAGTGTCAGCAGAAAAGACAAAGTGGTAGAAGCTTCTATTGCCCACCACGGGGCCGTGCTCAGCGGACACGGGGCCGTGGTCAACTATAAGATTCGCACAATCTAAGAAAATCTTCATAGTACAAAGATTCTTCTGCATACGGGGTCGTGCTCAGCGGACACGGGGGCGTGGTCAACTAATAAGACAAGCTGCATTAAATGAAGAAAGAGAAGGATATGGACACGGGGCCGTGCCCGAGCTTCTGTTCAGCCTATAAATAGGAGTGCTTGGCTCAAGCTCAAACCATCCCTTCGCACACCACCTCTCTCACACTTCACCCACCACCCACCACCACCATAACACCATCATCCACCACCATCATCCATTGTCCATCATAGAGTGTGTGAGTCGTCTCGGGATCCAAGATTGATCGTAAGAGTTCTTGACAATCAAGGCCATGTTTGCCTAAGTCTCTTACATCACTTGGTGAAGACAAGTGTCTAGTGTAATACTTTTTATTTCTAATATTTTCGCACTTTTTACTTGATTTTGTATCAATGACTTTAATAACTAGTTTCTTATGTTGAAGGTGATTCTTCCTTATCGTTTGTCCGTGGTGTCTTGACATTATTTTACTATCTATATAAAATAAAAGATTTTCACCATTCATATCTCCACGGTCTATATGGAGGTATGTTGGCTACCTGTCGGGGGTTAAGGGAACGGTTTGGTAAGAGTCTTGCCATTGTTCAGCGTTTAGAGGTCCTGCAATGGACCTGGGTCAAATTTAGTAGGACCTCCTTCAATACTTAACGGTATTGGATGGCGGGGGTCCAAACTCATTGATCCCCTCATAAGTTAACTACTATTAATACTATAACCCGGCTATTTAGGACTGTATCCCTGCTGACTCAGACTACTTAGTCGAGGGTAACGTCACCTCCAAAAGAGGGGCCTACCATAATTTGCATTAATAACTTAATTCATTATCTTTCAATAATCCGACCCTTTAGGATTGTATCCTTGCTGACTCAAACTACTGGGTTGAGGGTAACGCCACCTTCAAAAGAGGGGCCTACTACAATAACTAAGATAATCTCTTAAATAAGTGCAAAAGTGCGGAAATAATCAAAGGTTACACTATACACGAGTCGGAACCAAATGATTCATCTTGTCTATCTGTTTTTTCTTTTATTTTTATTTTCAGCATTTTAGTTAGTTTTTATTTTTCTTAGCTTAAAACATTTTTCTAAACTTTTTGATTTGATTAGACGATGAGGATAAACCGGTACTAAAAGCTCTTGTGTCCTTGGACGACCTCGGTATCTTACCAACACTATACTACGCTCACGATGGGTGCACTTGCCCATATGTGTGTCTAGTGTTAGTAAATATCGTGTTTTATAAATTTAAAACTTGACTAAAAAAGTGTTAAAGGGCTTAAAATATACACCTAATATATATAACACTCGACACTCATCAGTCAACATTGTCTGATTACATACTACACAAGTGAATTCATGCACGTTTTATACTACAAGAATTACTTTATGCATTAATGAACAGCGTTGCGTCAGAAATACTAGTAAACTCACCGGTAAGACACATTGTGTCAAAAATTCTGCAGAAAGCAGTTAGACAATAGAATTAGAGCCTAGGTGTAGGTCCAATGACAAGAATACATTAAAACCCAAGAGTACATGCAAGGGTTAACATATAGACATTCCGGAAGCTAGAATATGCACTAAAAAGCACCCGAAACGCACTTTAAGTGCAGAATTTTACAAAATTCAGCTATAATCAGCTTTATAACACATAAATATTGTGCAGAATTCATGTTTTATTATCCAGAATACCCTCCTAAGTGTTGAGAATTAAAAGGGTTACAAAAGGATACATAAAGGACACTAAACGGTGCAATTTAGCACTTTAACGAACCGGTATTTAACCAAACAACCGGACATTACCCGGAACATCAAAATATTACTAAAAGCATTGCTTTAATGTTTCTGAGCTAGTTATGGTCCCTGAACACCATAACACCCCTTATAACGTAATAACGCATTAAATCCCCAAACTTATTACTTGAAAGTTAACTTGTTTATAAAATTAGAATTGGAATTTACACATTACCCCCCCCCCTTAAGAGTGGACGGTCACAATGGGGGTGACCCCACCAAAATCTTGTTAAATCCTCCAAGATCTTTGCTTGATCTCCATAGATATTATATGATTTTATTAGAATTTATTTTGGGAATATTCCAAGGATTATACCATTTGAGAAATCTTATAAGATCCTACTAAATCCCGTTAGATTCATTTTGATATTACTTGGATATTACTTAGATTTGTTTTGATTTTATCTAGATCTTGAAAGATTTCAATAGATATTATGAATCTTGAAAGATTTACTAGAGATCTTGCAAGTGCTATATATATATATACATCATCACTTCATCTTCTTCATAACCACAAACTCTCCTCCTCCCTCCTCCTTGTTCTCGGCCCTAATACACCCACCATACATCCACCATTTTCATCCATTGTCCATCCATTCCAAGCTTGACATAAGGTGCTAGAAGGTGATTAACGAAGTATGGAGCTTGTGGATCTTGAAGAACCTCCTTCATTTTCTTTTATCCAACGCTTTTGTCATTTTCAAGTTCTAGTAATCTTCCCTAACCTTGTTGCTAGTGGTGAGCCCTCATGATCTCTTATTACTTCATATCTTGATGGTTAAAAGACGATATTTATTGTTAAGCACAAGAACACTAAAGAATATGAAAATCAATCCTTAACATAAGCTTAAAAATATAAGAATACTTGTTGATTATGTTGATGTGCTTTTGTTGATTAATTATTAGTGTTAGTGATGTTAGACATCATATGGAAACTACTAGATTGTGATTAAACACATAATCTAGTAAGTTAAAATGACGATCTTGTGAAAGACCAAGATCTTCATACTTTATGTCTTCATGAACTTGAATAATGAAATTGATTTTCATATGTAAAAATAATATGAACAAAGTACAAATCTTGTAAATAGATGATTACAAAAATGATTTTATCAAGAAACCAAGTTTATTTACAAGACTTACAAAGTCATGGTTTCCAAGTAAACTAATAATATTTCTAGTGTTTAAACAAGACTAGAAACATGTATGTAACAAGAAAAATACAAAAGAAATATTTTTAGAAAAATCATCTTACAAGTTGTAAGTGACTAGATCTTTCAAGAATGTGATTTACAAACAAATAACCATGTTTTTAAGGGTGACTAAATCTACTAAATAACATGGAAAGTTACTACAAGTTTTTACAAGAACTTCAAGTTCATGATGTAGCGTGATTTATATGATCTAGGCTTATGGTAAGACTTGATTGTGTTGTTGATGTTGATGATGATTTAAAAAAAATAAACACATGTTTTGAAAACCTGGAAAACCTCCATTTTTAGGGGAAACTCTGTCAAAATTTCTATAAATTTTAACACTTAGAAAAATATAAGTTTTTGAGAAACTTATTCCCTAAAAATGTATCTAAGAATATTTACCAAGGTTTCCCTAATTTTTGTGTTAAGAAATGATGATTTCTTCAAGATAAAAATTGATATTAAGTATGTATATTTTTGAGAAAAATATATATATTTATTGATCACCAAATTTTATGCTAAGTGTATATAGTATGTATTATATGTAATAGTGTGTTAAGACTTGAAAACACACTAAATACTCATAAGAAGTAAAAGCACAAAAATACACATACAACATTCTTAGACACATACAAGAAAATATATTTATGAAAATATATTTCTTCATAGAATAAATAACTTGGACAAGTTATAAACATGAAATGAAGCTTTGGACAAAATACATAATTCGGGTGAAAAAATACAAGATAATTATATTTATTTTTGAGAAAATAATATAAGTAAGATAAATAGTTAAAAATATAAATTATTTTTAACACAAGAATACATACACAAAAGATAGTGACTTGTACTTGTGCGATACAAGTCTAGTGACTAACGTTAATAAAACACGTTTAGGTCACGACGCTAGATAAGCAAATCCTTTGAAGTTTACGACGCAGGAACGCAAAGTTGTGAGTTCATGCTCCCCCTTTTCTTTTAACTGTTTTCAGTTTTATAACTTCGGGGGTGAAATACATGTTATAAATGTTACAATGTTTATAAATGGTATGATACAAAAAAACAAGAAGCACTCTTGGTGATAACTAGTACCAAGTATGATGAGTTTTAAAGAATGATACCAGAAATGATACGAGAAATGATACAAGAAATGATACGAGAAATGATACAATGATACGAGAAATCGTGTCACGAATAGGGTACCCTAAGCACCATTAATCAACAATATACCTAGACCGCAGAACAAAAGGTTAGATCTAACGGGTTTCGGGCAGCCACACTCTTGGTGAGAACGAGTGCCAAGTAGTGCTTTTGTGTCTCAGTAGTGAATCGACAACTAGAAAAATGCCTATGGTTTGGTTGCTTCCTATGTCGTGTCACATGTTAATGGCCTTGCAACCCATTAACAACTTGATACATACAGAAATACTTGATTTATACAAGATACATACAGAAATACTTGATTGATACAAGATACATACCATGTTTTTCATACAAAGTATACAATCGTTCAATACAAGAACTGCATGAATTCACACCAACATTATGTTGACGTTTTTCCAAAACTCACATGTATTTCAGGTATCTAAAAGTGGATGTGCGCGCGGTCTTACTCATGCTCTTGGATGTCGTTTATGCTTAGCTTTGAATAAAGTTGTAAACTTTCAGACAATATGTTGTCTCGTGATGTAAACACTTAACTATGTTTTCCATTATGTAATGATAATGGTGTTTGAAGTTGTTTTTATGAGCATGTAGTATGTTTACCAATCGTATGCAATGAAAACCTTTCATGATCACACCTCGTGCTTCCGCCTAAGAAAGGGGTGTGACAATCTGCACCCGAAACGTTAAAGGCTGTTAATACATGTTGTAAAAAGACCATTTTGCCCTTACTAGATGATGTAAAATGCTATATTGCCTCTCCTTCTATATTATATTCAAATTCCATCCATTTTCACATTAGGTGCAGGTTTGACTTTATAAAGTCAAAATATTGAAGCATCATCAACCCGTTTTGACTTTATAAGCTCAGGAGTGAAACGTTGAAACCCATTTCGTCATTTCGACTTTATTTGAAACCTATCTACCTAGGTAAATTGGACTAATGATCTGCACTTAATTGGTGGGCCAACTGCAGCAAAGTTGCACCTAATGATCTGCACTTAATTGGTCAACTAACCTGCATCTAGTTCATCACTGTCACTAATCCACCTAATTGGCCAACAAACTGTACTTAATTGGGCAATGTGAATGCACTTATGCAAATTCAAACCTGCAATGTGACTGCACTTATGCAAATCCACTTAATAAGTTAACAAACTGCACTTATGCACAACGTCAAAGTGACTAATCAACTTATATGGAACTGTGAACCAACCTGCACAGACTCACACTATGCACATTATCAGGATCACTAATACACAGACTCACACTTAATTGTACACACACAAACTCACTAATACATAGACTCACACTATACACATTATCAGGATGATGATTATCATACAGTTGACCAATGAAGTCATACATATAATCATCATCATCATACATCACACTATGAACATTATCAGGATCATATGTATGATTATGATGATGATGATGATCATCATCATCATACAGTTGACCAATGAAGTCATACATATGATCATGAGCATGATCATCAAACATCACACTATGCACATTATCAGGATCATATGTATGGTTATAAAGCATCATCATACAGTTTAACATAAACCATCATAATCATCATACAACATCATCTTAAACTTACTCATATATCATAAATCATCATCATATATCATCATCATCCTAATAGATTTATATATTAAAACAACCAAATGAAAAACATCATCATCATCCTTACCATAATTATAGATAGCAAAAGTTTAAGTTAAACTAATATAAACACATCCTAACCATAATTATATGTATCATCATCATAATTACATATCCCTAAATAATAAGATCATTAAAAAATAACCAACACTAGTATTACACTAGTATTGGTGAAGATGGGTGGTGCTCTGTTCTGGTGATGGTGGTGGTTGTGAATCTGGACCAGACGTTGGGATGATGGCATTCAGTGGTGATAGGGACGGTGGACGTGATTATTGGTGCGATTGAGGGAACACCATTCCAAAGTTAATAGAAATGTTGTTCAAGCACCGCATGACCACTCTGACCAGACCACTGTGCGTTGGTTGCTGGTCTACGTGACCATTACTCCAACTAATCGAAAAAACACAAACAAAACGACCACATTATCGATGAAGGGTTTTTTTTTTATCAAACCGACGGTAGATATCCTTAACTTATAGTGGACTGAAATCAACAATGGTGCAATAAAATGTGCTTGATATATGTACCATGGACATGTTCGTTGTGAAAGTCGACAATGACTTCCATTATGTATACTTGAGTTGATCATCGGTGGCTGCTGGTCACCGGAGCTGATGAATCCCCGGTGAAGAAGAAGGGGAAAAAGGTAGGTGAAGGGTGGAGTGTCAGAGGGTTATAGTGAAAAAATAAGGGTGGTTTGAAGTGTGGGTAGGAAGATTCGTTGGTGAAAAGACCATATTGCCCCTAAATTTAACGATCAAAGTAACCGTTGACTAACGGTCAGGGACATATGGCAATGAAATAACCATGTCAGGGTTTCATACGGCAAAAACAGAAAGAGAGGGAGGCAGGCGGCAATCTGGACCAAACCTCAGGGAGGCAAATTGTACTTTACTCTATTGTTTATTAGGTTATTACTTTAATTGTTTAAAACGACCAAATAAGTATTAGGTATGTGGATTAAAAAATTAGATGATTAATGAGTTAATGGTACGTGGTTATTAACTTATTGGGTCCTCTCCATAATAAGTATTAGGTATTTGGGTTAAATAGTTAGTTGATTAACTGGGTCCTCTCTAGAACATTTAGATATATCTATACTATATTATAATACATGAGGGAAGGATTCCCAAAAGTTAAGAACTTTTTCCCCCATTATTTATAAATAAACCCCTAGAATGAGAGTAAAGTGGTCTTTTAAACCATAATTATTTTTTAGTCCCTCAATCTATTACATTTAAATCCTTGACATTTAACATAATTATGGGTAATTAGTTACACTCCCCCCCCCCTCTTTAATTCTTTAATGTATTCCTGCGATATCTTACAACCCGTAATGTTTTAAAAAAATCCGAAGGTACCATGACGATCGGCACATTTTTTAAACGTTTCGATAGTTGTCTTTTTTAGTTTCGCCGTGCGTTCATAAAGTACAAATAGCCGATGCGTAAATGTACAATTGATTAAAGCCAACATTTGTTTTTTACCCAAGCCAGCTTTGACCATTACCTAGCTACCGTGCATTAACATTTGTTTTTTACCCAAGTTTTTTTGTTTTGAACGACATTAATAAACTAAAATATTCCCTAATTTTACTTGTACAGAGTCAGTTTGTTGTGACATGTTTAATATAGTATAGATAAAACTCACAACAAACTTCCTATTAAACATGCCACAACAAACTAAACAGGATATGTGCATCTTATTTTAAAAACTTAAAACTCACAACAAACTTCCTAAATAAGTGGATGACCAATCTAAAACTAAACCCTAATGGACTACTATAAATACATAGCAAACACTCACAATTCTACATTTCTATTGCTAAACAGATTTAAAATATGGAGCCAGTTCTGAATTCACTTGATACGAAAAAACAAGCATGCGATATTGAAAAATCTAAGGTCGGTTCTATGATAAGTTTTGTTATATCGCAATAATGAATAATTGTTTTCTTTTATTTACTTTTATGTGAATACTAACTTATTTGATTTTTTAGATTCAACACAAATTTAAACACCCCAGTTGTCGAACAAGCTTTTGTTAGTTTTTAAGTAATATTTTCGCTTATAATCTTTCATATTAACAAGTTCGTTATGTTATTATTTGGTGTTTTATTGTAGGATGATGGTGATAATAGTGTTGAAATTATTTCTTATGGTGCAATGTTCAGTCCATAAAAGTCTAATCTTCAACGTCAATTTAGTAAAGAGGTAATTTTAAAATTTATTTAATCTTTTTTAAATTTTTTTATTCAATATTTGTTTTTTTATAAAATTTATTTAATCATTTTTTAACTTTTTTATTAAATTTTTGTTTTTTAAGGATCGGAAGTATGAGAATCAAAAAAAAATATCTAAGAGACTCTCTGAATGGAAATGGGTCGAGGTTATAAATTTAAATGATTCTGAGGACGATGAGAAAGAAGATGAATTAGATGATACTGCTGATTCGAGCACAAACAAGAAAAACGGATCAAAAAAGAAGAGAAATTAGATGAAATATATCAAGTGTTTTTATGTTTTTTTTTCATTTTCAGTTGTTTTTGTTTGATCTAGACTATCCCATGAATAATAAAGTTTATTTTATATTTGAAGTTTATGTTTTGTGTTATTTTATTGCACTTATAATTTACATCTCGATTGAACTAATATACTTTTGTCATTTGTTTAGTATTTTTTATTAACAAACGAATCTTTACATGTTTAAAACAGTTTTTCTATACTTTATTTATTATTAATTTTTATAACAAAACAAAACTTTGATATTTAGTAGATAGAAGATAAACTATGTTCCAAAATTTTAGGAATTATTTAATACTAATTTACGATATTAGTAGATAGATAGTAAACTATATCCCAAAATTTTAGGAATTATTTAATACTAATTTACGATATTTATTTAATACTAATTTACGATATTTAGTAGATAAATAGTAAACTATGTCCCAAAATTTTAGGAATTATAAGTCAACTAATTAGGTCCTCCAAGTTAATTATATGGGACGAGGCATCGATGGCGAAACGTTAGGCGATAGAGGCAGTTGATCGAAAATTGCAAGACATTATAGGTGTTAGGCTCTCATGTGTAACACTTATGACATATATCCCCACAATAATGTTATCATATACAAATAAGAAAACTACCAGCAACGAGTGCCGCAATCCAAAGTGTCGCCCCCGCCGCATCGCGCGGGCACCCTACTAGTTCTTTTATATATGTTCATCCAACTACGGTATCGATTAATTAGATTAGTACAAAATATATATTCTTCTATATATGTTCATCCAACTACGGTACCGAAACAAAAATGCACTCTTGGAGCATGGGCCATGTACCAACGCTACACGGCTGCACCTATACGGCCATTTGTAGTTTCAAAAGGCACAGCTAAAATTAGTGGCTGTCAACCCACTTTTCTAATAAGAGACTTTCTTTATAGTGATATTTAGCTTTCCATAATAATTATAATATATTTAAAAAACATATCTTTTAAAAGAAAATTGTCTTTTATTTATATTTTTAAAAGTAACGTAGTTTCTCTCTTTTACTCTCTCATTTATCATTGCATTCAAATCTAAGATATCTAAATTTGACACCAGTTTGATCTCAAATTTTATTAGTTTTTTTTTAGTTAAATGCTTGGTTGGTCCCTGTGGTTTCCGAAAATTGCAGACTTGGTCCTAATGGTTTACTAATTACACACTTGGTCCCAGTGGTTTTCAAAAATGCACTCGGTTGGTCCCCAACCCTAACATCAGTTAAATTTCTCAGTTAACTATGTGTGAAATGACTATATTACCCTTGAACAATTAAAAACCTAAACCTATATTACCCTCTGCATCATCTTCATCACCAACATAATACCCATTTCCCTCTGCTCTCTCTCGATCTCACACCGGTGACCGGCCGGTTTTCCGGCGTCTCCATTCTCCGGTAGCAATCGAACACCCAACCCCCACACCAATCGAACACCCAACCCCCACACCAATCGAAGGAACAATAATGCATGAAGTAGGATGTAATGGTGGTAGTTCTAGTTAAATCACAGATTCATAGTTAAACCAGAGGCGATTACCATGATTATGAGATGTATGCCCCTTTTCCACTAGATCAGATAGATACTCTGTCCCAATAATCACCCCTTAGCCATTAAAGGAACAATAATGCATGAAGTAGGACAAGTGAAATAAATAATGAAACTCAATTAAACGAAGCCTTTATCTTAAACTAGCAAGAATAAGCTGAATAAATCCGGAAAGATGACCAACATAGGAAGCAATAAATATTTTTCAAATAACAAGAAACAAAAAAGAAAATCAGCCAGCTTTCAAGATGTGGCCGTTTCTCAAAGATGCTTAACTGAACCCTAGAATCTGTACCAACCAGGCATTTAACTAGAAATCATCTACACAGAAATCATAATATCATCATCAGTTCATCATCTACACAGAAACCCTAGAAATCATCTTTTCAAATCACTTCAATCATCAATGGATTTCTTCAGATCTATACTATCAGATGATCTAGAACCTGAATTTCCACTCAATCACTCACCAAATCAACTAGAAAGCGAAGCCGGTGAAGAAAACGAAGACTTCAAATCGGTCTTCACCGTCGCCGCCGTGAGCGGCGGCGCCGCTCCTGCTCCGCTGATGAGGGATGCAACAGGTGGGTATGTTGCAGAGGGTATAAACTGGAGTGGGGGTTGGGTGTTCGATTGGTAAGACAGTCGACCGGCAACCGGCCAGAGGTGCACCGGTCACCAGCTCGAAGGAAACAAGGGGGATGGCAGGTGGTTGTTGGGGGTTTGTCGGAGGTGGGTGTGGTGCTACCGGAGAACGGAGACGCCGGAAAACCGGCCGGTCACCGGTGTGAGATCGAGAGAGAGTAGAGGGAAATGGGTATTATGTTGGTGATGAAGATGATGCAGAGGGTAATATAGTTTTAGGTTTTTAATTGTTCAAGGGTAATATAGTCATTTCACACATAGTTAACTGAAAAATTTAACTGATGTTAGGGTTGGGGACCAACCGAGTGCATTTTTGAAAACCACTAGGACCAAGTGTGTAATTAGTAAACCATTAGGACCAAGTCTGCAATTTTCGGAAACCACAGGGACCAGCCAAGCATTTAACTCTTTTTTTTTGTGATTTTTTTAACTATAAAAATCCATAATAAAAAATAATAATGGCTTATGATTATTAGTCATGACACTTGGTTAGTGACGATGCATGTTCAAGAAATGTCGCAATGCGTCATGGTTCATGATGGTTCATTCAAATATCTGTTTAGTGTCTTTGACATGACTTTTTCATAGAATTGGCATTAGTTGGTGTCTTCACTCATGATAACTTTATGAATACAATCACAATATATCATTATGACTTAGTGATGACTTATCATGTGCCCGAAACCAACCCACTATCACCCCTTCACGATCATGGCATGTGAGACCAAAGGAGACATGTTTCATAAATGTTCTTCTTAGTTTTATAGGTATCCATCATTCCATCTCATCTATCCTTTCCTTCAGTTGACGAGGATGCAAGGAAAAAACCGTTACGACAAACATTTCTCCTATGTCGGCTCAAACCAATACTTAATCATGATTATGTCATTAGCAACATGCATTTAGCTCTTTTAACTGAAGCTTTAGTTACTATGTCCTATGTAGGGATAATAAATTGCGCACTTGGGGATCAAAAGGTGTACAATTTTGTTTCAAACAAGGTAAAAATGGAATATTTTTAAAAGTTACATGAATACGGCCATACGGGATGAATGTAGCATGCGACTAAGTTGGGTTAATCTTCAAACATTTTACACTCATCTTCAATAAAATCTCAAAATCAGGTTTCGTTCAAATGAGCGTAAACGATGTTTTCATTTTTTTCCTATGCTCGCAGTGCAGTGCACGATGAATATTATCAAAATCTTAGACTTATGGCTAAAGGTGGGCACAAAACCCGGTTTGGAAAAAACCGGAAAAAACCTATTCGCGTTTAAAAAATGATTTTTTATAACCCGGTTTCAACCTGGCCGAACTGGGTTGAATAGGAAATCAGGTTTGGTGGTTTAATTGGATCCATGATCCATGAGTGTTAACGAACTTGGTAAGTTCTGCTTATAGAGGTGTAATACCATTGTGTTTATCTTGGTGGGCTATGTGGGACTATCTTTCTTATGAAATGAAAAACAAGCATTAGCAAAGTGAGGACTTTGAAAAGAAATTTGATGTGCTTGAAAGAACACATAAATTTCAACGCATAAAACACCCCATTTTTGGTAGTTGCTTATTGCAAATTCACCTAGAATTGGTTAATTGCTTATGTTTTGGTATTTTCAGGTCTTATAGTTTAAAAGAAGAATTTCCAAGGTCAATGACAAGATTAGCTGAAGAAATAAGAAAAGCTGGATTTGAACCCTACTACGGCCTATACCAAGTTAAGGAGGGTACGGCCCATACCATGTGAAGACACAAAAAGGGAACACCGCCTCAGAAGTCAAAACCCTAATGGGTGCCGGATCTTGATGTGAAAGTACGAGTCGTACCTTCTTAATGAGGGTACAAGTCGTACTCTTGTCAAAACCTAATGGGGCCTATGTAAGGAACATCACAGCCAGGAAACCCTAAGATACGTAATTGGGCGACTGTGGAAGCAAAAACAATTATTGTTCGAGTTTACTTATCAAGGTTGAAGATCAAAGGAGCGTAGGAACTGAAGATATGACATACAAGAGATTGTATTTGCAATTTTTACTGAGTTAGATACTTTTTATTTCTGTTATCCTTAGTCCTTATCATGTATTCAATGAATTCTCGTTGTTTAGCTTTGTCTATGGCTAGCTAACGTCTTATTGCAGGTTAGTATGATGAGTTCTAGTTTTTGTTAGGTTTGAACGATTTTTTTTTTTATGAAAGTGTGATTTTACATAAGTGGTTACTATTGAACTTGTGAAGTGTATGACTATATGCTATGTAATGATCTTTGGATGAGTTTATGTGGATGATCTAGGTCTTTCTACGAAGTTATGCATGTTTGATCAGATTATTCTATCTCCGAGTTATATATCCATTGTTAAATTAGGGCTTGATACTTAGTTGGTAATAGATAAATTGATTCAAGGGTTGGTACAATATATGAGCTACATATGAGAAGGACTAAAAAACGGATTTGGAAACTAGTTGGGGTTTGCTTTAAATTGATTCGTATAGATAGTAAATCGCTTTGTTCGTTAATCTATATAACTAAACACTTGAAAAGCTCTAAATCAAAAGGGATTGGTAAATTACTTAGCTACTTGAAATCGGATAATCTAGGTGTGTCTATAATTTAGATGTTCGAGATTATGCGGTCAACCTGGTAAGGTATTGGTCTTTTAACACTACACACCTCATTATTGGTTTCTATCAAAATGAGTTTTTCATAAACATATAACCTAACAAGCTTTTCATAAATACATAACCTGACAAGCTTTTCAAAACACTAGAAGGATTTTGATCCTAATTGGTTATCTTTCTCGTATTTGATTTTGTTAAAACATCTTTCTATTATTTCATCTTTAATAGTTTTAATTAAATTAAATAATACATCCGTTAGATATTAATTAAGGGTTTCGTAGTAAAAGTTATCGTTTCCTAGGATTGATGCTCAGTAACTTACGTGAATTATACTATGCTAATGATAGGCACACTTGTCTATTACGTGTGTAGTTAGCATTATTAGGTCTTTTATATTAAAATTTGACTTTGCAATTGATGATATTTATTTGTTACTATTTACGTACGTCAAAATTTAAATAAATTTTGGTGGTTTTAAGTTTTGAACTTTTGACATTTCGATGAAATTTGAATAGGTTTGTTTTTTACCCACTCAACTATGTATGTATGTTTGTGTGTGATGTATGTATGTATGTATGTGTGTGTGTGTGTATGTATGTATGTATGTATGTATGTATGTATGTATGTATGTATGTATGTATGTATGTATGTATGTATGTATGTATGTATGTATGTATGTATGTATGTATGTATGTATGTATGTATGTATGTATGTATGTACGTGCTACGCACGTGCGTACGTACGCACGTGCGTAGTACGTACGTGTACGTGTGTATGTATGTATGTATGTATGTATGTATGAGATTAAGAGCGTATACAAGTATGGACATATGTGGGACACATGGCATAACTTTACAAGCATCAACAAGGGTATATTCGTATTTTACATTACAAATTTGGAAATCCCTATTTTTTAGCCAATCAAATTTCGTAAAAGGTTGAAATTTTCATGCACCAGTTTATTATCGAAAATTTCATATGGTTTCCATTTTCTTTATCTATTCCATGACAGTCTTCTTTAGCACTTCATCGTTCTTCATCCATTTAAATCGGTTGGTGTTGTTTTACAGCAGTTCGTTCTCCTTCGTCCATTCCATCTAGTGTACTTCAGTAATTCATCGTTCTTCATCCATTCCATTTGTAACTACTTTTGTACTTGCCAAATCAACCATTTGAACTTAACAGTTGAAGTTGGTGTTGTTTTCAATGTTGATTTCAAAATTGTGTTTAATGATTTCGAACCTGTTTGTGCTGATTTCGTTTGTACTAGTTCCGAATGAGCTGGTTTTAAAACTGTGTCTGTTGTTTGTGCTGATTTCGGCTATGCTACTTTTGTCTGTGTTGGTTTCGTAACTGCCAACCTATTACGTACAACTATTTTTAGCAAAAGATCAAATTATGTTGGTTTCAATTGTTCCACTTTCGTCTTTGTTAATTGTATAACTAATAACAGGTTATTTACAACTATTTTTTTTTAAATATCATACCTTGTTGATGGTTTTGGGGTGTATTTAAAAGATTGGGAATCTACATGAATTTTGGGATAGATTCTAGTGTGATTAGAGGGTTTTGGGGGAGAGAGAATCTTTTTTAAACAATACCAATACCAAAAATGTCTACAATATAACAAATTTACATAACTAAGGGGCTGTTTGGCAACATCTGAATGGTTAAGTGTTGAACCAGTAAGAGGTCTGAACCATTAAGAGCCTGTATAATGCTTAACCGTTCAGAGACAAATGTCTGACCAATTCAGATTAGTGGTCTTAACCATTCAGACTCTGTATAAATCTTAACCATTCAGAGTCAAATGTCTGTACCATTCAGACATCTGCTAGTGAAACAAACAGTCTGAACCGTTAAGTGCTGAACCAGTAAGAGGTCTGAACCATTAAGAGCCTCATTAAGAGGTAAACAAACAGCCCCTAAATCTAATATGATGATGTGTAATTAATACTGGGCCTTGATAACATGGACCGGATTTGTTGTTACCGTTTCTTTAATCAACATGGTTTGTACCGGATCTCACCCCTATATGTATGTATGTGTGTGTGTGTTTATGTGCATACTAATAACTTTAATAACTTACTAAAACTTAACACTCCTAAACCCGGTGTTACACTTAGTGTCTTAATGCAAGAAAAGGAAAGATGTGTAGTTTTCTTAAGCCTTCACATCTATCTGTTTTGCTAAAAAGGGACAATTTCATGTCTCCCTTAAATAACCCAGACTTAAATAAAAATTGCATATTTCCTTATTGATTAAATTGACTAATTTACCATTTTCAAAATTTAAAAAAAAATATCTCACACTTTAGAGAGAATCAAGCGTCAAACCCAAACCACTACTCATCAGTTTCTTCCACACTCTCTAAAGATCCCACCGCCGGCGTGTTTCAGGGCGACGTTTCTGTTCTCCATGGCGGTCTGTGCGTCTTTCGTGTCACAACGTTTCCATTCCATGCGAGTCTTACAGTCGATGACGTGTCAATGACTTTATAGTTGACGTTATTCTCGGCGCCAAAAAAAAACCTCTCACCAACTGCGACATTACAGGTCCGTCCTAGTGTTGGTTGTTTTGTTAAGTTGTTTTAACAAGTTTTTTTTTGAACGCCTAATTTCTTTAATCTCCTGACGTCTGTGGGACTTGAACCCAAGAGCTTCCCCTTCTCAATATAGGTGTTTTAAAGACTTTGCCTTTGTCAATGGACCACCACCCCATTGGTAAGTTGTTTTAACAATTGATTGGGTAATGGGTAATGTTTTATTTAGTTGTTTACAGTTAATTACTTAATTGTTGAATGTTTTGTTTAATTTTTAAGATAAAACATATATTGGGATCTGTATGCCACTATTGCTTTCTTTCATTTTTGAATAGTGTTTCTGCCCATTCCTATGGATATACCTTAAGTTTGATATAGTTTATTTGGTTCATTGGATTGTTTTAAATCAGATATACGTATATGTTTGTTTTGTATTCATTCTTAATTGTTTTGTTTTAAGTTTCTTTTTTGGTTCACCTGGTTGACTTTAATACCTGTTACAGATCGTGAATTGATCGAGATGGACAACGATATTGTAGAACTGATGGAAAAGCAATTGTTAGCACCAACATGGGAGATCATGGCTCGATCACCAACACTCGAGCCTAATGTTTTAAAATTATTAGTCTAGCTCGTGACGGAAAAATAATGAAAAAAAAGACTTAGTGAAGACACAAGAAACGAAAAAAAAAACTATGGTCATAGAAAAATCACTAGTCGGCCGGTGAGATGGGGGCTAGCAACTAATCGGGATTAGTTGTTATTAATCAATAATTAATCGAGCATTAATATGCGCCTAGTCGGAATTTTTACGACCATGAAAACAACTAACTAACGAAACATAACAAAATTCAATACAAAATAAATTGTGATAAAGACACAAAAAACTAGTAAAAATAGGTAAATATGCAATTTTTACGGTTTAGTAAAAATAAGGGTAAAATAGTTATTATATAATTTAATTTAATAAAATAATTCAAACTGTGTAAATTTGTAATATGTTACCCACTCAACTATGTATGTATGTTTGTGTGTGATGTATGTATGTATGTATGTATGTATGTATGTATGTATGTATGTATGTATGTATGTATGTATGTAGGTATGAGATGCAACAACTCTCATCAAAAGTCATAATTATTAAATTAATTTGACCAATAGGAAACCTTAATTGAGACATCCAAGTGATTCTGCGTAAACCCTAAAATTTTCAGAACAATCAGAATCAGGATCAGGGCCCCTAAAACTCGGGGGGGGGGGGTATTTTCTAGTTACGTTTATCCACAAAAAAATAGCTGTCCAATTCGAATTTTAAGGAATTGTCGACTCAGTAGGCCTAGTCCCACGCGTGGCAACCCTATAGTGCTTTGGTGTCCCTTACGGCCCGTAACATTGATAGGCTTACGGTCCGTAAGCACTCTTACGGACCTCAACATTGTGAGGCTTACGGTCCGTAAGCTAGTCCAAAATCGTGTATAAATAGCAGACATTGGCACTTGAAATTCTGCGTATGTTCGACGATGAAATTCGTTCTAGGCATCGAATTACATTCTGTTTACCACAATTAACACACACGGATCACTAATCGACGCCGCAATCAGGGTAACAACTCGATCGCTATTACGATTCATTGTCCGATCAATCAATATATCCAATGGATGTTTAAGTGCTGCCCACATTAGGGTTATACTTTGTCATTCGTCGTTAATTCGATGGATGTTTAAGTATCGCACTTTGTCGTTCGTTGTGAGAATTTGATCTCGTGAGTTATCGTAAAGGCTGTATTGATTACTAACCCTGACTTTGCGTGCCTGTTATTAATTTAGGTTAAAAGGCTAATCAGTAGGCTAAACTCTGCCCGTATAAATCTGCAATGTGAGTCATTCTCTTTTTATCAACTATTTTACAATACCTCAAATTATTTTCAAGGTTATAATTACAGGGACTAAGTCATGGATATCTTGAATCACTGGCTAGTGGGGTATTGTGCACATTACTAATTTTCTCCCAGTTAGGTTCATTGACCTACTTGGGATAATCACTGTTAGGTTCATTGACCTACAGGGATAATCATCACTATTTAGGTTCATTGATCTAATAGTGGTATGACCATCGTCACCATTGTGACTTGTCACCATTGTGACAGAGCGCCAGATAAAAATAAGATAGAAGCCATTGTAATCGCTCTTATGCTGTAATTAATAACTATGCATCATTATGCAAAATAGAATGATTCACTCAGTATTTCCCGCTGACAAAACCTTTTTCAAACATGTTTCAGGTGATCTGTTATGATCCAGGAAAAGTGCCATATAGCACTACAAGCTCGAAGAAGTGGCTCAGTATAAAATAAAGAAACATGTTTTGTAAAATAAAAGATTTCTTCGTGAAATCTCAAGATTGTAAATTACCGGGTTTTATTCCGCGTTATGAAATAAAATAATCGGGAAATATTTCAGTTTAAAAAAAATCCTGATAATAAACTTCCGCTGTTAAACTCAATTAATTAAATACGACGGGATTTCTGTCCCGCGGCTCCTGAAACGGGTCAAACCGGGTCGGGGGCCGTGACAGAAAAAGGTGGTATCAGAGCCACTGATCGAGCCACTGATTAAGCCAATTAAGTATTTAGAAAATACTTAATTTTTATTAATTGCTATTTTATGATTATGTGTTTTATTATCTGACTAATTGTATACAGTATGGGCAGATCTTTATATGCTAGCCATTGTAGCAATAAATACAAATCTTTAAAATAATCTGACTCAAAGTTTTAGCACCCGGATTACCTACAGTCTAGAAACTTTAAGTAAACCTAGTGTGTTTTAACTTTTCAGTTATTTTAGTTACCCAGTATAAAATAATATTTACAAGTTTTTTTATGAAATTTGGTATAAATTTTAACTTAATATTTATGTGTATTTTGCTAAACAGCATGAACGACTTGTCTAACGCCCTTCAGAATTTAAATCTTTATCCGGTAAGAATAGAAATTTCCAGAGATTTCAATAGGTATATACCAGACATAGAAGAACCTATAGAATTCAACGCTTCACCTCTCGAGAAACCCAAGCCTAAGAAAATGGAAATTGGGGAAAGCTCTAGACAAATTGAGGAGTTACCATCTCAGGAAGAGCTAGATTTTATAATGGCAAGCTATAATACTATTAAGCCTATTAATGAAAATGTTTTTATTCACTCTCTTGAAACACAACTACCAATGAACTTAGAACCAGCTATTCCAAACCCTTCAATCCACTCGCAAATAGACGACTGGTTGACTAATGAAATACAGTTACAAAACCATCCATATAAGCTTTTTCCTCAATTCAATCCAGAACCTTTACCAAATCCATCAATGAGTAACGAGAATATGGCTGAACTTTGCCACTTTGGCGAAGAACTAATGGATGCTGGAAATAGGATCCCAGAGATTGGGGGACAGATCTCCTGGAAATACGATGAGAAGGAACGCCGTTACTAGAATATCATCTAACAAAGGATAGGGGATTTATGAAAATGTGGTTGTGTAATAGTAATAGTAAAATCAGTATGTGTAAAATAAATAATAAAACGGTTGTATATAGAAGCATGATATAATCTATAAAACAAATGAAATTTTAGAAAATTTACAATTTTGTTGTATATTCGTTTACGTGATTATGTGCAATTAATTGTGACCTTGGATTATTTCTTTTATACTAATTATTTATCTATAAATTAGTTATCAGATGGAAAACGCTAATAATGAACCAGTTAATGAGGTTAATCAATCTGAGCAACAACCGGGGGATCAATTTATGACTAGGCAGGATATAGAAAATATCGTTGCTCAAGGAATAGCCAACGCTATTCCAGCAATAGTTGCTCAAGGGATAGCCAATGCTATTCCGGCAATAGTCGCTGCTGTCCAGAAGCCTGCTGAACCTCAACCAATCGTTCCTAGCAAACGTATTTCTGAAGATAACTTCAGTAATAGCATAAACGGAGTCAATGATCATGTTAATCATAATAATGAACCACGGCAAGCTCCGCTCCCTAAGAAAAGGAAAACTGCAACACCTGGTTGCACTTATAAAGAATTTCTTGCATGTAAACCCACTGAGTTTGCAGGCAATGAAGGAGCGACCGCAGCATTGCGTTGGTTAGAGAAAACTGAGGCAGTAATTGCCATAAGTAAATGTGCTCAGGATGATCAGGTCATGTACGCGTCAAACCTTTTCAAAGAAGGGGCGCTAGAATGGTGGAATACGGTGTTACAAGCAAAAGGAAGAAGGATGGCGTATGCTATGAATTGGGAAGAATTTAAGAGCTTTGTAGAAAGAAAATTTTGTCCCGAGTATGAAAATGAACAAATGACAAATAAGTTTCTAAACCACCGGATGGTGGACGTAGATTGTCGAGGGTATACTTCGACATTCTTCGAATATGCTCGAGTGGTACCAACCCTGGCTTCGCCAGAGCCGGTACTTATTTCTCGTAATATTTGGGGATTGATTGGCGAAATCCGTAATATCGTCAAGGCTGCAAAACCTCGCACAATTGATGATGCGGTGGATTTAGCCAATACTCTGACTGACGAACTAGTACGGACAAGAGAAGAAAATAGAAGGAAGGAAGTAGCCCAAAAGATTACCCAAGAATTCCATCCGGGTAACCATAACAATTTCAAGAGAAGAGGAAATGGGCAATCTTCCACTAGTCCATTTTGCAATTCTTGCAAAATTCCGGGGCATCAAGAAGAAGACTGCAGGAGAAAGAAATTTTCAGTCTGCTACAACTGTGGAGAAGCTGGACATCTTAGGCCAGATTGTCCAAAACTGAACAAACCATCTGACAATAAAGTCAAACCTGCAGAAGGAGCAAAAAGGAATGTAAGGGCCTTCCAACTGACTGCTAAGGAAGCAGAGCTCATTCCAGATGTGATAGCCGGTACGTTTTTAGTTCACAACATTTACACAAGAGTATTATTTGACTCTGGTGCAAACCAAAGTTTTATAAATACTTCATTCTGCCAAACTTTTAACTTATCTTTAACCAGCATTAGGCAAATTTCTACAGTAGAAACGGCAGATGGAAATTCAGTTAAAATAAATAAGGTTCTGCAAAACGTAGAAATAGAACTGTTAAGTCATAAAATTTCTGCAACCTTATTATCTATGAAATTAGTTGAAATTGATGTTGTGTTAGGAATGGATTGGTTAGTAAACAACCATGCTCGAATTATCTGTGATAAGAATTCCATAGAAATTTGTGCATCCACTGGAGAAGTAATAATGATTACAGGAGATAAGCCATGTAAACTTATAAAGTTCATATCTAATGAAAGTTGCTAATTATGAACGAAAGCAAGGAATAGTATATATGATTTCAGTAATCATTAATACTAAAGATAAAGAACTTAAGAAAATTTCTGTAGTTTCAGAATACCCAGATGTATTTCCATAAGAGTTACCAGGGTTACCACCAGATAAGGAGATAGAATTTAGAATTCATCTAATTCCAGGAATTTTTCCGATAAGCCAAGGAACCTTATCGGTTAGCACCCACAGAAATATTAAAATTGAAAAAGCAATCAGATGAATTATTAAGTAAAGGTTTCATACAACCTAGTTTATCCCCGTGTGGGGGGGGGGGGGCACTAGTGTTGTTTATTAAAACAAAATGGTTCGATGAAAATGTGTATTGATTATAGGGAATTGAATAAGGTTACAATTAAGAATCAATACCCATTACCTAGAATTGATGATCTATTCGATCAATTCCAGGGAGATAGATATTTTTCTAAGATCGACTTACGTTCCGGATATCATCAATTGAAAGTACAAGAGGAAGACATACCTAAAACTGCTTTCAGGACTAGGTATGGTCATTACGAGTTTACAATCATGCCCTTCGGATTAACGAATGCACCTGTAGCATTCATGGACATGATGAATAGGATCTGTAAACTATATTTGGATAAATTTATAATTGTCTTCATAGACGATATACTTATTTATTCCAAAAGTCAGGAAGGACATTGTCAGTACTTGCATACACTCTTAACTCTGTTAAGAAAAGAGAAGCTTTACGCCAAATTCTCGAAGTGTGAATTTTGGCTGCCAGAAGTAAAATTTCTAGGTCATATGGTGAATCATGAAGGTATTCATGTAAATTCTGCTAAGATAGCAGCAATTACCAAATGGAAGATTCCGCAATCCGCAATGGAAATTAGGAGTTTTGTAGGTTTAGCCGGATACTATAAACGGTTTATTAACTAAGCTAACCTGTAAAATAGTTAAGTTTGAATGAGAACCTAAAAAAAAAAGCCTTTAGAATTTTGAAACATGAATTAATCAAATGCTCCAATCCTATTCTTACAAGAAGGAACAGAAGATTTTAAAGTATATGGTGATAATTCAAAGCTAGGATTTGGATGTGTGTTAGTGCAACGCAAAAAGGTCATTGCGTATGCATCAAGGTAATTGAAAAAAAAAACACGAAGAAAATTTTATCACTCATGATTTGGAATTAGGAGCCATAATTTTTGCCCTTAAGATTAGAGATATTATCTGTATGGAAGTAAGTTTACTATCTATACGGGTCATAAGAATTTAAGATATATTTGGGCAAAAAGGATTAAACATAAGGCAAAAATCCTAAAGTAACTACAACTGTGATATTCATTATCACGAAGGAAAGGCTGAAGACGGATAAAGATCGCCAAAAGAGTTATACAGATAATAGACGAAAGCTATTGGAGTTCAAGTTGGAGACAAAATGCTATTAAAAGTATCTCCTTGGAAAGGAGTTGTTAGATTCGGTAAGAAAGGAAAGCTAAGTCCAAGATACGTATGACCATTTCCAGTAATCCAACGTATATGACCAGTTGCTTATCATTTACAACTATCAAGAAAGTTAGCTGGAGTACATGATATATTTCATGTATCCAATCTCAAGAAATGTCTATCAGACGAATCTTTGATAGTACCTCTTCAAGATATGAAGGTAAAATTTAAAACTTGGTGAAGAGACCTCTTCAGATAGAAGATGGAAAGATCAAAATTCTCAAAACATAAACGATTAGAGTTGGTTAAAGTAAAGTAGGATTCAAAGATATGATCCTAATACATTTGGGAGTTAGAGTCAGAAAAGAATCGAGAAGTATCCTCAATTATTCCAGTGAATCTCGAGGACGAGATTTTTATTAAGGTGGGGAGAATGTAACAACTCTCATCAAAAGTCATAATTATTAAATTAATTTGACCAATAGGAAACCTTAATTGAGACATCCAAGTGATTCTGCGTAAACCCTAAAATTTTCAGAACAATCAGAATCAGGATCAGGGCCCCTAAAACTCAGGGGGGGTATTTCCTAGTTACGTTTATCCACAAAAAAAATAGCTGTCCAATTCGAATTTTAAGGAATTGTCGACTCAGTAGGCCTAGTCCCACGCATGGCAACCCTATAGTGCTTTGGTGTCCCTTACGGACCGTAACATTGATAGGCTTACGGTCCGTAAGCACTCTTACGGACCTCAACATTGTGAGGCTTACGGTCCGTAAGCTAGTCCAAAATCGTGTATAAATAGCAGACATTGGTACTTGAAATTCTGCGTATGTTCGACGAAGAAATTCGTTCTAGGCATCGAATTACGTTCTGTTTACCACAATTAACACACACGGATCACTAATCGACGTCGCAATCAGGGTAACAACTCGATCGCTATTACGATTCATTGTCCGATCAATCAATATATCCAATGGATGTTTAAGTGCTGCCCACATTAGGGTTATACTTTGTCATTCGTCGTTAATTCGATGGATGTTTAAGTATCGCACTTTGTCGTTCGTTGTGAGAATTTGATCTCGTGAGTTATCGTAAAGGCTGTATTGATTACTAACCCTGACTTTGTGTGCCTGTTATTAATTTAGGTTAAAAGCCTAATCAGTAGGCTAAACTCTGCCCGTATAAATCTGCAATGTGAGTCATTCTCTTTTTATCAACTATTTTACAATACCTCAAATTATTTTCAAGGTTATAATTACAGGGACTAAGTCATGGATATCTTAAATCACTGGCTAGTGGGGTATTGTGCACATTACTAATTTTCTCCCAGTTAGGTTCATTGACCTACTTGGGATAATCACTGTTAGGTTCATTGACCTACAGGGATAATCATCACTATTTAGGTTCATTGATCTAATAGTGGTATGACCATCGTCACCATTGTGACTTGTCACCATTGTGACAGAGCGCCAGATAAAAATAAGATAGAAGCCATTGTAATCGCTCTTATGCTGTAATTAATAACTATGGATCATTATGCAAAATAGAATGATTCACTCAGTATTTCCCGCTGACAAAACCTTTTTCAAACATGTTTCAGGTGATCTGTTATGATCCAGGAAAAGTGTCATATAGCACTACAAGCTCGAAGAAGTGGCTCAGTATAAAATAAAGAAACATGTTTTGTAAAATAAAAGATTTCTTCGTGAAATCTCAAGATTGTAAATTACCGGGTTTTATTCCGCGTTATGAAATAAAATAATCGGGAAATATTTCAGTTTTAAAAAAAAATCCTGATAATAAACTTCCGCTGTTAAACTCAATTAATTAAATACCACGGGATTTCTGTCCCGCGGCTCCTGAAACGGGTCAAACTGGGTCGGGGGCCGTGACATGAGATTAAGAGCGTATACAAGTATGGACATATGTGGGACACATGGCATAACTTTACAAGCATCAACAAGGGTATATTCGTATTTTACATTACAAATTTGGAAATCCCTATTTTTTAGCCTATCAAATTTCGTAAAATGTTGAAATTTTCGTGCACCAGTTTATTATCAAAAATTTCATATGGTTTCCATTTTCTTTATCTATTCCATGACAGACTTCTTTAGCACTTCATCGTTCTTCATCCATTTAATTCGGTTGGTGTTGTTTTACAGCAGTTCGTTGTACTTCGTAATGTACTTTAGCAATTCATTGTTCTTCATCCATTCCATTTGTAACTACTTTTGTACTTGCCAAATCAACCATTTGAACTTGACAGTTGAAGTTGGTGTTGTTTTCAATGTTGATTTCAAAATTGCGTTTAATGATTTCGAACCTGTTTGTGTTGATTTCGTTTGTACTAGTTCCGAATGAGCTGGTTTTAAAACTGTGTCCGTTGCTTGTGCTGATTTCGGCTATGCTACTTTTGTCTGTGTTGGTTTCGTAACTGCCAACCTGTTACCTACAACTATTATTAGCAAAAGATCAAATTGTGTTGGTTGTTTGTGTTGATTTCGACTGTGCTACTTACGTCTGTGTTGGTTTCAATTGTTCCACTTTCGTCTTTGTTAATTGTATAACTAATAACATGTTATTTATAACTTTTTTTTAAATATCATACCTTGTTGATGGTTTTGGGGTGTATTTAAAAGATTGGGAATCTACGTGAATTTTGGGATAGATTCTAGCGTGATTAGAGGGTTCTGGGGGAGAGAGAATCTTTTTTAAACAATACCAATACCAAAAATGTCTACAATATAACAAATTTACATAACTAAGGGGCTGTTTGGCAACATCTGAATGGTTAAGTGTTGAACCAGTAAGAGGTCTGAACCATTAAGAGCCTGTATAATGCTTAGGCGTTCAGAGACAAATGTCTGACCAATTCAGATTAGAGGTCTTAACCATTCAGACTCTGTATAAATCTTAATTATTCAGAGGAAAATGTCTATACCATTCAGACATCTGCTCGTGAAACAAACAGTCTGAACCATTAAGTGCTGAACCAGTAAGAGGTCTGAATGGTTAAGTGTTGAACCAGTAAGAGGTCTGAACCATTAAGTGCTGAACCAGTAAGAGGTCTGAACCATTAAGAGCCTGTATAATGCTTAGCCGTTCAGAGACAAATGTCTGACCAATTCAGATTAGAGGTCTTAACCATTCAGACTCTGTAAAAATCTTAATCATTCAGAGGAAAATGTCTATACCATTCAGACATCTGCTCATGAAACAAACAGTCTGAACCATTAAGTGCTGAACCAGTAAGAGGTCTGAACCATTAAGAGCCTCATTAAGAGGTAAACAAACAACCCCTAAGTCTAATATGATGATGTGTAATTAATACTGTTGATCACATGGACCGGATTTGTTGTTACCGTTTCTTTAATCAACATGGTTTGTACTGGATCTCACCCCTATATATATGTATGTATGTATGTGTGTGTGTGTGTGTTTTTATGTGCATACTAATAACTTTAATAACTTACTAAAACTTAACACTCCTAGACCCGGTGTTACACTTAGTGTCTTAATGCAAGAAAAGGAAAGATGTGTAGTTTTCTTAAGCCTTCACACCTATCTGTTTTGCTAAAAAGGGACAATTTCATATCTCCCTTAAATAACCCAAACTTAAATAAAAATTGCATATTTCCTTGTTGATTAAATTTACTAATTTACCATTTTCAAAATTTAAAAAAAAAATTTCTCACACTTTAGAGAGAATCAAGCGTCAAACCCAAACCCAAACCACTACTCATCAGTTTCTTCCACACTCTCTAAAGATCCCACCGCCGGCGTGTTTCAGGGCGACGTTTCTGTTCTCCACGGCGGTCTGTGCGTCATTCGTGTCACGACGTTTCCATTTCATGCGAGTCTTTACAGTCGATGACGTGTAAATGACTTTACCGTTGACGTTATTCTCGGCGCCAAAAAAAACCCTCTCACCAACTGTGACATTACAGGTCCGTCCTAGTGTTGGTTGTTTTGTTAAGTTGTTTTAACAAGTTTTTTTTTAAAGCCTAATTTCTTTAATCCCCTGACGTCTGTGGGACTTGAACCCAAGAGCTTCCCCTTCTCAATCTAGGTGTTTTAAAGGCTTTGCCTTTGCCAATGGACCACCACCCCATTGGTAAGTTGTTTTAACAATTGATTGGGTAATGGGTAATGTTTTATTTAGTTGTTTATAGTTAATTACTTAATTGTTGAATGTTTTGTTTAATTTTTAAGATAAAACATATATTGGGATCAGTATGCCACTATTGCTTTCTTTCATTTTTTTAATCGTGTTTCTGCCCATTCCTATGCATATACCTTAAGTTTGATATAGTTTATTTGGTTCATTGGATTGTTTTAAATAAGATATACATATATGTTTGTTTTGTATTCATTCTTAATTGTTTTGTTTTAAGTTTTTTTTTGGTTCACCTGGTTGACTTTGATACCTGTTACAGATCGTGAATTGATCGAGATGGACAACGATAATGTAGAAGTGATGGAAAAGCAATTGTTAGCACCAACATGGGAGATCATGGCTCGATCACCAACACTCGAGCCTAATGTTTTAAAATTATTAGTCTAGCTCGTGACGGAAAAATAATGAAAAAAAAAAGACTTAGTGAAGACACAAGAAACGAAAAAAAACTATGGTCATAGAAAAATCACTAATCGACCGGTGAGATGGGGGCTAGCAACTAATCGGGATTAGTTGTTATTAATCAACAATTAATCGAGCATTAATTGGCGCATAGTCGAAATTTTTACAACCATGAAAACAACTAACTAACGAAACATAACAAAATTCAATACAAAATAAATTGTGAAAAAGACACAAAAACTAGTAAAAATAGGTAAATATGCAATTTTTACGGTTTAGTAAAAATAAGGGTAAAATAGTTGTTATATAATTCAATTTAATAAAATAATTCAAACTGTGTAAATTTGTAATTTGTTACCCACTCAACTATGTATGTATGTTTGTGATGTATGTATGTATGTACACGTACGTACGTACGTAGGTACGTACGTACGTACGTATGTACATTGTATGTATGTATGTAGGTATGCGATTAAGAGCGTATACAAGTATGGACATATGTGGGACACATGGCATAACTTTACAAGCATCAACAAGGGTATATTCGTATTTTACATTACAAATTTGGAAATCCCTATTTTTTAGCCAATCAAATTTCGTAAAAGGTTGAAATTTTCAAGCACCAGTTTATTATCAAAAATTTCATATGGTTTCCATTTTCTTTATCTATTCCATGAAAGTCTTCTTTAGCACTTCATCGTTCTTCATCCATTTAAATCGGTTGGTGTTGTTTTACAGTAGTTCGTTGTACTTCGTCCATTGCATCTAGTGTACTTCAGCAATTCATCGTTCTTCATCCATTCCATTTGTAACTACTTGTGTACTTGCCAAATCAACCATTTGAATTTGACAGTTGAAGTTGGTGTTGTTTTCAATGTTGATTTCAAAATTGCGTTTAATGACTTCGAACCTGTTTGTGCTAATTTCGTTTGTACTAGTTCCGAATGAGCTGGTTTTAAAACTGTGTCTGTTGTTTGTGCTGATTTCGGCTATGCTACTTTTGTCTGTGTTGGTTTCGTAACTGCCAACCTGTTACCTACAACTATTTTTAGCAAAAGAACAAATTGTGTTGGTTGTTTGTGTTGATTTCGACTGTGCTACCTACGTCTGTGTTGGTTTCAATTGTTCCACTTTCGTCTTTGTTAATTGTATAACTAATAACATGTTATTTACTACTATTTTAAAAAAAATATCATACCTTGTTGATGGTGTTGGGGTGTATTTAAAAGATTGGGAATCTACATGAATTTTGGGATAAATTCTAGCGTGATTAGAGGGTTTTGGGGGAAAGAGAATATTTTTTAAACAATACCAATACCAAAAATGTCTACAATATAACAAATTTACATAACTAAGGGTGTGTTTGGCAATATCTGTATGGTTAAGTGGTGAACCAGTAAGAGGTCTGAACCATTAAGTGCTGAACCAGTAAGAGGTCTGAACCATTAAGAGCCTGTATAATGCTTAACCATTCAGAGACAAATGTCTGGCCAATTTAGATTAGAGGTCTTAACCATTCAGACTCTGTATAAATCTTAACCATTCAGAGGCAAATGTCTGTACCATTCAGACATCTGCTAGTGAAACAAACAGTCTGAACCATTAAGTGTTGAACCAGTAAGAGGTCTGAACCATTAAGAGCCTCATTAAGAGGTAAACAAACAGCCCCTAAATCTAATATGATGATGTTTAATTAATACTGGGCCTTGATCACATGGACCGGATTTGTTGTTACGGTTTCTTTAATCAACATGGTTTGTACCGGAACTCACCCCTATATGTATGTATGTATGTATGTATGTATGTATGTATGTATGTATGTATGTATGTATGTATGTATGTATGTATGTATGTATGTATGTATGTGTGTGTGTGTGTGTTTATGTGCATACTAATAACTTTAATAACTTACTAAAACTTAACACTCCTAAACTCCGTGTTACACTTAGTGTCTTAATGCAAGAAAAGGAAATATGTGTAGTTTTGTTAAGCCTTCACAACTATCTGTTTTGCTAAAAAGGGACAATTTCATATCTCCCTTAAATAACCCAAACTTAAATAAAAATTGCATATTTCCTTATTGATTAAATTGACTAATTTACCATTTTCAAAATTTAAAAAAAAATCTCTCACACTTTAGAGAGAATCAAGCGTCAAACCCAAACCTAAACCACTACTCATCAGTTTCTTCCACACTCTCTAAAGTGTGAGAGATTCTAAACCACTACTCATCAGTTTCTTCCACACTCTCTAAAGATCCCACCGCCGGCATGTTTCAGGGCGACGTTTCTGTTCTCACGGCGGTCTGTGCGTCATTCGTGTCACGATGTTTCCATTCCATGCGAGTCTTTACAGTCGATGACGTGTCAATGACTTTACAGTTGACGTTATTCTCGGCGCCAAAAAAAACCCCTCTCACCAAGTGCGACATTACAGGGCCGTCCTAGTGTTGGTTGTTTTGTTAAGTTGTTTTAACAAGTTTTTTTTTAACGCCTAATTTCTTTAATCCCCTGACATCTGTGGGACTTGAACCCAAGAGCTTCCCCTTCTCAATCTAGGTGTTTTAAAGACTTTGTCTTTGCCAATGGACCACCACCCAATTGGTAAGTTGTTTTAACAATTGATTGGGTAATGGGTAATGTTTTATTTAGTTGTTTACAGTTAATTACTTAATTGTTGAATGTTTTGTTTAATTTTTAAGATAAAACATATATTGGGATCTGATGCCACTATTGCTTTCTTTCATTTTTGAATAGTGTTTCTGCCCATTCCTATTCATATACCTTAAGTTTGAATCAGATATACATATATGTTTGTTTTTTGTATTCATTCTTAATTGTTTTGTTTTAAGTTTCTTTTTTGGTTCACGTGGTTGACTTTGATACCTGTTACAGATCGTGAATTGATCGAGATGGACAACGATAATGTAGAAATGATGGAAAAGCAATTGTTAGCACCAACATGGGAGATCATGGCTCGATCACTAACACTCGAGCCTAATGTTTTAAAATTATTAGTCTAGCTCCTGACGGAAAAATAATGAAAAAAAGACTTAGTGAAGACACAAGAAACGAAAAAAAAACTATGGTCATAGAAAAATCACTAGTCGGCCGGTGAGATGGGGGCTAGCAACTAATCGAGATTAGTTGTTATTAATCAATAATTAATCGAGCATTGATCGGCGCCTAGTCGGAATTTTTACGAACATGAAAACAACTAACTAACGAAACATACCCAAATTCAATACAAAATAAATTGTGAAAAAGACACAAAAACTAGTAAAAACAGGTAAATATGCAATTTTTACGGTTTAGTAAAAATAAGGGTAAATTAGTTATTATATAATTTAATTTAATAAAATAATTCAAACTGTGTAAATTTGTAATTTGTTAGTTAATGAAGGAGAAATATGCAATTTTAGTTTAAGCTCGGATACGTAAATATGCAATTAAAAATATTTTCATGAAAAAACTAAAAAAATAAAAGGTAAAAAAACCTCGCTAAAATGTCTTCACTTCCACTTATTTTTTTGCATCAGAAGTATGAGAAAAAGCATCAAAACACCTAACTATATATATATATATACTAGGTTAGAACCCCGTGTATTACACGGGTTAAGTAAATGTAATTTTATATACTAAATAAAAAACAATATATTTTTAAAAACCTCAAAAAAACTTTGTGTATTGTACGGGTTAAATGAATCTAATTTTATATAGCAAATAATATATAAAATGTTATATCTTTCAAAACTCTGTGTATTTGTCATTATTATAGATCATCCTTAATTGTAGATAATTATTATTTAATTTAAATTATTAAATATTAATTAAATTAATATACATATTATCAACTCTAAATTATTGGTATAAACTTAACTTCAAATCGTAAAATCTTATCTAAACTAAAAAAATTGTTTCACTTAACATAGATAAACATGCATAATGTTTATTGAAATTTGAAATTTGGACTGTACTTGCATAATTAGACAAACCACAGGGACGAAAGATACGGTTAACTTAAAAAACCATATAAATTTCAATGACAAGAGATTAGCGGTCCCCTTGATATCATTTGCTTCCGCTCCTCTTTTTGTTATCAAATAATAGTTTAAATTGTTTGAAAAAAAAACAAATTGTTTAGATGATAATGTTTTGTTTTGGATTAATTCAAAAGTGTAAAGCAACTACAATAACCAAATCCAAACACCAATTAAATCCGGCCTTTTGTAATTTGTAGAAGGTGTATATGTGCAATGGAATACAACATTGGTTTAATATTTAATAATTTTTTTAATAATTTGAATTAAACAATAATTATCTACAATTAAGGATGCTCTAGAATAATGACAAGTGTCACTTTATTGGTTTCATTTATTATATAGTATACATATATATGGTTGAGGAGGGATGATTAATAGTAAATTTATTTTAATATTATATTTACTTTTAATAACATATTTTTTTCTTTTTTTAAACATATATTTCCTTTACCTTTTTTTAATAATTGTTTTTTTAACATATATTAAGTTATCGATTAATTTAATACTTCTTTAATACTTTACGTTTATAACTTTTTTTCTAAAAACTTAAGTACGTAGTTGTGTTTGATTTCTTTTCCTAACATTCCGTTATAAGTTTTGTTAAAAAAGAAGTTGCACTAAAAATAAAGTATTTATTTGTTAATTTAAAACGGTACGATGATAAACTAAATCGTTCTAATGCCAGTGGCGGACCCAAAAAAAATTTCATGGGGTGCGGAATATTTTTAAGATTTTAGGCCCGTAGGTATATAAAAAAATTCGGTTCATATCGGGTCGGGTCATGTAAAAAAAAACATCAAGCTAAAATTTATATAATCATCAAAAACATGTCAACCGTCGTTAGAAATATATTTAAAATGTCGCCATACAGGTTTTCATTTTTTTTAAATCTATCCAAAACTTCTAAAGCTACTTTTCTAAGCAAATATTCTCTATATAACATATACAACTAATTTTCAACACTAAACACTTAAACAATAATCACCAAACTTCATAATGTTCAACTTTAAAGTCAAGTCCTAGTTTTAATTGTTGATTCCTTCTAACTAACAATTTAAACACACTAAACTTCAACTAAAACAATAAAATCAGCCAACTAAAGTTTAAAAAACAACAAAACAACCAAAATTTCAACCTTTTTTAACAATTATATATTTCGTCATACAACCTTTGCTAATTAAAAAAAATGGTTATCAGTTATTGATGACGTGGGTAGCTCAATCTTAATAAACTAATTATAAGTGTAAAGTAGTTTAAAAGGTTAAATGGTTAAATAGCTAAAGGGTTCAAGTAGACGAATAGCTGTAGTGAACAACAAAAAGCATGGAACAGTGTCACGTCCCATCACACTTTATGTGTGACGTCTCCCACTCAGCCGCAAAAGGGGCACGTGAGAAGTGACATCCTTTTACCCGCAGGTCCGAAGCCTTCAACCTACCAAAAAGGGCAACCCCCTCACTGCATATAACAACCCTAAAGAAAACTGACACCCTCGAATAATTTTCGACACCCTAATATATTTTAAAATATCCCAATATGTCCCAAAATACACCCCATACGTGAAAACGGGCCCCAAATACCTTAAATATTATAAAAATCAAGTTTTTACGTTTGTCACGGGCCGCATAGACCTCTTAAAGGTCTTATGCGGGCCGCTAGAGATCGAGAAATGTGGCGCAGCCCGGTGATGACACGTGTCATCATCGTGGCGAGTCTAGTTGCTGATCCGGATCACCTACGCGTTGACCAGGGTTTGACGCGGGCCGCGTAGACCTCTGTCTACATTTACGCGGACCGCGTAAAAGTGAAAGTGAGGCCCTATATAAAGGAGGCATCAGCCTTCAGTCGAGAATCGTTCAAAAACGTTTTCTTTCTCTAAAATCTGAATTATAAGCATAATCTACGGGTATTATACCCCCTAAATAGCGAAGTTATGCTCAGTTGTAAGTATTATAACCCCTGGATACGTATTAGATACGCTGCCCGATTGATATAGGGTTCCGTAACGGCTGTCGTGGTTCTGTCCGACGTAGTCGTTGGAATGCCGTCTCGGGGAGGGTATTACTAATGTTAAAATGGGTTATTATACTAATACGTGTGCATTTGTGTAAATTATAGATTGTCACCAGGAAACCCTTACAAAAAATCTAAGACAGCAATGTGAGTTGATCCGCTTTTTGTAAACCTATTTTGTGAACTGTTTTTACAAAACCTTAAATATTTTTCCATACGAATAGCAGTTATTGAGTATTTGTAAGAATACAATTATCATGAGTATGTTGGGGTTTTGTATACAAAATTTGTTACCACCTGGTCAAGGAGTAACATTGCCACAAGTCGGGTCTGACAGTACCATGTATGTTAATTGATATAACTTGGAAACAAATGTAATTGCGAGATCACCCTCAATACTGTGAAATGGTTTTTATTTAAACTTGATTAAACTGGGATTCACTCACCAGTATTTCCCACTGACAAATGTTTTTAAAACGCGTTTCAGGTAACAAACTGTGAAAGCCAAATAGAAGCCAGCTGGACAGCACTGAAGGCTTGAAAAAGTGGCAATAAAGTTACCTAAAATAAAATAGATGTTTTTATTAAATAAAATAGGATTTATTCCTATGAAAACGTGTGTACCACGAACTTGGGTTTATCCCATATGTTTAATATTATGGAAATGTGGTATTTTACTCTGATCAAATATTTCCTAACTACGGTCCTGATGAAAAATTCCGCTGCCAAATTAGACAATACGTGATACCACCGAAACTGGCTCGCGGCCGCTTGTTCCCGGGGATTAGGGATCGGGGGTTGCAACAGAAGGTGGTATCTGAGGTAAACGCGTTGTAGAAAGTATTGAAGAATTCTTCAGCTATGATGAAAATTCTTGAATCAATGTACCTGGAGACAAAGACAGTCAAACAAACACAATCAGTTTAAACAATATCAAACAACTTGAAATAAACTGACACTCAGTTGACGCGAAATGATCTTGACGCGGAATTTCCACTTTCAAACGGAATAAGGATCTCAAGCGAAATAAGATTTCAAACGAAATCACTGTTGGAGCGAAATCACTTGTTCAAATGAAATCTTCAAGCGAAATTAGACTTTGAAGTGAAATCAACTGAACTTTCAAGCGAAATAGCAGATTCAAGCGGAATCTCTTGCTAATTTCAAACGGAATAGTACTTTTCAAGCGAAATCAACTAAACTTTTCAAGCGGGATTAGGATGTTCGATCAAGCGGAATTAGGTTTTTGGCTTGTTTTTGTCACTTTTAAGCTGAGTTTTGGTCTGATTCTTTCAAGGCTTTGTTAAAACATAGTTTCGCGTGTAATGTGTGAAATTCAGTTCATTTTGTCCGTAAAATCTTGTTTAATTTGACAAAGAAGGTGTAGAAGACAGAAATTCAGCTGTAATCACAAAGAACTCTTCCTCCTGAGCTCTGATACCACTTGTAGGATCATTGTACGACCTGAATGAGTCGATCAGAAGAGTTGTTTATCCGAATCAAAGGCGGAATCAATGACACGGACGCTCGATTCAATTTAAATGTCTCTTGTATTGAATTGATAGTATTACAGCACCTGGAGACAATTCGGCAGCACTTCGTTACCGAACACAAGACTCTAATTCTGCTTCAAATGAAACGGACATGCTCCCTATATATAGATGTTGTGATTCCGCTTGAAATGAACATAGCCACGTTCAAGCGGAATTAACTAAGTTAATTTCGCTTGAACTTGTCCTTGACACTTTCAAGCGGAATTACTAGTAAACTCACTAATCTCAGTTTCTAGCACCCCGAGCACTGGTTATTCTATCCTATTACAATACATGACTCGAAACAAGACGAAGTCCATAGACATAATGCACTAACAAAAATACGTGCATAACTGTATTTATTGTTATGTGTTATTTGACTATTTGTTAATTTACAGTATGAGCAACCAAGGACCATCTGACGCGTATCGTCAATTGTCTGGTTCGCCTAGAAGCGAAGGCACCTCCTCTTCTCAGCCTACCCTCTCAGGGTACTCTGCTGATACAGAAGAAGGAATCTTTGTGTTTAAGGCTCAGTCCGAGGAGCCATTTCCTCAGAAAAAGTGGGGATGGTTCAGTAGAGGGGCACACGAGCGTAGAAAACGTATGAAAAAGTTACTAGACCAGAGAGCACTAGCAGCAGCCAAGAGAGAGACATATGCCTATGCCCAGGACATGATCAATAGGGGTATAGCCAACATCCACATCCTTGCAACCACTGCAGTCGACCCTAATCTGGAGCAAATAATAGCACCCCAACCACAACCACCAATTCCTGACCAACCGATGGAAATAGAAAATCCTGAAAATCAAGTAGAAATGCATGATTTCAATCTGGAAGAAATACCTAGGGTACCAGCACCAAATCCCTTAGACCCAAATTACGACCCCAGGTGGGATGACGTTAGGGACTATGTGCAACGTTACCCGATACATGAAGACACGCCCATGCCAAACATAGGAGCCTACCCAGGTTTGGATCCTTTAGATCCCTATTACCACGATGAATACATTAGGGAGATTTTAGAAGATCCTTACCGATTCCAGGCACCAACACCCCCATATCAAGAACCCGCACCCCAGATTCCGAACCCAGTCCTAGAACCTGCACCCCCAATGAGTGCAGAAAACGTACAAGAACTTAGGACATTTGGTGAGGAAATTTTAGAGAGTAGTGAACGAATGAGACAGGTGGGAGAGCGACTCATCTGGAAGTATGACGAGCGCAATATGGATTTCTGGATGAATCCATATCCATGAATGTGACGGTGGAAACGGTAGTAATAGTAATAATAATAATAATAATAATACAATAATATAATATGTGTGTATGTGTATGAAAAAAAAAAACTACGGATGCCTATTAATATTAGTGTAATTTTATTTCAGTCGGTATTGTAATTTTAATTTCAGTACTGGTATGTAATAGATGCATACTATATGAATAGAGTAAAGTTGCAATGATCGACGCTTTTGACCAAAATGTGTGTCATGTGATTTACCATATTAAATATTATTCTGTGATATTAATACGGGGAAATTGTTTATAATTCAGATGGCCGACGAAGGAAATCAAGGAAATCTGAATAATGATAATCAGAGTAACATTAACTTGGTTAATGAGAATCGGAGCATCAATAACAATGGAAACCAAATGAATAATAGTGTCGTTCAACACATAGTGGCACAAGGAATTATAGATGCAATGCCATTTATTATTCAAACGGTTCAGGAAGCAAATAATAAAAGTAAACATAGCAGTAAGCGACTTATTGAACCAGAACACAGCGTGAACAATGGACCCATACTTCAAATGCCCATTCCCAAAAGAAGAAGAACCATGCCTTATGGCTGTTCTTACAAAGAATTATGGTCCTGCAAACCAATAGAATTCTTGGGCAATGAAGGACCCATTGCAGCTCTACGCTGGATAGAAAAGACTGAGGCTATTTTGAAAATAAGCAGGAACACTAAAAATGCTAGAGCATTTGTTCTGACTGCAGATGAAGCCAAGATGATTCCAGATGTGATAGCCGGTACATTTTTAGTTAATGATGTTTTTGCTAAGGTATTATTTGACTCTGGTGCAAACCAAAGTTTTATTAATACTTCGTTTTGCAAACTTCTAAATCAATCATTAACTAAACTACCACAAGAATGTCTAGTCGAGACAGCAAATGGAGAAACGGTTAGGATTTCTGAAATCTTGCAGGGAGCAAGAATATAATTTCTAAACCAAAAGTATATTGCAAACATTTACCCAATGAATCTAGTAGGATTTGATGTCATTTTAGGAATGGATTGGTTAATAGCCAATAAAGCTAATATTTTATGTGATCAAAAGTCAATTCAAGTAAATTCACCAAAAGGTGAAAATATCACAATTAAAAGAGATAAACCATCTAGATCCACAAAATTTATCTTTGTAATGAAAACTGCAAGTTATATAAGAAAAGGATCTATAGTGTATTTGATTTCTATAATCACTAACAGTAAAGGAAAGGAATTAAAAGACATTCCAGTAGTATCTCAGTTTTCAGATGTATTTCCAGAAGAATTACCAGGACTACCACCGGACAGAGAAGTTGAATTCAGAATTCATCTACTGCCAGGAACAGCACCGATTGCCAAAGCACCTTACCGTTTGGCACCCGCTGAAATGCAAGAATTGAAGAAACAATTAGATGAATTGCTGAAAAAAGGATTCATACAACCAAGCTCGTCACCATGGGGAGCACCGATTTTATTCGTTAAAAAGAAGGACGGATCGATGCGTATGTGCATTGATTATCGTGAATTGAACAAGGTCACGAATAAGAATTGGTACCCATTACCAAGAATCGATGATCTGTTCGACCAATTGCAAGGAGCTCGATTTTTCTCTAAAATCGATTTAAGATCAGGATATCATCAATTAAAGGTACAGGAAGAGGACATTCCTAAAACCGCATTTAGAACAAGGTATGGTCATTATGAATTTACTGTCATGCCATTTGGTTTAACCAATGCCCCAGCCGCATTTATGGACATGATGAACCGAATATGTAAGCCATATTTGGATAAATTCATAATTGTCTTTATAGATGATATTCTAATTTACTCTAGAAGTAAAGAGGAACATGCAAAGCATTTGCACGCACTTTTAAGTCTATTAAGAAAGGAAAAGCTTTATGCTAAATTTTCAAAGTGTGAGTTTTGGTTAGAACAAGTACAATTTCTTGGACACTTATTTGATCATGAATGAATTCATCTGGATCCAACAAAGATCGAGGCAATTACTAAATGGAAAACCCCTGAGTCACCAACCGAGGTTAGAAGTTTCTTAGGATTGGCCGGATATTATAGGAGGTTTATTCAAGATTTTTCTAGAATAGCCATTCCTTTAACTAAGTTAACCTGTAAATCCATTAAGTTTTAATGGGGACCAAACCAGGAAGAAGCTTTTAGAATTCTTAAGCATAGATTAACCCATGCACCCATACTAGCGTTACCAGAAGGAACTGAAGACCTTGTAGTCTATTATGATGCTTCTAAGTTAGGTTATGGATGTGTGTTGATGCAACGTCTAAAGGTTATAGCTTACGCATCTAGACAACTTAAGAATCATGAAGAGAATTATTCAACCCATGATCTAGAGTTAGGAGCAATAATTTTTGCTTTGAAAATTTAGAGACATTACCTTTATGGTAGTAAGTTTACTATATTCACTGATCATAAAAGTTTAAGGTATGTTTTCGGGCAAAAAGAATTGAATATGAGACAAAGACGCTGGATGGAGATGCTTAGTGATTATGATTGTGATATCCAGTATCATGAAGGAAAAGCAAATGTAGTGGCAGATGCTTTAAGCCGAAAGTATCATGAAAAGCCAAAAAGGGTAAGTTCTCTTAAATTAAATCTACAAGTAGATTTAAATGATCAAATAAGAAAAGCACAAGAATCAGTAATCAAGGATGATACTGAAAAATTAAAAGGTATGCTAAAGGAATTAGAACAAGGAACAGATGGAATTTGGAGATTTCATAAGAAGAGAATGTGGATACCTAAATTAGGAAACCTGCGCCATTGTATATTAGAAGAAGCCCATAAGTCCAAATATACGATGCACCCAGGAAATGATAAAATGTACCAGGATTTAAGGAAAAAATTCTGGTGGATAGGAATGAAGAAGGATATAGGAGCCTATGTTTCTAAATGTTTAACATGTCCACAAGTTAAAGCTGAACATCAGAAACCCTCAGGATTGTTACAACAACTAGAAATGCCAGTGTGGAAATGGGAATTGATAACAATGGATTTTGTTACCAAATTGCCCAAAACAAAGAAAGGTAATTATACAATCTGGGTGATTGTAGATAGGCTAACCAAGTCAGCTCATTTCCTACCAATGAAAGAAACTTTCAGTATGGAACAACTAGCTAAATTATATCTAAATGAAATAGTTTCGTTACATGGAGTTCCTTTATCAATTGTTTCTGATAGGGATAGCCGTTTTACTTCTCATTTTGGTCAAGTTTCCAAAAGGCAATGGGAACCAAGTTAAATCTAAACACAACTTATCATCCTCAAACAGACGGACAAAGCGAAAGGACGATTCAGACGATGGAAGACATGCTTAGAGCTTGTGTAATTGATTTTGGAGGTAATTGGGACGATCACTTACCTTTAATAAAATTTTCTTATAATAAAAGCTATCACACTAGTATCAATGCTGCACCATTCGAAGCACTATATGGACGAAAGTGCCGAACCCCAGTCTGTTGGGCAGAAATTGGGGAGAAGCAACTATCTGGACCTGAGATAGTGCAGGAAACAACTGACAAGATCATTCAAGTCAAAGAACGACTAAAAGTAGCACGTGATCGACAGAAGATCTATGCTGATAACCGACGCAAACCATTGGAATTTCAAGTAGGAGATAAAGTATTGTTAAAAGTCTCTCCTTAGAAAGGAGTAGTAAGATTCATCAAACGAGGAAAGCTAAGTCCCAGGTATATTGGACCTTTTGAGATTATTAGAAGAATAGGATCTGTAGCCTATCAGCTATAACTGCCAGAGGAAATGGCAGGAATACATGATGTATTTCATGTATCTAATCTCAAAACGTGTTTAGTTGATGAATCACTAGTAGTACCTCTTAAGGATATAGAGGTAAATGAACAACTCAAGTTTGTAGAAAGGCCTCTACAAATTGAAGACAGGAAAGTCAAGAATCTCAAGCATAAGAGATTAGTTCTGGTCAAAGTGAAGTGGGACTCCAAAAGAGGACCTGAGTACACATGGGAGCTTGAATCTGAAATGCAAAGGAAATATCCGCACATGTTCCAGTAGATCTCGAGGACGAGCTCTAAAACAAGGTGGGAAGGATATAACAACCCTTAAGAAAATTGACACCCTCGAATAATTTCCGACACCCTAATATATTTTAAAATATCCCAATATGTCCCAAAATACACCCCATACGTGAAAACGGGCCCCGAATACCTTAAATATTATAAAAATCAAGTTTTTAAGTTTGTCGCGGGCTGCGTAGACCTCTTAAGGGTGTTACGCGGGCCGCTAGAGATCGAGAAATGTGGCGCAGCCCGGTGATGACACGTGTCATCATCGTGGCGAGTCTAGTTGCTGATCCGGATCACCTAAGCGTTGACCAGGGTTTGACGCGGGCCGCGTAGACCCTTGTCTACATTTACGCGGGCCGCGTAAAAGTGAAAGTGAGGCCCTATATAAAGGAGGCATCGGCCTTTAGTCGAGAATCGTTCAAAAACGTTTTCTTTCTCTAAAATCCGAATTATAGGCATAATCTACGGGTATTATACCCCCTAAATAGCGAAGTTATGCTCCGTTGTAAGTATTATAACCCATGGATACGTATTAGATACGCTGCCGGATTGATCTAGGGTTCCGTAACGACTGTCGTGGTTCTGCCCGACGTAGTCATTGGAATGTCATCTCGGGGAGGGTATTACTAATGTTAAAATGGGTTATTATACTAATACGTGTGCATTTGTGTAAATTATAGATTGTCACCAGGAAACCCTTACAGAAAATCTAAGACAGCAATGTGAGTTGATCCGCTTTTTGTAAACCTATTTTGTGAACTGTTTTTACAAAAACCTAAAATATTTTTCCATGCGAATAGCAGTTATTGAGTATTTGTAAGAATACAATTATCATGAGTATGTTAGGGTTTTGTATAAAAAATTTGTTACCACCTGGTCAAGGAGTAACATTGCCATAAGTCGGGTCAGACAGTAGCATGGATGTTAATTGATATAACTTGGAAACAAATGTAATTGCGAGATCGCCCTCAATACTGTGAAATGGTTTTTATTTAGACTTGATTAAACTGGGATTCACTCACCAGTATTTCCCACTGACAAATGTTTTTAAAACGCGTTTCAGGTAACAAACTGTGAAAGCCAAATAGAAGCCAGCTGGACAGCACTGAAGGCTTGGAAAAGTGGCAATAAAGTTACCTAAAATAAAATAGATGTTTTTATTAAATAAAATAGGATTTATTCCTATGAAAACGTGTGTACTACGACCTTGGGTTTATCCCATATGTTTAATATTATGGAAATGTGGTATTTTACTCTGATCAAATATTTCCTAACTACGGTCCTGATGAAAAATTCCGCTGCCAAATTAGACAATACGTGATACCACCGAAACTGGCTCGCGGCCGCCCGTTCCCGGGGATTAGGGATCGGGGTTGCGACACTGCATCACCGGATCACTAGTCAAAGATTTCTACTCCTGGCTTACTCTTTCCCTAAAAATGACCAAACTTGGTCATGCAGCCAAACATTCCGAAATCTGACCCTCCCTCTTGAACTTGTACTTTGCATGTTATATTATTCACATACAAAAACACTATCACATTGCATGTTCTGGGTTGAATCTCTTTCAACCTTGAATCCAAAGCAATTGATAGAAGAGTGATCCGACCCTACATATTGCATACGTAGGGGGACCCCGCGACCTGTGTTAGGCAAATCAAGACTCTTGAACCCTTTTGCCTAACCAGTACACCCACTATTCCTTGTCTCATATTTGTTGTAGCAACAAGTTGGCGCCCACCGTGGGGCTACGCCACTAAGTTCATCTTTGAAGATCAGTAGTGTAGCTCCAACTTCGTCAAAACCATCATGTCTGAAAGAGAATCTCCGGGTGAGGTGAACCAAGTACCACGCATTTCAACACCTAGTGCTAGCTAAACTCCACCGACTATACCCACGTCATTCTCAACTCCGGGGAACACCCCAATAGGAGTTACGTATCCTGAGTTCTCTTCCTTTCAGACGCCAACCCCATCTCGTTCAGGGGTTCCATCCCCTCATATCGGTGCAACAGGCACACAAACACGCATCGATTTAACACCTGATAGGGTAGCAAGCAACTTTCTACAGTTGATGTCTCTCCTTAACCAGTACGTGAGCAGAGAAAGGGATAAAGGAGTAAGAATCAGGCTGGATTATGACGAACCTAAGCCCTCATTGTAACCTGGGCCACCTCTACCTCCTTTTGTAAGCTCACAGCCTAACGCATCCAGGAACGAAGCCGGTCCTAGTCACCTTCCACCAAATCCAAGTCCGTATGTTGTTGCAAGACCAGATCCAACCTCTTTTCCTTTGTTCACCTCTCAACCGGTTGCAACTGGTGCACCGTTGGGACATGAGTTAACTTTGGATCAGTTTTTACAATCACCAGCTTCAAATCTTCCACCTCCTGTGACAACAACATGGGAGCAAGCTTTGTGTGTTCTTCCCTTGGCACGAATTGCAGCTATGAGTACCCCCCATGGGATGAACTACATGCCTACACCCGAAAGCCTTCAAGGCTTCAACCTGATGCCACAAATGATGGCTCAAATGATGGCACACTTCCCTTGGCAACACTTCATTAACCAAGTGTTGGCCACTCAAGGGAATGTAAACAATAATCAGGCCTCAAGAGAAGAAGAAGATCTTGCCAAACCGTACAAGCCTAGCAATTTGTCATGTTTTTCTCAACAAATTGCCGACTATGATTTCCAAACCCGGATTAAGATGCCGTCTCAAATAAGAACGTATGATGGAACCGAAGATCCCGAAGACCACCACCAAATCTTTACTAGGGCTGCAAGGATTGAAAAGTGGTCCAATGCCGAGTGTTGCCTTATGTTCATGCAAACCCTTGTGGGGTCTGCCTGAATTTGATTCAATAACTTGCCTGACAGAAGCATTTGAACCTTCGATGATCTAAGCAAAGGTTTCTTGGCTAACTTTTCATAGCAAAGGAGGTACGTCAAATATGTAACAGTGATCTTCCAAATCAAGCAAAGGGACGATGAAAGCCTTAGAGATTTCATCGAAAGGTACAACAAAGAAGGGTTAACATACGTAGGTGCTGACGAAAAGATGAGGGTTGCAGGCTTCATGAATGCAATCACCTCTAAGTACCTCACCAGGAACTTTAACAAGTGCCTACCGAAGACCCTTGAAGAGGCCCTTGAGAGGGCTAAAGCTCACATCCGGGGGGAGGAAGCCATTGATATCAAGGAACAAAGAAAAAGGGGTCCTAGCTAGAGGAGTAACTCTCCTAATAGAAAAAGAAGCAACTATGGTTCCTATGACAAATGTTCCAAAAGCTCAAACCCTAGAAGGTCTGAAGGTAGGAACCCTCCAAGCAGGGAGATGACTATGAACTTCACAGCCTTAACCAAAACCCCATAAAAGATCCTTGCCATTGAGGAGATAAAGCATAGCTTTCGACCACCCCGTGCCTTGCCTATGAGTAAGAGAAATGAGAACTCCACTCAATATTGTGAGTTTCATGAAGAAAAAGGTCATCATACCAACGACTGTTTCCAGCTCAAGAAAAGAATTGAGGAAGTTGTTAAGTCTGGAGAACTTGCCCACCTGGTCAAAGGGGTAAGAGACAAAATGGCTGAAGAAAAAGGTAAAGAGGTAAACATGGTGAACCTTCATGGAGAAACTTCCCATAAACGACCACGCTTGGGGGCTTGGGATCTTCAATGTGTATGCTTCCCACCGCCAGAAAAGGGTCTTCTCTCGAACCCTTTGGTGGTGGAAGCCACTGTGGGAACCATCAAAACAAGCAAAGCTTACATTGATATGGGAGCAGCAACCGAGATAATGTTCGAGAAGTGCTTCAACCCTCTAAGCAACGATGAGCGTTCAAGGCTTCAACCAGCTGAGCCTTCTATTAAAGGTATTGCTGATATTCCTATCAAGCCTTTGGGCCAATTAACGCTTGATGTTTGCTTCAGAGAAGGAAAAATGGAAAGGACCAAACCACTCACCGGGGCATAGTGAATTTGGCATGGCAGTTTCAGTTGGCCAAGGCACATTCAAGTTCCCAACCAAAATAGGGATTGCAACCCTTCAACCTACCCAGGAAGCCTTCCTGGTTGAAGGGGAAAGTTCAACAAAAAACAAAGAGGAAGAGCAAGGTTGGATCATTAACCCAAAATATTCTCAACAAAGGATAAGGGTGAATACCAACCTCACCAAAGACACTTTCTCATATCTCAAGAAGCTGCTGCCACACAATATGGACATATTTTCATGGTGTCCCAAAGATATGACCGGTATCCCTCGAGATATCGCCGAACATGAGCTCAAAATCTCGTCCAACGTGAAACCTGTTGTTCAGCAAAAAAAGAAGCTTAGCCCCGGACAGAAGCCTAGCAGCACGCAAAGAGGTTGAAGGGCTTGTACAAGCTGGCATTCTCCGAGAGGTGAAATATCATTCTTGGATAGCTAACCCCGTGATGGTCAAAAATCCTGATGGATCCTGGAGAATGTGCATCGATTTCAAAGACTTGAACAAAGCTTATCCAAAGGATTATTATCCTTTGCCTGAAATTGAACTAAAAGTTGATTCGCTCACAGGCTTCCCCTTCAAATGCTTGCTCAATACTTATAAAGGCTATCATCAAATTCAGATGAAGAAAGATGATGAAGAGAAGACAACCTTCCACACCGACAAGGGTATTTTTTGTTACCAAAAAATGCCTTTTGGCTTAAAGAACGCGGGGGAAACCTACTAACATTTGGTGGATAAAGCATTTGTTGAGCAAATAGGAAAGAACATGGAAGCATATGTGGATGACTTAGTAATCAAGAGCAAAACTGAAGGTCAAATGCTCGATGATATACAAGAAACGTTTCGGAACCTCAGAAAGATCAACATGAAGCTTAATCCTATAAAATGCTTATTTGGTTTTGAGGAAGGCAGGTTCTTGGGGCATATCGTAGGAAAGCATAGCATAAAGGCTAACCCCAACAAGGTTAAAGCCATCCTTGATACTAAGTCCCCACAAAGAAAGAAGGAGGTTGAAAGCTTGAATGGAAAGCTTGCAGCCTTGAAGCGTTTTACGTCCAAGCTGGCTGAGAAGTCCCTTCCTTTTTTCAAAACCCTTCAAGTGTACAAACAGGAAGGACTTCTGATGGACTGAGGAAACCGAAGAAGCCTTTAACCAAATGAAGCAGCACCTAGCTTCATTACCAGACATTGCTGCTCATTGCTGCTCCAGAGACTGGGGAACTAATCTATGTCTACCTTTCAGTCGCTGAGGAAACTATCAGTGCGGTCCTGACCATCGAACGAAACAAGGCTCAGGTACCCGTTTACTTATTCAGTAAAACTTTAAAGTTGGTAGAGACCAAGTATCCCCCGTTGGAAAAAATTGCTCTAGCACTGGTGAAAACAGCCAGAAGGCTTCGAATGTAGTTTCAAGCACACCCGATACAAGTGGTCACCGACCAACCCATTAAAAGTGTGAAAAACCTGAAACTTCCGGATGACTGGCTAAATGGGCAGTGGAACTAGGTGAACACAACATCACCTACATCCCAAGGAAAGCTATGAAGGCCCAGATCTTGGTCGATTTCATTTTGGAAATTCCAAAGAAAACAATAACGGAAGTTAACACTGCCTCCACTTAACCTTCTGACCCTGTCTGGAAGCTTTTTACCGATGGAGCTTCCAGCCTTGAAGGGTCGGGGCAGGGCTAGTCCTGATCAATACTAAAGAATTGGAATTTACATATGCTCCCTGACTTGAATTTCAGACAACCAACAATGAAGCCGAGTATGAAATGCTAATTACAGGACTCAAACTACCCAAAAAGATATACGTCAAAAAGCTTCAAGTCTTCACAGACTCTTTGCTCGTTTCAAGTCAAGTGAACAACAACTACATAGCTAAAGAACCCAACTTGAAGAAGTATCGAGAAAAAGCAAAGGAACTCATGGGCATATTTCAATCATGCACCATCAAACAAGTTCCAAAGTCACAAAACAATAAAGCCGATGCACTAAGCAATCTTGCATCACTTACCTTTGCCTATCTCACCAAGAAAGTGTTGGTTGAGGTGCTAAAGACATCGTCCATTCAAGAACTCTAGGTACAAGATGTGATTACAGAAGAAGGGCCGAATTGGATGACCCCTTTGGTCAAATTCCTAAAAAATAGTGAGGTGCCAAGTGATCAGACATAAGCTGAAAGGATGTGTTGCAAGGAGATATCCGCTACAAAAAGGGATACCTTGCACGACTACTTTGGTGTGTTGGCCCAGAATAAAGCCAATATCTGATCAAGGAAGTTCACGAAGGGATATGTGGGGCTTACTACGGCCAAGATCAATGGTTTCCAAGTTAATGAATCTTGGATATTTTTGGCCCACCATGCATCGAGATACATCCGAACAGCTGAAAAACTGTGAAGCTTGCCAGATACATGCTCAAGTGCCAAAAATCCACAGACATAACTTGGTTCCCATCTCCTCGGTCTGGCCATTCCATAAGTGGGGAATGGACATCGTTGGTCCGTTCCCACCAGCCAAAGGAGGAGTAAAGTTTTTATTAGTGGCTGTGGACTACTTCACTAAGTGGCCAGAAGTGAAGCCATTGGCAAAATTATCAGGAAAACAAGTCAGTGACTTCGTGTGGGAAAACATAATCTGCCGGTTTGGGCAGCCAGGGGTGCTAGTCACCAATAACGGGAAGCAGTTTGCCAAAAAGCCTTTTAGCTCCTGGTGCAAGGAGTTCAGAATAACCCTAGTGTTTAGCTCGGTGGTTTACCCATAGTACAACGGTCAAGTCGAAAGAACAAACCGCAACATTGTTGAAGGTATTAAAACTCGTTTAGGAAGGCACGACAACAATTGGCTTGAAGAACTTCCCGATGTGTTATGGGCAATTAGAACAACCGAGAAAACGAGTCACAAGAAAACACCATACAGCCTAGTGTTTGGATCAGAAGCTGTAATCCCGGCAGAAATAGGAGTTACAATGAAGAGGACGTTCAACATTGATCTAGAATCAAACAAGCAAGAGACGATGTTGAACTTGGAACTCCTTGAAGAAGCCCGAGACCAAGAAACCATACAAGAAGCGAAATACAAGCAGAAAATGGAATCTTACTACAATGCACGGGTAAAATATGAGCGATTCAAGCCTGGTGATCTCGTCCTTCGAAACAATAAGGCCAACAAAAAAGAAAGCCAAGGAAAGCTTGGCCATAAGTGGGAAGGGCCGTACACCATTCTTGAAGCCCACAAAGGGGGATCATACAAGCTAGCAGATCCACAAGGCAAAAAGCTTCCCAGCCATTGGAATGGTAAAAACCTTAAAACGTTCCATGTTTACTCTGATGTGTTAGAAAGAATTCCAAAGTGTTGTTTCATTCCCCTTGTAACCAAAACACTTTGAAATGAACGAATGATGAAGTTTTTTTTATCAAAATTTGTCTTTCTATCCTATAATCAGATTGAAAACCTAGCGAAAAACTCCATGACAAGGGTCATGTAAGGGGATGAGCTCCCAGGCCACATCGCTCAACAGGTTCAAGGGTTGAATGGACCTATATAAGGGGTGAGTTCCTAAATCAATACAACTCTATGAGACTTATAAATATATTTTTTTTCAAAAAAACATGTCTTATAGACAGGTTTGAGCAGCCTACACCAAATGTTCCTTAAGCCTTAACATTGGCTTACAAACCAAAATCAGACTAAGAAAAGTCATAAATAGGATAGGTGTTATATCTTCTTGTTAAAAATATCCTAAGGCTAAGTGACTGCAACACTGAACCCTTTAAGGTATAAAGACAACAAACAAAACAAATAAAACATAAGGGAATAAACGAAACAACAATGCAAGACATAACAACTCAAAGCATAATAAGTCTAAAATAGCATAGCACAACCAAAGTTAGAGTACCAAAGGCCACACAAGGCCATCAAACATAGAGAATTGTTCAGAAGCCTTCAAGGCTTTAAGCAACAAGGGACCTAAATGGTTCCCTTGGATAAAAATATGTCCAAAACATACAACCACAAACATTGTTCAAATGTTCTAAGAGAGCTACGAATCAAGATACCTTCTTTACTTTGCAGCATCAGAACAGTAGGTTTCGCTGCATCATCTTTTGCCTCCATCATCCTGAGCTTTCTTGGCCTTCCACTTTTTCCTTCCCACTGCAACCACTGCCTCAGAAGCTTCAAGGCTTGAACCCTTCGAACCATCTCCACCTTCAAAACAAGTATCCTCGCTATCTTCAGAGCAAGGACATTTCTTGGAGAGGGAATTGAGCACTTCATTGCAAACAGCTTCATTGAGGCCTCGAGGTTTCAAACCCTGCAAAACGGAAAGAGGTTTGCCATAGCACTCAGAGACCTCACCCACATAAGGGTAGGTCAAATGTTCCATGTTCACAACGGTGTCCTTAAACACCTCGAATGCTCCAGGCTGAAAGAGAGAATATTTATCTTTTGGAGTTCCAGCTACACCAACATCATATCCAGTAGTATAGCCCTGATGTCTTCCATGAATGAGAAGCTTTGAATAGACATCACCTAAGGCACTGTTGAACTCGGATGAATGAAGAAGATAAGTAACAACTTGTTGAAAGCCATCCTTAATGAGCCACTTGTTGTCCTTGGCTAATTGAGCCAAGGAAGCCTCCAACTCCTCTTTGTCCTTTAAGGAAGCTTCAACTTGTTGCTTCAGTTCACCTACCTTAACTTCATGCCTCTAAGTAAGCTCGTGAACCTTCTTCTGCCAGGCCTTCTCTTTCTCAGCAAATCCCTCCGTCTCCTTCTTCAAAGCAGCCATATTAGCCTTCATGGCCTCTCTCTTCTTCAAAAAACCCTCATACTCTTGCATCCGTTTTTGAAAACGAGCAATGCCTTCAGAAAGCAAGGCACAGAGGTTGCAGGAATCCATGATCATTTTGGAAATCATTTTATCATCAACCATGGAGGAGGAAGAATCACGAACAGCTGGGGGGCCAAAATGGTTAAGAACATCTTCACACACGGCAGGTGACTTGAAGCTATCAGAAACAGTAACCTTCCATTCAGTCACATACATCTCCTCTGAGTCAACATTGGAGGAACCCTCAATAGCCTTGCCAGAAGGCTTTAACCCTCCAACCTTTTTACCCAATACCTTGGTATCCTTACCTACCACCAAAGGCAACTCCCCTTTCTTCCCATCAGCATGAACCTCTGTATCCTCAACTTCCAAATTATCACCAAGATCGATTGTTTCAGAACTCGAAGGTTGTCCGGCATCCTTACGTCGAGTAGAACGACGGGTGGACTGCTTCGAAGAAGGAACCTTCACAAAGCCCTTAACGTTTGGAACACTAACATAATCCGACCCTTCAAACCTATGCTCGGAACCTCGAACCACAACATCCTCACCCTCAGCAGAGGCAACATCAGCAAACATAACATCTGATGTATCATCACTCTTGATAAAGTCCAAAGCAGATATGAATGCAATTGAAATAAGGAACAAAACATGAACAATAACATTATGAAAGTAAGAAAAAGAAATCAAAAAAGCAAATGCATACCCTGACCATCCCCCATGAGTACAGGATCCCGGTCCGGTTTATCCCACAACTTGCTTATTCCCATCAAGGCCTTGAGGGTGTAACTAACCAAAAGAGACTCGGTAATACTCTAACACATTAAGAACGAAAGTTGAAAAGGGATAATGAAGGTTTGAGAATTCAAAATGTCTGCAGTATAAAGCAACGGAACCAGCCGGACATTGGTCAATCGACTTGTCCAAGCCCGGAGCCTCCGGGTTAAACCGTAAATCAATCCCCCACTGAATACAAAATGCCTCAACCTCCTCTTGTGTGAGGCGAGAATAACTTATGGATTGATCTTTCCGTGCACCCATGAGAGATGAAGATCAAAAGAAAAAAGTGAAAAAGATGAAAAAACTAACCTGAACGGAAGGAAGTTGTGATGAAACTTGGAAGGTTTAAGAGAAATTAGTAATGTGGTTTTTCCTTGATAAATTAGAAAATAAATAGGACTGACGGTTACCATAAGTAACTTATGGGTTAATAACTGACGCCTGTAGAAAATTGTCACGTCTGTCAAATCAACCGTCCTTTCAAATTCAAATCTCAGCGGTTCGCCGCCCAACACATGAAGCTTGGAACCTTTCAAGCCTTGAAGCCACGCCTTTGGGCTTACACCATGATGTGCTAAAAGTGGTCTAAATAAATTAACTAAATTAAACCCTAAACTAGACTCTCTAAGTTTTAAATTTATAAATAAGACTCTCTAAACCTAGACCACACAACCGGCAAGTGTACCGGTCAATGTAGTATAGCCTAAGTAAGTCCGAGTATCGAACCCACGAGACTCTAATGATTACGTTAATGACTCTATTTAGACTTAGACTGACACGGACTCTAACTGTTTTTATTTGAAGGGGGTTTACTAAAAATCCTAAAAAATGCAATTAAATTAAACTAATTAACTAGACTAACTAGACGTGACTTTGGACGAAGACTTAACTCAGTGATGATGATGGCTACCTAGGCTAGACTCATGTTCAACTAGGAGTGGATTTCTATTCGAAACTAACGTGGTATGGAACCGGGATCTTTTAATACCAAACCCTGAGAAATCCCTACTAAGACCTCCCGACCCTTCTCAGGAAGAAACTTGTGAGACTCTACAAGGCTTTACGACTACCGGTTGTTAGATTTCCTTACAGTCCTCTAACTTCTTGAAAAGTGCCCTAATATGACAATCTACCTTACAGCGCGAAAGTCTAAGGCAACTATGGATTTTAACTTGGTTTAATAGACACGTGTATGATTAGGGAACTAAGACCGATTTCTTACAAAACCTAATCCTAGCTATATACCAAACTGAGACCTATTAATAAACTCGAGCCTTACAGCGACAAGATTAGTAGAATATCAAGTTTCAATAATCTCTTAATTACCGTTTCTAAGGCTATTGATCAATTCACCCAAAAATTACCCAAACCCGTGAGATTAGATAATTAACACGAACCTATTCTATGAAAGACATTCATCAAGATTCATGTGAAACGGGCACTTAATTGAAAATCAACACAAGATACGCATATACACCAAATCAAAGGTTCCAAAGTTCTTTACTTTCCAAGAAAACCCATAAACCAACGTTAATAACAAATAAAAATCCAAACTTTATCAAACAATCGTCATAGCCTAGGTAGTTTAAAGTTTCTAGCCGAGAATCATGGTCTTAAAAACAAACAAAAAAAAAGTCTAAATTCAGAATTCATAGACATGAAACAAAGAAAATAGGAAAACAAGAAGAATCAAATAACAAAACATGTTTATTCTTTGTTCTCTAAGCTTCCCGCTTCAAACCCGATGATTCTTGAACTTGATTCTTTGCTAAACACCTTCTCAAAATTCGTCCCTTATGATTGCTGTGTCTAATCTCATCTGATGTTCAGCCGTCTTCGTCCTTCTGACTCATGTTGTATATGATTATTTTATATTTGACATCAATTGCTGTTCACCAAAAATAACCCCTTGCGTCCCAAGATATCTCTGCCGCCTTATATGTATATTTGCCTCCCCCTATTCACGTCCAACTTGTAGCCTCGTATCATGGGCTTGGCCCAATTAGTAGCCGCCAATTTTTGAGATGATCCTCTAGGTTTTTCGTCTGATGTGAATTAATTCCTTTGTGTCTAGGTTTTATATCCAATAGAATGTATAAAATATGATAATGCAAAAGAGTAAAATTCAAGGCCTTCTAAATAAAATCACGGTTGCTGGACTTTAGTCTTTGGCGGCCCAATAAGATTTCTTCCATAATTCTGAATTTCATCCAAGAAAAGATGCACGTGCATCTGATCATTGTTACATCTTCTTTTATTGAAAATCATAAATAGCCTACCAACAATATTAATATTAATATATGGCAACTCTATTTTTCAAAGGTTATTTTAGCAGCCCAAACTTCATACGGTCCAACACCAATAAATTAGATGTACCCAAATTATAAAACTATATATTGATGTGGGCCTAAACCTTTCTCTCGATCCAAATATATATATATATTGTGATAGCTCTCTAACTTATAAAATAGAGATGGTGGCCTCGACCCACTCACAGAAAATAGCTGCAATTTTACTTCGGTCACTGGCACTCCAATCTGTCCAACTGGCTGGTTATTTCCATATTGCTCATTTTTGCTCCATTTACAGCAGGACCCGTCCCAACAAAAAATAATATAATACTAAAACTAAATAAAAATAAAAATTGTACATAAACTATACACTTTACACGGGACAAATATGTGTATTTTACCCTACATCACACCACAAATGCCTCCGACTTGGGGGGCTGATAGCGTGGGTAGCTCAAGCTTAATAAACTAACTATAAGTGCAAAGTAGCTTAATGGGTTAGAGGGTTCAAGTAGACGACCAGCTGTAGTGAACAGCAAAAAGCATGGAACTGTGTCACGTCCCATCACACTTTATGTGTGACTTCTCCCACTCAGCCGCAAAAGGGGCATGTGAGAAGTGACATCCTTTTACCCGCAGGTCCGAAGCCTTCAACCTACGAAAAAAAGCAACCCCCTCACTGCATCTCCGGATCACTAGTCAAAGGGTTCTACTCCTGGCGTACTCTTTCCCTATAAACGACCACACTTGGTCATTCAGCCAAACATTCCGAAATCTGACCCTCCCTCTAGAACTTGTACTTTGCATGTTCTATTCTTCACATATAAAAACACTATCACATTGCACGTTCTGGGTTGAACCTCTTTCAACCTTGAATCCAAAGCAATTGATAGAAGAGTGATGCGACCCTATGTATTGCATACGTAGGGGGACCCCACGACCTGCGTTAGGCAAATCAAGACTTTTGAACCTTTTGCCTAACCAGTCCACCCACTATTCCTGGTCTCATATTTGTTGTAGCAACAGTTACCAAATGGCTTGTAGTACAGTGGTATTAATATGTGTTGAAATTTCTCTTTGCTAAATGGTTGAGGGCCCAAGTATAACGATGGACAATGGTGTAAATAAAAAAGTAGGATTGAAGGCCAAAAAATGTGTGAGTAAGCCTGTTAAAATTTTGTCAAAACCTGATGAAACATGGGCCCTAAATTTGTAAAAGGCCATGCCTGGAGTAAATTTTTTAATACGATTGACCCTAAATTTAGCAGGTTAAAGTTCAGCCGAAACCTAATAAAACATGGGCCCTTAATTTTGCTTTACTTCACAATTTTAAACAATGGCATCTAAGGTGCAGTTTGTTTTTAAGAGGTAAAAAGTCTGAAGTCTGCGAACCACATCTGCAGAAATCTGTAGAAGAAAAGGTGGACTAAACCTCTACATTCTGCAGGAAGAAGGCTGTTTGTTTTTTAACGTATGTAGACTTTTAAAATAAACTGGTGGTGGTGGGTGGTGATGGACGGCGGGGGTGGTAGACGGTGGTGGTGGTGATGGACGGTGGCGGGTGGTGGGTGGTGGTGGACTGTGGTGGTGGTGGTAGACGGTGGTGGTGATGGACAGTGGTGGTGGTGTTTAAGCCTCTGTGGACCTTAGATATAAGGTGATATAATTGAGTAGGTTTACGCTTATCTTTATCAAACACAATTATAAGTTATTTGGACTTAGTTGTCTAGTTGGCTTGGGTCAAGCCAGGTGGGCTGAATTGTTTGTGGACCCTATATAATGATATGTTTAGTTCATTATCAGGGTTAGAACATTAGAGACATTGGTTAGACATCAGAATATGAATTAGAGAGATTTAGGGATTTGTTGTTGATTGTTCTTGCTTGTAATCGAGGTGGACCAGCCAATCCTTGAGATTGTGTGCACTTATCATAATACAATCGACATATTCATCTTTGTTCTACACTTCTCTTGTTATTCCGCATTTTCGGCTAGTTTTCGAACATTTTTAATGATCCGGTTCGGTTAAACAGACATTTCTGGGGGATCATAGTTTTGCTACTTAGAAATGTTTTCTCAAATTCATGACTTCACTCCCACTCCAGTTGAGGTATGTGTTGATGACATTTGTTGTACCAGTGCCTGTAGAGAGAAGGTGGAGGCGCAAAAGCGTGATATCCGCCCGTTGCAAAATGACTTGAGTCAAGAAAAGTGTAAGCATCTCCACTTCAAAGAACTTTCAGAAAAATTAACTGTCGAACTTGATTCTTTAAAATCAACTTTTGAAAATACAAAGTTTAATTTTAAAAAGTTTGATGTTTTAAGTGAAAAGGTTGAGAAAATGATAAACAAACAGTTAAAATACAGTCAAAAAGAAACTAGGAATAAAGCGTTGGGATTTGTATGCATTCCTCCACCATACAATCACAACTATACCTCTATTCCTATGACCAAAGAGAAGATCGCCAACATGTAAAGGTTGAATCTGCCAAGCCCAAGAAACAAAATTACACGGCCCGATAAAACTAAAATTAAGTTAGAGAAACAGGCCTTTAATAAAATGTTTATAAAACCTGCTGATGTTTCAAAGCAGATTGAGACTCTAAGTTTTGAGAAAAATGCTGATGTTGATAAACATTTTCAAGTGTTAGATAATATTGAATCAACAATTTCTCAAAAGCCATCTGAATTGCAAAATCAAAAGGAAGAGTCTCAAATTAAATCGACCAAACTTGAATTTGCTATGATGAACGATCTAGCTAAGTTCATCAAAGAATTTGAATCTAGCAAACAATCTAAATCAACTAATTCATGTGACTCTCCATGTGATACTTCAGAAACAACTAAGTGTGAAACCTCAGAATTAGTTGAATCTGTTGAATCTAGTGAGGAGTCATCTGAAATAGATGAATCAGAACCAACAACAGCAGAATCTGAGCCAACAACAGAAGCTTCCGTTGAATCTAGTGATACATCACCTGTTGAATCAGAACCAACAACAAAGGCCTTTATTCAGACACAAAATGTTACTGATTCTGCAGAAAAGATTATTATAGAGGATTGGGTTGTGGGGGATGATATTGTTAGCCAAGAAACTACCGATGTTTGTTTAAAAACATCAAATTTGTCTATTCATGCTCCTCCATATGTGAAACCTAAAAACAAGCTTTGAAACCAAAAAAACTTTTGAAACATAAAAAGGTTGAAAAGCAAACAGTTTTGAAAAAGGCACCTAAGAAATTAGAGAATCCTAAACAAATTTGGAAAGCAAAACTTAAAGCAACAACATCACCAGTACTTGAAACAAAGGCAGACATGTGCTTACGGGAAGTATCTTATGTTGATGATTCACGAATACCCAGGACCACGATGGCATGGGTACCAATGTCTTACTGATCTTCGTATTTTTCATGGACAACCAAGGAGGAGATGTTGACAATCCTTTGAATGTTGATAGCGGTTGTTTCAGAGACATAACAGGTAACATTTCACTGTTGCTAAAAGTTTTAACCTTTTATAGATGATATGTTTCCTTAGAAGGAGATAAGGTAAGATAAGATCAGTGAAAAGGTAGAATTTAAATTTCGTGTTCTAATCTTGATATTGGTTAGTCTTAAATCTGATGACAGAACGGTTAAGCAACAAACAACAAAAACATTTTCATTTTCTTTCGTATTTCTTTTTGCACATAAAGCTTTCTTTATAAGGTAAATTTGTGCATAAGTTTTATGCACAAATTTAGGGGGATAGAGAGAGATATCTGTAAATGTATTTAAAATGAGAAAAATGAGAAAATACAAAAACATTTGAAAAACAAAAAAAAAAATCCAAAAAGAGTTTGTGCATATTTGGGAAATGAAATAGATGTTCATGTTAAAGGGTTTGACCAAAACATGTAAGGTGCTAAAGCTGACTAGACTAGGATCTAATGTGATATGTCGATAGGCTGGACGTTCAAAGTGATAAAAGATACTAAGTGATACAAACATAACGAACTATGTATCATATGGGTAACATACCATCGGCGTATGATTTAGGGGTGAGCAAGTTTAGGTCCGGACCGAAAATAACCGAGAACCGAACCGAAAATATACCCAACCCGACCCGAACCCAAGTACCTAGGTATTTAGATCGGTTCCAATTTTTCATATAAAATAGGGTCGCGTCGGGTCGGGTCTCAATTCTTTTCATGGTGAAACCCGACTTAGACCTATGGACCGGAACCAACCCTATATTTTGTAACATTCCCAAAATTTTTATTTATATAAAACTTATGTTATTAAAAGGATGCATCATGGGTAAGTTGACCGATGGAAATATGAGGTATTTTGGGCAAGCGTAGGAACCATTTAATAACTAAATACATTATATTTGAACCTACTCTGTTTTTAATGAAACTTGGTTCAAAATGTAGATAAAATTATTCTCGTTCTAATGGCATACTCATTATTTTATAAAACATCATGTTTTAGAAGTTATAAGCGCCAAATGAGTGAAGTAGTTAAATTAATTATAATATATAAAATAATAAAATTATAATAAAGTTATGAAAAATTTGGAAACATGCATGCATATCTCTACGTGGAATGATGTCAAAAGTAAATGAAAGGAATTATAGGATAAGTGTACGTGGCTCAATTTCAAGAGGCTAGACAAATCTTCGCGTGGACTCTAAGCTAACAACATTCAGTATATATATAGCACATACCTTTAAACTTTCTAAATGCTCAGTCTCTTTCATTTACCTCTCGATCTCTTTCATTTCTATATTTATATTATTATTAAATTTATAATAAAGCCCTGCCCCGTTTTAAGTGTTGTAATCCCTGGTCACTGATGCCCTGTCCGATTGATCTAGGGCCCCGTAACAAATGTCAAGGTTCTGCCTGACTAAGTTTGTTGGGGTTCTGTCTCGTGACGTAGGGATAAAGTTAAATAGGGTTACTATACTTAAATGCAAGTGCATTACATATTTTATTAAATAGTATACCAAACCTCCTAAAACACCCCTGGCACCCCTACACTTCCTAAAATATACCCCGTATGCGATAAACGAGCCCGTGTACCTTTTATATTAATAAAAATAAAATAAAACAAGTTTTGGTAGACGCTCGCGGGCCGCGAAGACTTTGTCTTCGGGTTACGCGGGGCGCGACAGACCGGGATACGAGGACACACCAGAGCACGCCACGTGTCCGACGCGTGTGGGGTTTAGGGCTGACTCGGCAACCCTATACCGGGACACGTAGTCCCTGGCGGGCCGCGTAGACCCAATCCAAACCTTACGCGGGCCGCGTAGAACTCAATTTCAGGCCCTATAAGTAGAAGGTATCGGTCTTCAGTCCAACTCGTTCAATTCTTTTCGATTCTCTCTCAATTCTGAAGAAGTAAGAATTATAACCGGGCATTATACCCCCCTAATTAGCGAAGCTCTGCCTCGTTGTAAGTATCATAACCCCTGGATATGTATTAGATACTCTGCCCAATTGATCTAGGGTTCCGTAACGGCTGTCGTGGTTCTGCCCGACGTAGTCGTTGGAATGTCGTCTCGGGGAGGGTATTACTAATGTTAAAATGGGTTATTATACTAACGTGTGTGCATTGTTTATTCAACTAGATTATAACCAGGAAGCCACAAAGGAAATACCTAAAATAGCAATGTGAGTAATCTCCTTTTTGTAAACTGTTTTTATAAAATCTTAAATATTTTACAATGCAATTTAGCAGTGATTGAGTCTTTGTAATTCTACGATTACTGCCGGTATGTTGGGGTTTTGTATACAAAATGTGAGACATGTTACCATTGGACGAACAGTTAGCCAATGTGTAATATGACCCACCAGTCAGGATTGATAGTACTGAATGAGTAATTGGGTAGATATAAACATTGTAATCGCTCTCAATACTGTTTAAATTAAATTAACGTTTCTTGATTAAATTGGGATTCACTCACCAATAGTTCCCACTGACAAATGTTTTTAAAACGCGTTTCAGGTAACACAATGTGACAGCCAATTAGTAAAAAGCCAGCTGGAGAGCACTGACGGCTTGGAAAAATGTGGCTATAAAAGTTACCTAAAAGACGATGTTTTAAATTCAATAAAATAAGGTTTATCCCTATAAACATGTTGTAATAAGAAACTTGGGTTTTACCCATGTGATTATAAATTTAAAAATATGGTGGTTTTACTCTGATAAAATATTTCCTAACTACGGTCCTGATGAAATTTTCGCTGCCAAAATAATTAAACATACGGATACCACCGAAACTGGCTCGCGGCCGCCCGTTCCCAGGTAGTTAGGGGGAGGGGGCTGTGACATATTTAGGGTAGTGAATCGGTTCTGTATTTTATGTTTGATCGGTTCTCGGGTCGGGTCGGGTAATGGTCGGGTCGGGTTTTTCCTTTTGCTCACCCATAGTATGATTTCATGGTCTTAAATCTTGCGTTGATAGATAGCCAACGTCTGAGGTTTTGGGGCTTTATAATGATGAGTCATCTGGGGATATCATGGTTGTCCTTCTGTTGCATCCAAATTATATGCAGACCTAGGAACAGTCAGGATATCTTAAAAGAGACAAAAAGAGGCCAAAAACCTTAAGAGGACAAAAATACTGGCAATCGCTCAGATCACCCAAAGTAAATCAATGTTGATAATTGTAGTTTGGCCTGAAACACTATGATTTGATCCCGTAAGAAAAGGCTTGCAAACAATTTGTGTGTGTGGTTGTTTTTATTATATTATTAATAGTTATTTTTATTAAAAAATATGACCTCGTTCAAGAATTGAAAAAGACAGCATAAACCTAGGGGGATAGATAGAGATATCTGTAAATATATTTAAAAGGAGAAAAATGAGAAATACTAAAACATTTTAAAAACAAAAAAATCCAAAAAGAGTTTGTGCATATCTAGGAAATGAAATAAGTGTTCATGTTAAAGGGTTTGATCAAAAAATGTAAGGTGCTGATGTGTACAAAATGCAACGTATAACTTACATCAATAGAGGCATAAAACCAAATGTTGGAAAAAGCGCGTTTCTTTCTTCCTTTTGAATTTACAAGACCAAATGAGCTTAAAATAACCAAAGGAACAAATAAGCAGCCAAAAACCAAGAAGAAGGAATAACGTGACATGCCCGACCCCTTGGTAGTATCTCCCAAGACAAAAACAAGTAAACAGAAGCTGACCACGGGGCCGTGCCCAGCCAGGCATGGGTCGTGGTCAGACCTCACACATAAAGACAAAACCTGCAGAAGCTTCTACGCCCACCACAGGGCCGTGCCCAGCTCACCATGGGGCGTGGTCAACTCTCAGATTTGCAGAATCTTGATAGTACGGCAAATAGTTGACGACGGGGCCGTGTCCAGAAGCCACGGGGTGGTGTGGGGCCATCTGCTGACAGCTGCAATAAATGAAGGAAGAGAAGAAGTTGGCCACGGGCCGTGCCCAATGGACACGGGGCTGTGGTCGGGGTACTGTTCTTACTATAAATAGGGGTGCTTGGTTCACTTCAAAGGCATCCCTTGGCAAACCACTACTCTCCCACTTTGCAACCACTCCACCACCACTACAACACCAACACCCTCCCACCATCATCCATCTATCATCTTTAGAGTGTGTAGTAGTCTTAGGATCCAAGATTGATTGTAAGAGTTCTTGTCAATCAAAGGCCATGCTTGGGTAATCTCTTACATCGCTTGGTGACGACAAGTCTTTCATGTATTACTTTTGATTTTAATCTTTCGGAACTTTTTAATTGGGTATGTATTAATTACTTTAATAACTAGTTTCTTATGTTGAAAGTGAATTTCCTAACCATTTCTTCATGATGTCATTGATTTGCTCATTCTTGCCTTTACGGTCTATAAAAAGCGCGTTAACTACTTGGAAGGGGGTTAGAAGGGTGGTTTGGTAAAGTTCTTGTCTCGTTCAGTGTATAGATCCTGCGAGGACTTGGTTCAAGCTTACTATGACCTCCTTCAATGCCCCAAAGGTATTGGATGGTGGGGGGAATAGCTTAAACCCCTGATGTATGCAAAATGCAACATATAAATTACATCAAATGGGGCATAAAACTACCCTTTTTTAGTACTAATGTTGGAAAAAGTATGTTTTTGTCTTCCTTTTGTATTTTCAGCATTAAATGAGCTCAAATGAACAAAAGAAGCAAAAAGGCAGCTGAATCTAACATAAATACAAGAAAAGGAACAAACGTGGCATGCCCGACCCCCCGACAGCATCTTCCCAAGCAAAACAAGAAAACAGAAGGCTGAACACGCCCCGTGCTCAATGAGCACGGGGGCGTGCCCAAGTGTCTGCAGAAAAGACAAAGCTGTAGAAGCTTCTATCACCCACCACGGGGGCGTGCCCAGTGGACACGGGGCCGTGGTCAACTCTAAGATTAGCAGAATCTGAGGAAATCTTGATAGTACAGATACGCTTCTGCACACGGGGTCGTGCCCAGCGGACACGGGGGCGTGGTCATCTAATGCAGAAAAACTGCAATTAATGAAGAAAGAGAAGAAGGATGGACACGGGGCCGTGCCCAATGGACACGGGGCCGAGCCCGAGCTACTGTTCAGGCTATAAATAGGGGTGCTTGGCTCATTTGCAAACCATCCCTTGGCACACCACCTCTCTCACACTTCACCCACCACCATCACAACACCATCATCCACCACCATCATCCATCGTCCATCATAGAGTGTGTGAGTCGTCTCGGGATCCAAGATTGATCGTAAGAGTTCTTGACAATCAAAGGCCATGTTTGCCTAAGTCTCTTACATCACTTGGTGAAGAAAAGTGTCTAGTGTAATACTTTTTATTTTTAATCTTTTCGCACTTTTTATTTGGTTATGTATTAATGACTTTAATAACTAGTTTCTTATGTTGAAGGTGATTCTTCCTTATCGTTTGTCCGTGGTGTCTTGGCATTATTTTACTGTCTATATAAAATAAAAGATTTTCACCATTCATATCTCCACGGTCTATATGGAGGTATGTTGGCTACCTGGTCGGGGGGTTAAGGGAACGGTTTGGTAAGAGTCTTGCCTTGTTCAGTGTATAGATCCGGCAAGGACCTGGGTCAAATTTAGTAAGACCTCCTTCAATACCCACTGGTATTGGATGGAGGGGGTCCAAACTCTTTGATCCTCTCATATGTAAGCTACTATTAATACTTTAACCCGGCTACTTAGGACTCTATCCCTGCTGACTCAGACTACTTAGCCGAGGGTAACTTCACCTTCAATAGAGGGGCCTACCACATTATGCATTAATAACTTAATTAATTATCTTTAAATAATCCGACCCTTTAGGATTGTATCCTTGCTGACTCAAACTACTGGGTTGAGGGTAACGTCACCTTCAAAAGAGGGGCCTACTACAGTAACTAAGATAATCTATTAAAAAGTGCAAAAGTGCGGAAATAATCAAAGGTTACACTACACACGAGTCGGATCCAAGTGATTCATCTTGTCTATCTGTTTTTATTTTTATTTTATTTTTCAGCATTTTAGTTAGTTTTATTTTTCTTGTTTAAAAACCTTTTTCTAACTTTTGATTTGATTAGACGTTGAGGATAAACCGGTACTAAAAGCTCTTGTGTCCTTGGACGACCTCGGTATCTTACCAACACTATACTACGCTCACGATGGGTGCACTTGCCCATATGTGTGTTTAGTGTTAGTAATATCGTGTTTTATAAATTTAAAACTTGGCTAAAAAAGTGTAAAAGGGCTTAAAATATACATTAAAAACTTATCACACTACACACGCATCAAGTTTTTGGCGCCGTTGCCGGGGACACAAGGATTTTAAGAAAGTTAAGAATCAACGGCCTAATCGTTTTTTTCTTATTTTTTCTGTTTTTTTAGGATTTTTCTTAGATTTTCAGCTTCTGTTGAACTCAGCACAAGGCGTGCCCGCTGAACACGCCCCCGTGCCTAATCTTTGGTACTGGCAATCCTGTTTTAAGTCAGACAGTAAGCTGAACACGGGGCCATGCCCACTGAACACGACCCGTGCCCAAGTTTCAGTTACTGAAAACAGAACCGTAAGATCCCGACGGTTGGTAATTTCTTACACAAACATGAGAGATACTGATATTTTTTACTTTCGGCACTCTTATGGTACGTGGTGTCAAATATGTGGTGGCCCTCATAAAGATTTAGAATGTTATTTTCTAAATTATAAGCCCCATTATATAGACCCATTGTTTTCCTGTAGCCTTAAGAGGGGCGAAAGTAAAAATAATCCCTATCTCTCCCTCGAATGCTCTCAACCGGACCTTCTAGGAGAAATGCTTCTTGATGAACTATTTCAATTAGAAGATCTAATTCTTAATTGGTTAAAAGAACTTAAGATGGATTTCATTAATCCACCTCAAGAAGATACCCAAGAAGAATTATTGGGATCGTATTCGAATAAAAACAACTTCGTTCTTCCCGAAATCACCTCTATCTCTAGCGAGGACTTGAGCGATAGTCGTCCCTGTGTCGATTGTGTCGTGAAGGACTCTCCATCGACTTCGTTCGGTGCATACATAGACCTGAGCGATTCGGCATACACCTTCTTTAACGAGAGCCCGGGAAAGGGTTGGACTTGTCCACCAACATTTAGCATAGGAATCACCCTCACCGACAACCTCTTGCGTTCTCGTCTTAGTCTAGAGAAATTAAGGTATCTCAGGCACTTTGGGGTTGTTCCATCCAGTAAGGAATCACCCGATTCGGATAAGTTCCTTAGAAATAGATGAAACTTCATAAACAGCCTCTAGACACGGGGCCGTGTCCAGGTCAGCACGCCCCCGTGTCCACCCAAAGATTCCCATATGATTTCATGTCAGAATACGGACAAAATATATCAGGACTTCATCTGCACACGGGGTCGTGTCCAACCAACACGGGGCCGTGTGCAGCGTGCTGTCGTTTTCTATAAATGCAGCCAGATTCCTGCACATATGGACCACTCCAAAGACAAAGATCTGGTGGATCTTCACACATACCATCCTAGGTATATTCTAAAGAAGGTTCCCAACAACCATCTTGTCTTTTCCACTTTTATCCATTACCTTCTTCTTCAAATTTTTCTTGACACCTCCATTAGAGCTTGAAATCTCCATAATTCCATGCCCTATTAAGATGTTTGTTAGATTTTTATTCAAGGAATCTTGTTAAAAGTAAGTTCTACAACAATGTTTTAAGTTGTTTCTGCTTAAAAAACATTTTAAAATCACGAAAACAAATTAAAACACCAAGATTCCTTGTTTCAAAAATTTGCAGATATCTGAACACGGGGCCGTGCTCATTGAGCACGGGGCCGTGTCCGAGTCACTGTTTCCATAAAATTGATCTCTTTTCGGTATGTTTTCTCAGAATGGCGAGCAGAACTAGCGGAACATCTTCATCGCACTCCAGGAATATCCGTTAAGGAAGAAGGTCATCAACGGTTGAAGATTCTCTTGTAAACTACGTTTACGCTTTAAGGGAAGCCATTGATGAGATAACAGGAGTGGAAGAAGCATTGGTCGACCGTATCAATCATTTGACGGTGGGACTAGAGGGATGTCTTCGAGAAGTCAACCTTTTACACCAAAGGTTGAATATTCTCGCTTCTCCTCCTTTGGTTCCAATCATTACCCAAAGGGCATGGAATGTGGTTCCTGAAGTCATCATACTGGCCGAATGGTACGCCATACATCCAGAGCCACCTTGGGACGTATTACAAGGGGTTCCGGTTGGTGTCACTCCCCCGCCGCAAGATGTTGAAGAAAACGATCCCGCCTTCTTTCTCCCAAGAGAAATAGAAGAATGGCTTTAGTAACATCTATGGAATACCCCTCGGTCTAAAGTTCTACAAATCTTTTAAATACCGGAAAGTTATTTCCGGAAATTTTGATAAAAGTAGAACTCCTTAGGATGATTTTATGAACCAGTTGACCCATCTATCTTAGGACCTTTAGCTTTTTATTTTCTGCCCTGTCTTTAAATTTTCTAGGATCTTATGTAATGTGCTAGTGTTAATGAATGATGGTTTTAATTAATCTGGTGTTTGGATGATGTTGTAAAGGGTAGGGGTGCAAACGAGCCGAGCTACTCGAGCTCGGCTCGAAAAAAAGCTCGAACGAGCCGAGCTTAAACGAGCTCGAGCTCGAGCCCGAGCCTAAAAACAAGCTCGTTTAGTAAACGAGCCCGAGCTCGAGCTTCGCTTATCGAGATCGAGCCGGCTCACGAGCCTAATCGAGCTTTCTCTTTATATATATTTTTTATTAATATATTAAAACATATATTTATATAATAATAATTACCATTTATAAAATATAAAAAAATAACTAAATTATATGTATAATAATAATTATAGTTAATATAAATTAATTAATAAATACTAAACGAGTCGAGCCCGAGCCAAGCTCGAGCTTGAAAAATTACCTTCGAGCCGAGCTCGAGCTTTAGAAATAAAGCTCAAATCGAGCCGAGCTCGAGCTCGAGCTTTCATATGTTAAACGAGCTCGAGCTCGAGCCTGGTCGAGCTCGGGCTCAGCTCGGCTCGTTTTCACCCTTAGTAATGGGTAAAACGCACCCGGGATGGTGAAGGATACCAAGGGAAACTTGCACCAACACCCCATGCACAAAAACAGGGCCATCCGACAGATATTTCTTCATTACAGCAAGATCAGCACGGGGCCATGCTCACCCAACACGGCCCGTGATCAACCATCAGCAGAAAATTGCCCAGTTCAGGTAACCGGACACGGGCTCACTCAGCACGCCCCCGTGTCCAGGCTTCTGTTTCTTTTACTCAATTTCTGTTACTGGCGATATGAACACGGGGCCGTGTCCAGACGCCCAGTAACATAAAATTTTGCTTTTTCGCACCTTTTTACACGTCCAATCAACCTAAAAACTTATTTTTGGGACACATTGAGGACAATGTGTAATTTAAGTGTGGGGGGGGGGGATGCTAAAACCTTGAATCTTGCAAGTCCTAATTACAAGCCTTACACAAAACTCTATTGGAACCGCTAAACACCCCAAATTTTTTCAAAAAATCTTTCATTTTTCTCACTTGTCTAGGTTTAAGTTAGGAATTTCAAAGTTCTAAAAAGGTGATATTTTTATAAATTTACAACCGATAGCGTCGTGATAAAAAGAACCAACATAAGAAAATTATGAAACGGCATTACAAGTTTAGTTAAAATTTGATTATATATACTTGATCACATAAAAACCCATTCCCACAAAAAGTGAGTTTTGAGCCTTTATTGAGCATACAAATACATATCTTTAAACTAATTGCTCATTTTTCGCTTCTTGTGTGAATAGCCGCTTGGTTCTTACGACTCTAGAACTTGCCACGACAATGCATTCCCAGTCCTTACCAACTTAAACCCGAGTAAGTAAATGATAGAGGCATTAGGACTAACCCTTTTTTTTTCTTTCTACACCATTATTTTCTTTCTTTTTTACCACCTACCCAAAATCCCCCTAGTTAACCCCTTTGAGCCTAAACCTTTTCATTTCTTAACCCAAAACAAACACCCTTTTACCCACCAAAACCCTTTTTCATTTTAAACCCTTTATTTTAGTAACAAGCTCGGTTTTTCGTATGACTCCCTTATTCAAAAAAAAAATTTGATGATGAAGCCAAAAATAAACAAACAAGTTTAGCAAAAACAACTTTGTTTGAAGAAGTGCTTCATCAAAATAAAAAGTTATGAAAAATAAAAAGGGTCTCACGAAAACCAACGCTTTTTACGCCTTTCGCCCATTTTCTACTAACCACTAACCCAACCACCTACCTTTAACCCAAGCCTAACCCTTCACCCCAAAAGTCCTCGTGATATTTACAAAGGTATATAGTTAAAAAGGAGGAGGATTGATTGCTTGGCAAGCTTATGGTAGAAGTAAGTTCTATGCCGCTCTCGAGTGTTTCACAAAAATACATCTTCGGCCGAGTGTTGAGTGATCCCCCGTGAGGTATGTGAACTTGTATATAAATGGAATTTTAAAAAGGCATGTTATGCCCTAATAAGTAATTTATCTTATGTAATGTTTTAAATAAATCATGACGAATAGGATTGTAAATAAATAAAAATAAAACTTAAAGAATCTTGGAAATCCCAACACTCTATGACAAGCCCAAAAAACCTTCTCTTCTACCCATTCCATTTGGAAGTGTAAAGCCACATTATAAAGAGTTTGCTTGAGGACAAGCAAAGATTCAACTATGGGGGTATTTGATGTGTGCAAAATTCAACATATAAATTACATCAAATGTGGCATAAAACTAACCATTTTTAGTACTAATGTTGGAAAAAGTATGTTTTTGTCTTCCTTATGTATTTTCAGGATTAAATGAGCTCAAATGAACAAAAGAAGCAAAAAGGCAGTTGAATCTAACATAAATACAAGAAAAGGAACAAACGTGGCATGCCCGACCCCCCGACAGCATCTTCCCAAGCAAAACAAGAAAACAGAAGGCTGAACACACCCTGTGCTCAATAAGCACGGGGGCGTGCCCAAGTGTCTGCAGAAAAGACAAAGCTGTAAAAGCTTCTATCACCCACCGCGGGGGCGTGCCCAGCGGACACGGGGCCGTGGTCAACTCTAAGATTCGCAGAATCTGAGGAAATCTTGATAGTACAGATACGCTTCTGCACACGGGGTCGTGCCCAGCGGACACGGGGGCGTGGTCAACTAATGCAGACAATCTGCAATTAATGAAGAAAGGGAAGAATGATGGACACGAGGTCGTTCCCAATGGACACGGGGCCGTGTCCAAGCTGCTGTTCAGGCTATAAATAGGGGTGCCTGGCTCATTTTCAAACCATCCCTTGGCACACCACCTCTCTCACACTTCACCCACCACCCACCACCATCACAACACCATCATCCACCACCATCATCCATCGTCCATCATAGAGTGTGTGAGTCGTCTCGGGATCTAAGATTGATCGTAAGAGTTCTTAACAATTAAAGGCCATGTTTGCCTAAGTCTCTTACATCAATTGGTGAAGAAAAGTGTCTAGTGTAATACTTTTTATTTTTAATCTTTTCGCACTTTTTATTTGGTTATGTATTAATGACTTTAATAACTAGTTTCTTATGTTGAAGGTGATTCTTCCTTATCGTTTGTCCGTGGTGTCTTGGCATTATTTTACTGTCTATATAAAATAAAAGATTTTCACCATTCATATCTCCACGGTCTATATGGAGGTATGTTGGCTACCTGGTCGGGGGTTAAGGGAACGGTTTGGTAAGAGTCTTGCCTTGTTCAGTGTATAGATCCTGCAAGGACCTGACCTGGGTCAAATTTAGTAGGACCTCCTTCAATACCCACTGGTATTGGATGGCGGGGGTCCAAACTCTTTGATCCCCTCATATGTAAGCTACTATTAATACTTTAACCAGGCTACTTAGGACTGTATCCCTGCTGACTCAGACTACTTAGCCGAGGGTAACGTCATCTTCAAAAGAAGGGCCTACCACATTATGCATTAATAACTTAATTAATTATCTTAATTAATTATCTTTAAATAATCCAACCCTTTAGGATTGTATCCTTATTTTTATTTTATTTTATAGCATTTTAGTTAGTTTTATTTTTCTTGTTTAAAAACCTTTTTCTAACTTTTGATTTGATTAGACGTTGAGGATAAACCGGTACTAAAAGCTCTTGTGTCCTTGGACGACCTCGGTATCTTACCAACACTATACTACGCTCACGATGGGTGCACTTGCCCATATGTGTGTTTAGTGTAAGTAAATATCGTGTTTTATAAATTTAAAACTTGGTTAAAAAAGTGTCAAAGGGCTTAAAATATACATTAAAAACTTATCACACTACACACGCATCAACCCCTCATATGTAAACTACTATTAAAACTTTTAACCGGCTTCTTGGGATTGTATCCTTGCTGACTCAAACCACTTAGCCAAGGATAACGTCACCTTCAAAAGAGGGGCCTACCACTTTTCGCATTAATAACTTATTTAATTATCTTTCAATCTTCCGACCATTTGGGATTGTATCCCTGCTGACTCAAACCGCTGGGTTAAGGGTAACGTCATCTTCAAAAGAGGGGCCTACTACTATAACTAACATAATCTCTTAAAAAGTCTGAAAGTGCGAAAATCATCAAAGGGTACATTAAAGAGGAGTTGGATCCAAGTGATTCTATCTTGTCTATTTGTTTTTCATTTTATTTGTCTTTTAATTTTTAGATTTACTTTTATGTTTAAAAACTTTTCTCAACAAATTTAGATCGATTAGACGTTGACGATAAACTGGTACTAAAAGCTCTTGTGTCCTTGGACGACCTCGGTATCTTACCAACACTATACTACGCTCGCGATGGGTGCACTTGCCCTATTGTGTGTTTAGTGTTAGTATAATATCGTGTTTTATAAATTTAAAACTTAACTAACGCATACAACGAACTTAAATTATTAATAAAATCATATCACCCTCGACTCGCACCAAGTTTTTGGCGTCGTTGCCAGGGACACAAGGATTTCAAGAAAGTTTAAAATCAGCGGCCTAATTTTTTTAGCAATTTTTTTTCTTTTTTTAGGATGTTTCTCAATTTTTTAGCAAATTCTGCACTTTCTGTAGAACTCAGCACGGGCCGTGCCCAGTCCGACACGGGGCCGTGTCCATCATCCTTACTGGCAGTTTTTGTTTTCTTAGTTACAGTAGCTGACCACGGGGCCGTGCCACTCGAACACGGGGTGAGTGGTGTCAACTATGTGGTGGATTTCATCAAGATTTAGAATGTTACATTCTAAATTTTGATCCCCACTATTTAGACCCATCGTTTTCCTGTAATCACCTTAAGATGGGCGAAAGTAAAAATGATCAATATTACCCGCCCGAATACTCTCAACCATCTCTTCTAACCGACATAAACCTCCAATGAATTATGTCAAATGGAAGAAAGGATTCTCCAAAAATTAAAGGAAATAGAGCTTATGGTGTGAAAATGAGGTACTCATCACAAAACAAAAATCAAGGAGAAATGTTGGGACCACATTCGGAATCTATCAACATCGACGACACCAAAAGTACCTCAACCTCTTGTGAAAGCATTAGCGATAGTCGTCCCTGTGTTGATTGTACCGTGAAGGACTCTCCATTGGCCCCCATCGATGAGCTTATAGACCTGAGCGATTCGACATATACCTTCTTTAACAAGGGCCCGGATAAGGGGAATAAAGGTTGGTTTCGCCTACCGGTAAGTAGTTTAGGTTTTACCCTTTCCGATAAGCTCTTGTGTTCTTGCATAAATCAAGAGCAATTGAGGTACTTTAGGCACTTCGGTATTGTTCCCTGCAGCAAGTAACCACCCGATCCGAATAAAAAACTTAAAAAATATAGACAACACTTCATAAAAACTCCAACCACGGGGCCGTGCTCAGGTCAACACGCCCCGTGCCCACCGAAAAACTCACCACGGGGTCGTGTTCATGTCCCCCCCACCCCGTGTCTCTAATATGGATAAATGTGTCAGAACCTTGTCTGACCATGGGGCCGTGCTCAACAAGCACGGGGCCGTGGTCAGTGTGCTATCATTTTCTATAAAGTCAGTCTTGGTGATGCATGTTTGGACCCATTCAAAGACAGAGATCTTCTGGGATTTTCACATATACCTTAAAAGGTATGTTCTTGAAAAGGCTCCCTCAAACCATCTTGTCTTTGCCACTTTTGTCACTTTCCCTTCTTCTCCAAAGAACTCAAAACCTCCATTAAAGCTTGAAGCTCCATGACTTCAAGCTTTATTCTTGCAAAATAAATGTTTTTAACCAAAAACTATCAATAAACAAATGTTTTATTAAATTGCTTTAAGTTATTTCTGTTAAAAAATGTTCAAAACCAAAGAAAAAATAAGTTAAAGCTATAAGTTTTTATGTTAAAAAATGTTGCAGATGAATGGGCACGGCCCGTGTTCAATGGACACGGGGCCATGGTGAAATTTTAAGTTTCTTTCTCTTGAAACCTCGCTCTTGTTTTCTTAGTATGTCGAGCCAAAACAGTGGAACATCATCGACATGCTCAAGAAACAACCGGAGAGGAAGAAGACCATCGATTGAAGCCACCCTTGTCCGTTATGTTTATGCTTTAAGGGAAGCCATCGATGAAATGACATCAATGGAGGAGGCCCTCATCGACCGTATCAATTATTTGACGGTGGGATTGGAGAATTGCCTCCAAGAAGTCAACCTTTTGCACCAAAGGTTGAACATTCTTGCGATGCCTCCCATGGAACCGATCTTCCCTCAAGAAGATTGGAATCTCACGCAAGAAATCATTATCCCAACCGGATGGGATGACCTTCCTCCAGAATCTCCTCTAAACACATTGCTCGAAGTTCTGGTGGTCGTCGCACCTCCCCCGTATGAAAATGCGGAAGAAGAGCCCTTCCTCTTCCTCCCTAGGGAGATCGAGGAAATGCTCAATGACTTTTGAGGGGTACACCCGCCGGATTGAAGTTCTAAGAGCCCTTATTCACCGAAAAATCATTTTCGGGTTTTTGTTGTTTTTAACATGTAAACATCTAGGGTAGAACTTCATTATGGTTTAAAATTTCTTGCATATTAGGGCCTATCTATCTAATTCTAGGACTTTTGTAATTTTTATTTTTTAGGAATGTTTGTATCTCGCACTCTATAATACATGATTATTTAATTTATTGTGTGGTGCTTGGATCTTATATAATGGCTTAACAAATGAGAAGAGATGAAAACTGCCAAAGGGACGTTAAAACCGCACCCCATGCACGTAAACAGTGCCTTCCGACAACTTTTCAGCTTCCCAGCATGTGCAGCACGGGGCTGTGCCCAACCCAACACGCCCCGTGCCCGGAGCTCTGCAGAAAATTTTTTTGGTCAGGTAACTGACCACGGGCCGTGCCCCGTGGACACGCCCCGTGGTCAACCTTTTGCTCATTTTTGTTACTGGCACTCCGACCACGGGGCCGTGCCCAGACCACACGGGCCCGTGGCCAGGTGCCCAGTGACATAAAAACTTGTTTTTAATCACAATTTTACATATTCGAATCAGCCTAAAAACTTATTTTTGGACACATTGAGGACAATGTGTAATATAAGTGTGGGGGGAAGCTAAAACCTTGAATCTTGCAAGTCCTAATAACAAGCCTTACACAAAACTCGTATTGGAACCGCTAATCACCCCAAATCTTTTCAAAAAAAAATCATTTTTTTACTTGTCTTGGTTTAATTTGGGAACAACAAGTTCTAAAAAGTTTATGTTTTTATAAATTTACAACCGATAGCGTCGTGATAAAAAGAATCAAATAAGAAAATTATAAAAAGGCATGATAAATCTTTTTAAAATTTGATTATATATACCTGTTCACGCTATAAACCCATTCCCACAATAAGTGAGTTTTGAGCCTTTATTGAGCATACATGCATACATCTTTAAACTAAATGCTCATTTTTGTTTCCTGTGTGAATAGCCGCTTGGTTCTTACGACTCTAGAACTTGCCAAGATGATACATTCCCGGTCCTTACCAACTTAAACCCAAGTAAGTAAATGATGGAGGCATTAGGACTACCTTATTTTTCTTTCAAAACCATTGTTTTCCTTCTTTTTCTCCCCTACCTAAAATCCCCCTAGTTAACCCCTTTGAGCCTAAACATTTTCATTTCAAAAAACCGAAAAACAAACACCCACTACCCACCAAAACCTTTTTCCTTTCAAACCCATTTGTTTTAGTAAAAAGCTCGGTTATCATGTGACATGAAAAAAAGAGAGAATTTTGCAATAACCAAACAAGTTCCTAAAAAAATCTTGTTTGAATATGCTTAGTTTGAATAAATGTCACAAAAACAAAAAAGTTTTACAACAACCGACGCTTTTTACGCTTTTCGCCATTTCACTAACTACTAACCCAAAAGCCACATACCCTTAGCCCAAGCCTAACCCTTTCCAAAGTCCTCTTGATATTTACAAAGGTTTATAGTTAAAAAGGAGGAGGTTTGATCGCTTGGCAAGCATATTGTGACACCCCGTTGAAACATTCTCACGTAGACTAGCTTATCAGTGGCTGCGCTTTAACTTTCGGGACGAAAGTTCTTAAAACTTGGGGATAATGTGACACTTCGGGTTTTCCCGAGTAACTTTCTTCTTGTAATAGAGTTATGTGTATGTATATTATTAATTGAAGACTTGTGATTTCTGTGCAATATGTGGTTCATGATGTGTAATATATGTATATATATATATATATATAGAGTTAGGAATGTGCTATATACTAGGAGCTAAGACCGCGGTTCAGACTCGAGACCACCAGGTCTCGACTCAGGACCTACTAGATTAAAACTGGTGGGCTGCACCCACTAAAACTGGCCCAAGAACCCACTCGAGACCGCACCCAAGCCTAAGGTGTGCGATGATCTCTCCTGGGTATAAAACCCATGCTATTAGCCGACTTTGCCATTTTTGGCACCCCTCATTCTCTCACAATTCCCAAACATTCCATTCCTCTATCTCTCTCTCACTCTCCCTAGCTTTCTCTCTCTAGAAAGCCTTAAACATCATCACACACCCTGCATTCTTGAGGCCAGCTGGAAGGTGAAGGCTTGTAGCTCGATCATCATTCTATCTCGCACACACACTCGCACTCAAACAGTTTCGGTTAGTGCTTCATCTTGATTGTTTAGTGATAATATGCATTATGACTATTGTTTAAACATGATGAAGGTGTTTGTTCATTGAATGGTGCACATGTTCTTGTATAATATGCATATTTCTATATGATTAGGAGGGTTGAAGTGATTTGATAATTATTATGCTAGCTTGAAAGTTAGGTTGTGTGTTAGGTAATATGGAAATGGATGAATGTTGATAATAGGGTCATATGCAAACATGTTTTTGTATGATTCTAGTTGATGATTATATGCAACATACGAGGATTGGTATATATGTTTCTGAATCAAGGAATGCATGCTAGTTGTTAGGAGCTAGTGATGATTCATGAATGGTACACTGAATTGGTAAATGTTAGAGTAGGTCTGTTTTGTATGAATATGCTTACATATGATGAAAACCTAAATGAAGAACAACTTGGATGATGAAATAATATTTGAAAATTGTTAGTTTTGATCTGATTTCGTATCTGTACGGAATTGGAAACATGTTTATGCAATATGATTGGATCGTACAAAATGGGGCAGGTTCTAGAAATATTCTGTTAGTGTTGCACCAAGGGTTGCGAGTAGAGAGCCTTGGTTGCGACTCGAGACCTCCTCGTGACAACTCGAGACCAGCAGAGAAACTTCAGGAACTCGAGACTGGCACGATCTCGAGTCAAGACCCCCTGATCTGAATTCGAGACGGGACTCGAGACCTACATGGTTTTGACTTGAATATTCACTATTCGAGACCCTCTGGTTGCGACTTGAGACCTGGTGCTCTTGAGTCGAGACCACCTGGTCTCGACTGGGCTGCTTGTCTCCGTTATTGGGCCACAGTGTGGGACAACATGTTTTGGGCTGTGTGTTTCCTGTTACTGTTCAAATTGACTATGTGCTGCTATGGTTTAAAATGTTTAAATGATAGAACAGGCCCAATAACGTATAGGACACTAGTATGATATGTATGCTATGTGTTAGATATGTGTAGGATATACGTGACTTATCTGTACCCGAGCCTGACCTATACTGGTAACCATATTAGGACGTGGTTGACCATTACACTTGACCAAGTAAACCAGCTGCCGAGCAACCCAAGGTGAGTTCACAACCTTTCTAAAAGCATGCGTTCCCGATGGTTGGGAAACGGATAAACAACGCTACCTCCTTGTGTGGGGTACAAACGTACTTTTCTTCCCTTGTGTAGGACGCCCAAGTTAATTACTATTTATATTAGATGCAACAAGCAAGACTAAACGAAACTCTATCACTAAAGTCCCTACTCTTGATACCGATTAGTCGCCGGGGCCGGGCGAACGGGTTATTAATTGGTAGCGATATCTAGGTCTCACCAGCCTCACACCATGCCTGTAGAGGATCGGTCGTGAACTAATAGACTCAGGCAAAACCCGTCAATGATGATAGACATTGACAATGTGGGGCAAACAAACAAAGGTCACAGAGTATTCGGTATGACGCAGTTTAGTAGCTTACATATGGGGTAGCTCCCCATGGCATGATATAAATGAGTAAATTAACTAACAAAGCAAGTTTTTTGAATTAAAACTGGACAAACTCGTGAACTCGCCAACTTTGTGTTGACACCCTACTGCATGCTTTGCAGCTACTCAGTGACTCAGGAGCTTGCAGCTTGGGGAGGTGTAGTGGACGTCTAAACCCGTGTGTTGGGTTACTTAAATAAATTAGAAACTTGAACTTTTGTTTGAACTATTCTACTATGCTTCCGCTACTTACTTAGACTGATATTTGAACTTAAAAACTTTTGGATTTTAACTATGGTTATCACTAACCTTTATGGTTGGTGAACGCTCCTATTATTATTGTTCAATATGATTGATGGTTGGATCCTGGTCAGTCACACGTCTCGCGGTAGTATTCCGCATGTGGATTTTGAGGGTGTGACACATATGGTAGAAGTAAGTCCCATGCCGGAATCGAGTGTTTTCACAAAAATACATCTTCGGTCGAGTGTTGAGTGATCTCCCGTGAGGTATGTGAACTTGTATATAAATAAAATTTTAAAGAGACATGTTATGCCCAAATAAATAATTTTTCTTAACAAGTTGTTCTAAATAAATCATGACGAATAGGATTGTAAATAAAATAAAAACAAAACTAAATAAAGATCTTGGATTCCCGACACTCAAGATAAGCTACAAAACTTCTTCTCTACCTATTCCATTTGGGTGTGTAAGCCACATTTAAAGAGTTTTGCTTGAGGACAAGAAAAGATTCAAGTGTGGGGGTATTTGATGTGTAGAAAATACAACAGATAAATTACATCAATAGAGACATAAAACCAACCCTTTTTTAGTACTAATGTTGGAAAAAGCGCGTTTCTTTCTTCCTTTTGAATTTACAGGACCAAATGAGCTTAAAAGAAAAAAAGGAATAAATAAGCAGCCAAAAAACAACACAAATACAAGAAGAAGGAATAACGTGACATTCCCAACCCCTCGGCAGCATCTCCCAAGACAAAAACAAGAAAACAGAAGCTGACCACGGGGCCGTGCCCAGCTAGGCATGGGCTATGGTCAGAGCTCACACATAAAGACAAAGCCTGTAGAGGCTTCTACGCCCACCACGGGGCCATGCCCAGCTCACCATGAGGCATGGTCAACTCTCATATTTGCAGAATCTTGATAGTACAGCAAATAGTTAACCACAGGTCCATGTCCAGAAGCCACAGGGTCGTGTGGGGCCCTCTGCTAGCAGCTGCAATAAATGAAGGAAGAGAAGAAGCTGGCCACGGGCCGTGCCCAATGGACACGGGGTCATGGCCGGGGTACTGTTCTGACTATAAATAGGGGTGCTTGGTTCACTTCAAAGGCATCCCTTGGCAAACCACTTCTCTCCCACTTTGCCACCACTCCACCACCACCACCACTACAACACCAACACCCACCACCATCATCCATCCATCATCTTTAGAGTGTGAGTAGTCTCGGGATCCAAGATTGATTGTAAGAGTTCTTGTCAATCAAAAGTCATGCTTGGCTAATCTCTTACATCACTTGGTGAAGACAAGTCTTTAATGTATTACTTTTGATTTTTAATCTTTCGGAACTTTTTAATTGGGTATGTATTAATGACTTTAATAACTAGTTTCTTATGTTGAAAGTGAATTTTCTAACCATTTCTTCATGATGTCATTGATTTGCTCATTCGTGTCTTTACGGTCTATATAAAGCGCGTTAACTACTTGGAAGGGGGTTAGAAGGGTGGTTTGGTAAAGTTCTTGTCTCGTTCAGTGTATAGATCATGCGAGGACTTGGTTCAAGCTTACTAGGACCCCCTTCAATGCCCCAAAGGTATTGGATGGCGGGGGTGCGAATAGCTTGAACCCCTCATATAGAAACTACTATTAAAACTTTAAACCGGCTTCTTGGGATTGTATCCTTGCTGACTCAAACCACTTAGCCGATGGTAATGTCACCTTCAAAAGAGGGCCTACCATGTTGGTAATTTTAGTGTTACCAATAGATTTTCGTGATATTGGATTAACTCGTCGACCAAGTGAATCTTATTAAATATTAAACGAGTTAGGAGATGCGTATTATTGGTTTTGATTTTATAATGAATTTATTAATTAAAATATATATAGCATTTTATATATATTTACTTTTTGCCATGTTTTGTGAATTAATTTTAAGTGGGCCAAAAGAATGAACGTGATATATAAGTTTTCATATATTGGGTTATGTTGAAAACTTTGAATGGGCCTAAAACGTAGATTGGATCACATGTTGGATCTAATTGTTTCTTAAAACCAATAAACCGATGGGCATGAAGTATGCATACATGAGGAAAATAGTTTTTGGACGACAGAGTGAACAGTTTTGTTCTTTTTGTTCTAGATATGCGAACGAGCGGTACGGTTTCAAGAATTCTCAAACATTCAAAAGATTCGTTCTTGTATGTTCTACACATCTTATCCGATTAATCATTGGTAGTACCACAAATAGGTTAATCTGAAAGTGAACACACGATTTGTGTAGAAATCCAGGGTTTTTCTTCATCTCAGTTTTCTTGCAATTGGTTCGAAATTGGTTAGTAGTCACTCATATACAACAAAGATTAACCTATTTTCGTTGTTTGATATAATACTAAATCCAATTTCGAGATGTCGTGTTTGATTTCGTTGTTGGGTTTCGGTTTGCAATTCGTGTTTTGCCTCTGTGGGGTTCTTTGTATTGGGTTCTTGAATTTATATTATCTTCATCGGATTTATGATTATTCAAATGATTCATGTGTGTCTGATTAAATTGATATTTGAGGTTTTCATAATGAAAAAAAAAAACTAGAAACACATGATTGATCGTGACATAAATCATCATGTTGAGTTTGTTGAATACATGGTGGGACCATTATGTTTATTAATGTTAAATTTTGGATAACTTTACATTTGTTGGATACTTTAGGTTGCTAATTAATAAATGATTCATGGGTTACCAATGCGGTATGAATTATTTGTTTTAATTGCAATTAACAATTGTTCTTACGGATTTACAATTGAAACAAGAGACATCTGTATGGTGTTGAGTCGTGATTGCGGTATTCAATCCAAACAAAAAAGAACAAAGTATCTTGGTGTTCATGGCTGAATCAGATGAGTAGTCGGTTGCGTGCTTTGTTGGTTTCAGCGATGACGACGTCTTCAATTTTGTTTAAAATCGCCGGGCTCGATCGGGGTTGTTGTCGGTTAATTTTGGTTCGAAAATAACAGGGTAGGAAAAGAGAAGAAGTGATTGCCGTAATGGTAACTCTTTTACTCAGAGGACGCATTGGCTGCCACCGGGGCTTGGTGGTCGGCTAACACCCCGATAGTTAATGAGACAACAAGCATCAGCCTTCTTGTGTGATCCAGCATATCCACATAGGCTTGTGTATATGTTTTCTTTGTTTGCTAGATAGATGATCGCATTGGATGAATGTGAGTTTAGTCATCAATTTCAAAATGACTAAACACCAATCCAAGTGATGATTGTCTAATTAATTTTCTTTGGTATGCTTTTTGCATATGTATATGTATATGTATACATATAGATACATATACTTCAGTATATATATATATAACCCATGGGATTAATGTGCATGTGCAGAGACATACTTTTATTTATTTAATCTCTGACACATATAGACATGTGTATTTATGTGGTACATGAGGACATACATGGGTGTACGATGATGAGTTCTTTTACACACACATATAAGTAGCGATTTGATATTTGGTCGTTGGCACATGGGTATTTAAGGAAATTAATTTTTTTCTAAACATTATTAAGCATGTACACACAAGTGTATGGATCATATTATTTAAACAAAATGTGAAGGCTTTTGTTGTCTGTTTGTCAACCAAAGTGAAACCAAGAACAACACTTGTTTTGTGAATAGCGATCAGAACAAAAACCCGTGAAGTGCTATAATTTGCTAAAGGAAGACACGCGGTCTTGAAATCATCGAGCTTTTAATGGGTTATTTCTTGATACAAAGCAAAGGAACAATGGTCATGCTTGTGGTCATCTAAAAATACAGATAAGTTATTTCCTTTTATGTATAAATTTTATGTATTGATACATGAACATACAACGTGTTTTGGTTAGAAACCGAGCTCGCTTATGATCTGTTTGTTTAACGGGTCATGGTTGTGAGTTGAACCGGGTAAGTATGGCGGAATTTTACGTGCTCGGCGCGTAGGGTGTACCGTCGTGTTAGTATCGTCTAGTGTGTTACAAGAGTCGTTTTGAAGGTTGTCGGTTTTGTCCTTATGCATGATTAAAGAATTATGTTAACATGATACTTGTTATGTTCCTACTAATTTCGTATCTAACTCATAGTAATGTTTGATTAACTATCTATAAGGTGAGATCTCATATTGTAAATAATCTTGAATGTGTGACATGGAAAACATGATTTGTATGTTCTATATATGTGGTAGATGATTTTATAAAACAAGCATGATATATGACTAAATGTAATATGTTCACTAGGTGTTTATTGAAACACAAACAAGAACTAGGTAGCAAAATAAAGGAAATTGATGTTAAATTATATCATCTTCTATGCAATATGAATGAAATAAGGCAAATTGGCATGTTTGATATATGGACTGAACGGGATAATTAGAGTCGCATCTTCATTCTCTTGAATGATATTAAATTAGTAGTTCTTTTAGTTGGAAGAGTTGGAGCCACTTTGATATATTAACTCGTGTATATTTATATTGCTAAGCATGCCTTGTTACTTTTGTTGACATGGAGTATTTTCTTAAAAATGGTTAAATCTGTGTTATCTCATTCATGTCTATGTGAAAGGTTTTTAGGCTATGTTAATAGCCTAGTGTTAACTACATAGGGTTCCTAATAAAAGGAATTAGACTACCCTTAATAAATTTAGATACGGTGGTAGTGCTATTGTACATCTTACTGAACCTAAAAGAAAGAGTTTGGGTGAGAAAGGAATAGAGTATATATTCATATGCTATGCTAAAATTCATAAGCCTATTGGTTCTATGTCTTAGAATTAATGACTGAGTGTGTGTAAAAACTGTAATAGAATCAAGGGATATCATCATTAATTCTCAGAATAGGGCTTCTGATCCTATTGAGAATGTCATTGATTCTGATAAAGCATCAGCTGCTGGTAATGACAATGTATCTATTCCTTCTCAACCTAAGAAAAGCATGAGAAAAAGAACAACTAAGTATTTTGGTTCTGACTTTCATCTTATTTAGTTGAAAGGACTAGGAGTTAAGTTGGACATCAGGTTCAATATATTATTTTAATATTGAAGATGATCAACTCTTGAGCAAAACCTTAAGCAAGCATTGTTGAGGTGATCCTATCTAACGGGTTCTTTCTGAACCAAGCAGATAATTATTTATGTAGCAATCTTGATTCCTCTGGTAAAGGAGTAATCAATTGGTATATAGGATTTGGAGGAGGATGTTGTCATCCTATGAACAAGGATAAGATGGAGGAACAAGAGTATATTAATATACAGTTTCATTACATAGAGAAAGTGTTGAAGAAATTCAATTACTTTGTTATCCGGTTAGTACTCCTATAGGTCATAATATCTAACTTGTGTGTAAACAAGGAGAATCTATTTCACAGATGGTGTATTTAAAGCAATTGGATGCCTAATATCCTACTTGTGCATAATCAAGGTGAATCTATATAACATATGTTGTGGGAAACTGAGTAGAATTACCAGTAATCCAAGTACTCTGCAGTCGCAAGCTGTGAATAGATTGTTTGAATGCTTGAAAAGAACCATGATCTATGGTTTATGTTATTAAGGTTTTCCTTTAGTTTTAAAAGGGTATTTTGATGTAAGTTGTATTATTAAGTGGATGGGTATTCCTACTTGGTGGAGGTGTTATCTTATAGGCTTCAAAGAAGCAGACTTGCATCACAAATTTAACAATGGAATCTGAACTTGTAGATTTAGCAGCAGCTGGTAAATAAGCTGAATGGCTAAGAAATTTGGTCTTTGAGATTCCTTTGTGGTCAAAACTGATATCACAAATATCTATCAGGTGTGATAGTGCAGGCTAAGGTTTATAGTCAAGTGTATAATGGAAAGTCTAGACGGTTGTGTATTATACATAGCATGATTCATGAGCTCATCATGCATAGAGTGATATCTGTTGAATTTGTAAGATCTGAGTATAACTTGGCTTATTATCTAACTAAAAGGTTAGGAGAGATCTCGTGAATAAATCAGTTATAGGGATGGGTTTAAAGTCCACACTTTAATATCCTATGTCAAGATACCCAATTCCCATCTAATACAACGTTAGATGCAGAATTCAATGTGGAAAGCTTGTCATAAAGATATTGGAACACATGATTAGAATCATCCCAATGTTGTGTTCAGACTGCAAGATAAAGGAGGTTGAAGTATGACTTCTTAATAGTTCTTTGAAAAATTGCATTTGCAGGTGCGAGAATAAAAGAACTGCCTATAAGAGTATGAAGTTTAGCCGCTTCAAGAAGCTTGGACTTGGCTTTGATATACTCTTTGAAGGATTGGACACAGGCTAGTAAAATATTGTGTCAAGTAAGAAAATAGGAATTTGTGAACTTATGTGTATATTATCTTCATGTATTCATTATGAATAGAAAGGGTTCAATCCATAGCGACACCCTAATATTCGAATATTTGTAATGTGTAATATACTAATGTGAAATTCAGTCGTCGCGATATTTTCATTTATGCATAAGTTTGTGTTTGTTTGAGAAGTGTTTTGAGTTAATCATGGATATCACCAAAATGGGGGAGGAATGTTGGTAATTTTAGTGTTACCAATATATTTTCGTGATATTGGATTAACTCGTCGACCAAGTGAATCTTATTGAATATTAAACGAGTTAGGAGATGCGGGAGTGCATGCTTGCTTTAATGTTAATAAGATTTGCCGTATTTATCGGTTTTGATTTTATAATGAATTTATTAATTAAAATATATATAGCATTTTATATATATTTACTTTTTGTCATGTTTTGTGAATTAATTTTAAGTGGGCCAAAAGAATGAACGTGATATATAAGTTTTCATATATTGGGTTATGTTGAAAACTTTGAATAGGCGTAAAATGTAGATTGGATCACATGTTGGATCTGATTGTTTCTTAAAACCAATAAACCGGTGGGCATGAAGTATGCATACATGAGGAAAATAGTTTTTGGACGACAGAGTGAACAGTTTTGTTCTTTTTGTTCCAGATATGCGAACGAGCGGTACGGTTTCAAGAATTCTCAAACATTCAACAGATTCGTTCTTGTGTTTTCTACACATCTTATCCGATTAATCATTGGTAGTACCACCAAATAGGTTAATCTAAAAGTGAACACACGATTTGTGTAGAAATCTAGGTTTTTTCTTCATCTCAGTTTTCTTGCAATTGGTTCGAAATTGGTTAGTAGTCGCTCATATACAACATACCACTTTTCGCATTAATAACTTATTTAATTATCTTTCAATATTCCAACCTTTTGGGATTGTATCCCTGCTGACTCAAACCACTGGGTTGAGAGTAACGTCACCTTCAAAAGAGGGGCCTACTACTATAACTAAGATAATCTCTTAAAAAGTCCGAAAGTGCGAAAATCATCAAATGGTACATTAAATAGGAGTTGGATCCAAGTGATTCTATCTTGTCTATTTTTTTTCATTTTATTTGTCTTTTAATTTTTAGATTTACTTTTATGTTTAAAAACTTTTCTCAAAAAATTTAGATCAATTAGACGTTGACGATAAATCGGTACTAAAAGCTCTTGTGTCCTTGGACGACCTTGGTATCTTACCAACACTATACTACGCTCACGATGGGTGCACTTGCCCTAGTGTGTGTTTAGTGTTAGTATAATATCATGTTTTATAAATTTAAAACTTGACTAATGCGTAAAACGAACATAAATTATTAATAAAATCATATCACGCTCGACACGCACCAGGTGCTAAAGCTGACTAGACGAGGATCTAATGTGATATGTCGATAGGCTTGACGCTCAAAGTGATAAAAGATACTATGTGATACATACATAACAAACTATGTATCATGTGGGTAACATACCATCGGCGTATGATTTCATGGTCTTAAATCTTGCGTTGATAGATAGCCAGCGCCTGAGTTTTCAAGTCTTTATACTGATGAGTCATCTGGGGATATCATGGTTGTCCTTATGTTGCATCCAGATTATATGCAGACCTAGGCACAGTCAGGATATCTTAAAAGAGCCAAAAATAGGCCAAAAACCTTAAAGGAAGAAAATCTCACAATGAGAGAATTCCATGTGCTTTTAAAGCAAAATTCATACCAAAAAGGTATTTACCTAACCCTCGTCAGACACAGACATTGGTCGCTCTGGTGTACGAAAGTACTAACCTGACACCAATGGTCTGACGTTGTAAAGTAAAAGGATGATCTCAGTATACTCACCTGCTACGATGAATCGTTGTGCTTACCTTGATCACGGGGGTATGTCATGGTATGGGACACACGGATATTATAGTATAATATACCTTAAGCATATCACGAAGTTGAAAATTGAAAGTTAAGCGTTAGGTTTAAGAGGACAAACATAATGACAATCTCATAGACCAGTCTGAGTAAGTTCATACTGAAAAATGTTCCTTGGTCTGCCTGTGAACGATTTTGATCCCATTGCAATTGTAATTGTATATTAATTTCTTTGTTTATTTGTGTTTCTGTTTCTATTCTTATATTTAAAGACTAAAAAATTCAAAATTCAAAATCCAAAAATAGAGTGTTTATTAGTTTTATAAAAATTTAACCGTTCTTGAAGATTTGGTTGATCATTAAAAGTTGAAAGAATTTGAATTATGAAATCCGAGTACAAGTACTTGGATGTACTGAGTGTTAATGTGGTACTTTCCTCTGTTGCATAGAAATGTTTGCTTATGAATATTTGAGCATGTACAAAACTTGATTCCAAATCAACAAACTGGGTGTAACACCCCGTGTTTCGAAAGTCAAAGTCAAAGTCAAGATTGAAGTCAAAGGAAGACAAGATTGCTAATTGCGATCTGTCACTCCTTGCTCAATTCCTGTTTTGGCTTCTTTGACTTGTAGATAGTCTATTTTATGCTTTACGTTAGTTGTATTATGTGGAGTAATTATTACTAATCGAGGTTTAATCGATGTTTATCGCATGTTTAATCGCTTTATCGCTTATCGCAATCGCACTCGCAACTCGAATTACGCGTCCTGGTTATTGTACTTACGTGTGTGTGTGCTTTATGTGTTACTTGTGCATGTTATTTATGTTTTATGGTGTGGTGATTAATCGAAACGCAATCGCAACTCAATTGCAATCGAATCGCAAACGCTAAACGAACGTTAAATTAGGATGATTGTATGTTGATATAGTAGTTGGGATTAAAAGTAATTTGAATAGGAAACTCTATCGCATCGCAACGCTCAACACGCGAATTGAAATCGCAAAACTCATCGCGGCGAGCACTCGAATCGAGTGGCCAGCCGACCGAGTTGCCACCCGATCGAAGTGCCACTCGATCGAGCTGCCACCCGATCGAGGTGCCACTCGATCGAGCTGCCACCCGGACGGGCTGCCACTCGATCGACCAGCCACTTACTCCCCTTTCCTTTTATGGAAACCCTATAAATACCCCCATATGTCAACATCACTTAATGTTGACAGCTCTCTCCCTCACCACTCGCTCCAGCCGCTATTTCTTCAAATTTCTCACGATTCTTGTAAGTTTTCCACCTAAATCTTGTACTTTCTTGATCTACACGCACTCCTACACCTTTCTATCTTTTGAATCCTAACCTTTAACCGTGAAATCACTAGATTTGAGGTGTTCTAGGATGATATCATCATGGTGTTCATAAGAACTTCATGTTTTGGCTTCAATCCTCCAAAAACAACTTAGATCTGAACGATTTCCACATAAATAAACAAAGATCTTGCATAGATCTGAACATATTCATGGGGAAAAGGATTGATAGATGGTTTTCCAACTTTCTTTCAACTCTTTTACACTCAATGCACTCAAAACCGATAGAATCGGAGCTTGTTCTAATCTTCTACTTTTTCTTGTGGATGTGTTAGTTCAAGATCCGGACTCTATCCAAGGGATTACCGATTTCGGGTTAAACATGAAACACCGTCTCGAACAGTTAACTGGTCGGACTTGGGTGGTTCCTGTCCGATCGGGTCACTAAGTCTTGACGAGGTTTCTGTTGTTTATCACGTTATCAAACAGTCTCGAGAAAACTTCAAACTGTCAAAACAACCAAGGAAGAAGACGATCAGGTCAACTGGGACGGATTGCCGTCCGATCGGATTGCCACCCGACCGGACTGCCACCCGATCGGATTGCACCTTGGGTCCCACACTTAACTTTTATTTCAACAAATTTGAGGTTTTGAACATTGAACGGATTACCAGCCGACCATGTGATGTTTGACTTCAAACACTTAAACAAATTTTCAACATGTTCAATCCGAACGGATTGCCACCCGATCGGATAGCCATCCGATCGAGTGACCGTCCTGAGGTGAACTTGTTCTCAACCTGAGAAGCCTCGCCAATCGGATTGATGTCCGATCGAACGGTCGTTCGATCGACCGACCTGAAAGGTAGAGATACTTCTCTGTTTTCAAAATGCTACAATGAAAACTTCAAAAGACAAGCCATCACACACAAACACATCCATCCCAAACGAGATGACAATCCAATCGAGTGGCCACCCGATCGGGCGACCACCCGAACGGATTGTCATCCGATCGACCGGCCACCCGATCGGATTGCCACCCGATCGGATTACCGTCCGACCCACTGACACCTTGCTCTATTTTACGCGCCGCTTATCTTTTGTGCTATCGTTCTGATCAGGCTAATCTTGCTCTCTAGCGCTCCCTTCAATCCATCATCGCTGTGAGTATACTCGATCCCATTTTGCTTTACGCACTTTTGGGTGTTACATACGTTACTTAATCTAAATCACATCGAACACACTACGCAATACTTTAACGCTAACCGTTACCGCATGTTATACGTGACTTAATGAATGCTTGTTTGTTATGTTTACACATGGAATGTTGTCTACCTGCCTTAGCAACGATAGTACTATAGTTTGGACTCAGCACCTGTTCACTCAGGGGTTGTTAAGGACAATTTGTTACATGGCTCACAGTGGTGAGTGTGTATTACGAACTGCCTTGGGCAGTCAACCCGCAGTCATTGGTATCGATAGGTTCATGTCGATAACTAACGTGCTTCATTTCACACTGTGTACGTGCTGGTTATGCGTAATCGATTTGGAACTCTATTATATCTATTAAACTTGTATGCTCACCTTTACACTATGTGTATTGACTTTTACTTTAACGTATGTGACAGGTGTTTAAGATGTTTAGATACTTGGCTTGCTGTGAAATCGAGGCTAGGAAAGGTCTAGAAACAAATAATCGAATTGTCTGTATTTGAAAATCTGAGTTGTCGGAACAGAACAATTTGACTAGATTTTGTCTGTAATAACTATGTTACTTTTTATGTCATGGTATGGGACGTGATGCTTTAAATAATAGGTAATAATAGTTGTTATGGAAACTTCTGGACAATCTGTTTCGCTCAGTGCCACGCCCCGATGTTTCCGCCATCGGTTGGGGTGTGACACAGGGGTTGATGAAGAATGAGATGCTGCTAGCCGCTGACAAACATGAAGCATCACAACAACAAGGTGTACCTGAGTCAGAAGAACCAGATACGAGTCATCGTTTGACAATGATAGTACCTTTGAAGAAGTACCTGTGAACCTGCTTGAAAGAGAAAAGATCAACAAAGAAAAGAGCTGCTGAGAATCCTCCTCTCGCATTCTTTTTAATCAAGATGTTCAAGCAAGCGCTGGTGGTGGTGGTGGTGGACGGTGGTGATGGTGGTGATGGTGGGTGGTGGACGATGGTGGTGGGTGGTGGTGTTTAACTCTTTGCAGACATTAGAAGATCTTAGAAGTGGTTGGGCCAAGTTTGCACCAAGAGAGCTCGCGCAGACGTTTTTTAATGAAACGTCTTCGGAAAAACAAACAATCTGCAGATGGCAATGTCTGCACGTGGTTTGCGCGGCGCAGATAGAAGAGCATGAGCGTATCTTTTTTAGGAAAACAAACACCACCTAAATGAGTTTAAACATAGAATTTAAACTCAGCTTGATTTGAGTTTTAAGCGAGTTAATCTCTAGCACTTCACTATTTTTTAGAATGGTTAAACCACACACCCACTAAACATACTTCTAAATCTATACGATGTTCATCATAAAACTATAACTCTCAACCACTTTCGAAGAAACACTGTTAGTACACCCCTTAGGCCGTAGGGTTACCTATGAAAATAAGAAAAATAAAAGAGTTAAATGCCTGGTTGGTCCCTGTGGTTTACGAAAATTGCAAACTTGGTCCTAATGGTTCACTAATTACACACTTGGTCCCAGTGGTTGTAATTTTTGCACTCGGATGGTCCTTAACACAAACCTTTGTTAAATTTTCCAGTTAAGTTTTTGTGAAATGACTAAATTGTCCCTGAACAATTAAAAAAATAAAAAAAAGAGATGGAACCACCCCATCTTCTTCTCCCCCATCTCTCTCTAACCCACCACCACCACCTCCTCACCTTCAACCCACCATCACCACCACCTCCACCTTCAACCCACCAATCCTAAAGCACAAACAGAACCAAAATCCTAATGCAGTCAACCTGATCAACATTATCGTCAACAGTGAGATTTGTGAGGAAAACATACGAAATGTTGAAAATTTCTCAATTGTAACTCTAAATCTTTGGTTTTCTTAAAATCTTGAAATAAAGCTCACATCTTTTTATACCCAAAAAGCATCGTCGTCGCCTCCTTTGCAATAAATCCACCGCCAAAAACCCTACTTTCTTCCACCACCAAAAAGCATCGTCATCGCCTCCCTCCAGGCTTCCGTTTTTATCCAACCGACGAAGAACTCGCATCTCACTACCTTTATCTGAAGGTTTCCGAATCGAATTTGTAGCTCGAGCGATCGGTGAAGTTGATTTGAACAGAGTAGAGCCGTGGGAGCTTCCATGTAAGTACTCTGTTTTCCTCTGTTATTTTGTTAATGATGAATTTTGTTAATTGGGATCAAATTTGGTGTTTGGGTTTGTAGGTAGGGGGAAACTCGGTGAGCAGGAATGGTTCTTTTTTTGTGTTCGAGATCGAAAGTACCCAACTGGATCGAGAACGAACAGATTATCAAAAGAAGGGTATTGGAAAGCTACAGGAAAAGATAAAGAAATTTATAAAGAGAAATCTTTGGTTTTCTTGAAATCTTGAAATAAAGGTTACATTTTTTTTTTGTTTTTATTAATAACTAAGGGTATTTTGGTCATCTAAAATAACTTAACTGAAAAATTTAACATGGGTTAGTGATAAGGACAACCCGAGTGTAAAAATTACAGCTATTGGGACCAAGTGTGTAATTAGTAAACCATTAAGATCAAGTCTGCAATTTTCGTAAACCACACGAACCAACCACTCAAAATAAAATGTAAAAGTGGCTTGGGATTGGGCTTGCTCGAGACATACTTTGCTTCATTGGTTAAGCCCATATATAATTACTTGAATCATTTGCATTGTTTAAAACTTCCAATGGGCTTTACTTTTCCCCTTCGTGCAAAATCTTGTTTTTCTAAGATGATATGTAAGATGATATATAACTTTTTTTGCTCATCTAAATAAAATACCAAATTACTTTCAACTTTTTTATGTCTTAAAACTTTTTACTTTTAATTGATTTGATAATTTTTTATCTTACGGTTATCTAATTTAAAATGAGTCCTACTCCCTAAAACGTGAAAGATTCACATACAGATACATAAATAATATTTGATTTTGTCTTCTAGTAGGAACCCAAATTCAAATTGTAGCCATTATATATATATATATATGTATGTATATATATATATGTATGTATATATATGTGTATATAGATATATATATATATCACTATGGTTAATGAATAGTAACTTTATTTTTATAATAATATATAGTTTTTTATTATTTTATTATTTAATATATTATAATAGTTTGTTATTATATTTACTTTTAATAACATATTTTTTTTAAACATATATTTCCTTTACCTTTTTTAATAATTGTTTTTTTTCTTTTTTTGAACATATATTAATTTATCGATTAATTTGATACTTCTTTAATAATTTACGTTTATAACTTTTTTTCTAAAAACTTAAGTAGGTACTTGCGCTTGATTTCTTTCCCTGACATTTTGTTATAAATTTTGTTAAAAACGAAGTTGTACTCAAAATAAAGTATTTATTCGGTATCATAAAACGGTACGATGATAAACTAAATCGTTCTAATGGTTTGACTTTCTAAAAAACATGTTTTATTTTCAAATCACGTTTGTTTTACATTATTATTTGCTCGGTTTCGTCGTAACGCGCGATATAAAAAAACTTGTTAACAAATTAAATTCTATGCTAAACTAGATACCTAAGTGGTGCATTAAGACCATGTCACCATAGCCACTTTTAATCACAAAAGAGTGTAACCGTTAACCCTTGTTCATACCTCTTCAATGATTACTTTTTTTTTTTTGAAAGGTTCTTCAATGATTACTTAATTGTTTTCAAATAATGTAACAATAATTAAAAAAAAACATAGATAAATTCATTAGAATTTAAAAAAAAATATACTACATTAACATTTCATTTAAATTAGAAAAAACATAGAAAATAAAGATAGAATATTTCACTCTACTCTTCATCATGAGAACCATATTTATTCTTGATGCGTTCACGTAACTTCAAAGCTAGGTCACGTTGCAGTCCTGGAGTAGTAGGGCAAGATCAACCACCATTTGTGTATCCTTTCTTAGTTGAAGGCATTCTTGTTGATCCTCATCTTGTGTTTGCCTATTCTTTAAACGTTGTCTTTTAATGTCAGATAATGCTTCTAGTTTTTTATGCAATTCTAAAAACCATTCGTTGTAGTCGACCACGGACGCCGAAAACGTTCTTTTTCCGTTGCCCTTCCACCCTCCTCCCGATCATACATGGGAGTTCTTCATACGTTGAATTTTCATCTTCGTCAAACTTGTCCTCGATATCATTCAAGTCAATATTAACTCGAGCGTCCGAAGATAGGCTCGCGTTTTGGGTGGACGATGCGGATTTGGACTTCTTTAACTTAGCGAGACGAGATGCCATTTTGAGCTCTTCCTTAAAAGATCCCGAGGTTAATATAGGTGAACAAGTCGTTCTTTGCTTGGAATTTTATCAAAGCTTCTTGTTGGATGTGAGCACCGTCTTGGCCACTATCCCTACCATCCTTCAACCAGGTGTAGATGAAAATCATCATAAATGTACTTTCTATCATCCTTGATAGTCGATTTTTTCAACCCTGAGGACCAAATCGCATTGCTATGATGAGAATCCAATACTAACTAATAAAGCATCTTGTGTCGTTGGGTGTATGTTGAATCTGTAGTATAAGATGAGATGATGGTCGTATACATGTACCCAAGTAACAAGCACAACCTAGCTTGGCTAGGTGTTAGTTTAATTCGAATGTCTCTAAGACTGGGGGGTGTGGAGTGGCGCCCCACCACCATGTCAGCCAATAATGCCATGATGGCGCCCCACCTCCACCCCATGGGCACCAAAGGGGGCGCTAAAGGGGCACCAAAGGGGCACTTGTGGGTGTAATGGCGGCACTAATGAGAGGGCTCTTGTGGACCCCATGTTGCAGATGAGGAAGCCAATCAAAACCCCACATTTGGAGGGGGCGCCATTCATAGCTAAACCACACCGGGTGGCCTAACCATGGCCATCTAAAATCTAACTGTCAATGCCACATCATAATATAACCCGTGTTAAAAACAACACCATTATTATTAGATTATTACAAGTCATTTAACATGTCTAGCAATATTACACAAGTCATTGTCATACTAAAGTATCAAGATCCATAAATTCTTTTTGTTAAGCAACAAAATGAGTTGTCAACTGTAATAGAATATGGCTGCAGGGGGTGATTAAACAATGAGATATGATGTAGAAACACATGTGCCTATTTTATACCAAGCCCTCAGTTCTACCATTTTAACGTTATGATACGGAGCTGATGCAAGAGTTAGCAGACTCATACTAGGACAACAAATTGGTTAGAAAAGGGTCCAACTTAAAAATGGCAAAACTTGGGCTACATCTAGAGTTACGTGACAGTTAATTCGGTTTTATGCACACCCCTAACGTGACCCATGAGTGATGGACATAAACGTCTTAAAGGGCCGGATCATATGGCTCAAATTCCACCATTTATAACCCCGACTTCAAACTCAACGTTTCCCCCACTGTTACGACTTTAGATTTGTTTCATTTTTCTACGTAAAAAAGCGTAAATCTTTGATTTGAGTAATTTACGCATTTATTTAAAAAGTCATTTTCATAATTATGTTTCAGTTTACATCATGATCTTTTCAAAGTTTTCTTTTTTCTGGATCTAAGGATATTTTACTGATTTGAAAATTGAAAGCTTCTAACAAGAATATACTTGGCTAATATGTTACAGCTAACGTCATATCCTGCCGGCTAAACTCAAATTTATCATTTAATTACATAAATAAACTATACAATTCTTGGTGTCATCTTACTTAATCAACCAAAAAGTCAAAACAAATTTAATATCAATCCACTTTAATAACCAAGTAATGAAAGCTACACAATACTAGTAATCTTGTCACATAACAAACAACTTGCATCATATCACAACACTTCACCTGTGAAAGAAGCTCATTCACATGGCACTCTCATTTCTACCCTTACTAGCTCTTTCTGCGTTATTCGTTTATCCGAATATCGCCTCTACAACGCCTCCAGACACCAACTTTACGTGTTCTGCTGACTCGCCGCGCTCCTGTCAAACCTACCTCACGTATCGGGCCAGACCCCCTTACGCAGATCTTGGAAACATATCTGATCTGTTCGGTATCAGCCGGTTAAGTATAGCACAAGCTAACAACCTCACTTCAGAAAATGAAAAACTACTATATGATCAGCTTTTGTTGATACCTGTTGGATGTAGTTGTAACGAGAATAATTATTTCGCGAATGTTACATATTCGATTAAAAAGGGTGATAGCTTTTATGTTGTCGCGACGTCTGTGTTTCAAAATCTGACCAATTATCACGCGGTTGAGGATATGAACCCGAGTTTAAATCCAACTAATTTGACAGTTGGTGAGCCAGTGGTTTTCCCTTTGCTATGCAAGTGTCCTGCACTGTTTCAGAATCAAGATAAGTATCTTATTACTTATGTATGGCAACCGAAAGACGAAATCTTGCAAGTGAGTTCTATGTTTAACACAAGTTCTTACGATATTCTTAACGAGAATAGTTTCCGTAACTTCACCGCTGCAGTGTGTCTTCCGGTTCTTATACCAGTTTCTAAATTACCAATCTTTCCACCACCTGGTTTTAAAAGTAGAAGGTCGAAAAAGGGTCAGATAACGTTTATCGTGTTAGGAACTTTCGGGTCGTTTTTTCTGTTTGTTCTGTCATGGTTTCTGATATACAAATATCGTTCGCGTAAAACTAAAATCAACTTGGCTCGAAAGGAGTCGTCTTTCGAGTTCACTGATTTTCTTTACACGAAAAAAGCTTTGAAACATGAAGCGAATGTACCCGCGAAAAACAGTCAAGATAAACTGCTTGCAGGGGTGTCAGGATACTTAAGCAAACCGATCGTATACAACAGAAACGAGATCATGGAAGCAACGATGAATTTCAGTGAACAGTACAGAATTGGCGGGTCGGTTTACAAAGCGAAGATCCATGGTCAGATTCTCGCGGTGAAAAAAACCCACGATGCAACCGAAGAGCTCAAGATTCTGCAAAGAGTAAACCACACGAATTTAGTAAAACTAATGGGAATGTCATCGGATTTCGATGGGAGTTGTTTTCTGGTTTATGAGTATGCGGAAAATGGTTCACTCGACAAATGGTTGTTTCCAAGGCCTTTATCTTGTTCCTCTTCGGGTTCTTCGGTTCATGTTAGCCTCTCATGGGCGCAACGGTTGAATCTAGCGTTAGATATAGCGAACGGGCTTCACTACATGCACGAACACAGTCAACCAAGTATCGCGCATAGGGACCTCAGAACAAGTAATATACTTCTAGACTCCAAATTCAAAGCCAAAATTGGGAACTTCTCGGCTGCAAGACCGGCAATAAGCTCCATAATGTTAAAGGTTGATGTTTTCGCGTTCGGGGTTATTCTGTTGGAACTACTTTCGGGTAAGAAAGCGATGGAAACGAGAGATGATGGCGAGATTTGTATGGCATGGAAGGAGATAAGGAAGATAATAGATGTTGAAGATAAACGAGAAGAGAGTTTAAGGTTATGGATGGATCCGAATCTGGGTGGTTTTTACGCGATTGATGCTGCTTTGAATATGGCAGTGTTAGCGAGAGCGTGCACGTCGGAGAAATCTGCAGATAGACCGGGAATGACAGAGATTGTGTTTAATTTGTCGGTTCTTGCTCAAGCGTCTTCTGAAATGTATGAAAGATCTTGGACTTGTTCAGGTTTAGAAGCTGAAGAGGCTCGTATGATCAGTCCGGTTATAGCTCGTTAAAACCTGTATATGTGATTACATTTGTAAATTATTGTTGTTATATTTGTCGAATGTAGTTTTGGTTTATGACCCGCCAACCTGTATGACTCGTTTATTTAGATAAATGGGTTGAACATTCATCTGAATCATCACGAACCATTTCCTAACCAACCTTTTTTGACCAACCAAAACAAATTTCTATTAAACATATAACACATACATGTACCACACCCACCAAGATGCTGAGAAAAGTATATACAAAACAAACACCCCATAACATCAAACCTATTACACTAAAAGATTGCAACAAAGGACTTTACCAACTAATAAAAGCATCCAATAGACCTGGATTCGTGCTTACCCCTTTTATTTCCATTCCTACCCATCAGATTCTTCAACAGCTCCATGGCCCAGATTGACCTGACCTTATTTGCATGGAATGCCGATGACCAAACCTATTGCCACCCTAGGGCGCCATTGACAACCGGAACATCTGATAAAGGTTGGTGTTCTGTTCAGTCTCCAACCAAGTATGGATACAGTTAGCGACAATACACTTGAAAACATTGTTAGTGAAACCCCCCACAAGAAGAAAAGACGCACACCACACATAAACGAAACCCAAGCACAAACTCATGTGCCATACCATAATCACAAATTAGAGCAACCCGCCGGCTAATTATACACCACCATCCCAACACACGCCAAACTCACACTGAAACCCCATTACGGTATAGGTACTTGACACCAAAAGACACACACACAGACCAAGTTGTTGGACCGAATACCACCCACCCTGGTGTTAAACAAAAAAACCAGAAATGGAATGCCGGAAGAAGCACATGACTATCAAGAAATCTAAACCATACCCTCGCTAGATGAAAACTGACACCACGAAGGACAACACATCCCGCCGAAAGACAATTACACCAAGTACTATATTTATACTACCCCATGTAAGAACACACAACCCCCCCCCCCCCCCCCAAATCGCGGAATAGTTCCCAGCACCAAGTATCACATACCAAAACAGAGAACCCCATCCCCCCTCACTCATAAGGTTAGCCGAAACACTTGTAAACTACTTTTTCTTGATTAAAAAAAAAATCCGTTGTATCTACCTCCCAATATGAAAGTGTAACACAGGCGAGGAGTAGATACGAAAGTATAACATCCTTCAAATATTAAATCAGGTCAGGATCACCTGATTTCATACCCGTTAAAAGTTTGAGAGTGTCTCATCCTTCCAATATGAAATCAAGTAGGAATCACCTGATTTCATACTCGTTTAAAGTATTAAAACCAATCTCATACCCGTTCCATTGTCCTTCCCAAATGTTTCAGATTTCGGTTTTGCCATCAGGTTCGGGCCAACGCAATTCAAGCAGTTGTGACTTTTCCACCATCAGTGACACATGGGCATCCATGGAGCTTTAAGAACATCCATTGTGGGTGCTTTAACACGGGAATTTTTTTCTAAAAAGTTATTACTTTTTAATTTAAATTATTTGTCATTATTTCATTCCGGGTATCTTGGCCATTTGTCAATTATATCTTATGTTTACCCAAACCCAGTATAACTAACCTCCACCCATCCATTTTCAATCCATTGGTTATGATCTCGATGGAACTTTCACCAAACCAAAAGAAAACGGTCAGAAACACAAACAAAACATGGCTAGCCATGTCAAGTTTACAAAATGCCACTTTTCAATCTAAAAGGGCTCAAGAGATAAATAGAGATTTTTTCAGGGGCCTTAGAATAAAATTTCTATTTCCTCTATAATTTCAATCTATGTTCAAGTGAATTGACTTTTTAGCCCCAAACTTTCATTCGGCCACGCCTCATGACGTGGGTAACAAGCTTCCCTCAACTCCTTATATTTTTCCACATCAAACCCTTCACGTTTCATCAACTTCTTCTGTTTCGAACTAAACCTGCTCTGAAAGAACCCTTCAAATGAAGGCTCTTTCGCTGTCCTCAAGAAAAACGCATATCCACCCATGAAATAGATTGACGTGACGTAGAAGCAAATGGGCTCCATCACGTCCCATGAGAGTTCCCAAAACGTGAGCCTCATGAACCCGGCAGTCTGGACCATTAGGTACGCCAGACCGCCCCATAGCTCTCGTTGAACCATCTTTTTCGCCTTGGTGTCAATGGCGGCCTTCCACCGCTCCATCTCTTCCAATTCTTTCACTAACGGGTTGTGGGTCGCTGGCGAGTTTGGAGGCAGCAAGCCGTATATGGCTTTCACCACCTGTAATACAAAATTGTTGGTGAAACTAGACTCACCTATGACCCAACTTCACATGTGACCATTTTTTAAAAACTTACCCAAAAATTGAAAAACAATAATAAAAAAATGATACAACCAAAAGGAAAAGGACTCATACATACAAATCAAGTTTGCTTCTTTTTTCTAAAACCCAATTTTGAACACACCAATTATTGAAATTCAGTCAAACCCCAATCCCTTTCCCAGCAAGTTTTCACAAATCCAGTACATAATTAGCATGCCAAGTTGCAATTATTGAAACTTAGTCATACCCCCAAACCTTTTCCCCTAGCAAATTTTCACATATCCAGCACATAAGCCAAGTTGAACTACATGCATTGCAAGCTGTACATTTATCCTTTTTTTATTCTTTTCTACCGTGAGAACCCGTTACCAGAAAACTCACAGGACCCCACCAATACCCTCCCAACCAAAAAGATCAGGTAAAACAACTTCCAGGTTAAAGACAGAAAACCAGTGGAAATTCATTTCCTTTAGTTGATGTATACATGTATATAGGTGTACACTGATCAAGTATCTATTTTTTTATTGTTTCTAGCGGCTCGCTAGGCAATCGGGTTAAAAAACACCATTGGAGCTTGAATTTAAAAAGATTTTTTTTAATCAATTGAATAGTTGCAGGTTTGATCTGCAATAAAAAAAAAAACAGTTTAGTTTTTTTTTTTTTCCTGTGAGGAAGATGAATCAAAGTAGTCTCTAGGTCAGTCTCCACCTCAAACAAACGTGTGAATTGAAACTACACGTTTCAACATCTGGTTTCTCATTCTTCCCTGTACAGCATCACACAATAATACAAAAGAACCCATCAGATTTCGGTCTTATCTAAAAAAATCAACAAAATTGTATGTATGCACAAACCCTAAAACCCCAAAACTGGGGCTAGAAGTGAATAAACCAGCAATTCAATTCTGTAAAACAACCAACTGATATAAACAAACCAGCAATTTCTACAAAATAATACTAATAATTAATATTAATAATTAAAATTAATGAAATTAGGGTTAGATTAAGAGCCAACCTGTTCAGGCTTGAGGAACACGACATCTCCCAACACGATAACAAATCCAGAATCATCCAAAACTTTCGCCAGATCTAACCCTAGATCTCTGTTCGCACATCCTTCCACACAGATCTCCACAAATTCATCATACGAAACGTGATTTTCACACCTACTGTTCAATCTCGCTTTCAATTTTTCAATCTGCGAAACCCTAAGTATCTTCCTCGCATCCGCCGCCGTAATCTCGGCCTCCGGCGGCGGCGGAGAGAGTACATCGAGACGGATCCGGCCTCTCGTAATATCCATTTCCTTTAACTTCTCCAACATACTATCGTTTCTCGGGCGGAGGATATCCGGCGAGATGTTGACCTGATTCCGGTGCAGAAATCGGCGGAAAAGTGTGGAGTGTCCGGGATCTGGTGCGGGTGGATCGGGATTGGGCGGCGGAAGAACGTGAACGGCGGCGGTAGCGGAGGAAATGCGGCAGTGGCGGAGAGTTTGGTGGGAGAAATTGTGGTTGTTGCAGAGGTTGAAAATACGGTGAATTAGGGTTTGTTTGATGGCCATTGATTGATGGTGATGATGAAAAGGACACTGGTGTTTGGGAAATTGTGTTTGCCTTTTTTATCACGGATTTGGATGACGGAGAGTGATTGGTTTTTTATAGTGGGAGAATGGGGTGAGGGTTGTTTGGTGAATGCTAGCCGTTGATTCTCCTTATTTATAGGGCTTTTAATGAATGCTTGATTTTATATTTTTTTTAAACGGAGAATTTGTGTTTGGCCCTTACATTCTTCGAATCGGAGAGCTTCGTTATTTCAATCCGTTCAGACTATGTTATTTTAACTGGATTCACATTGGCATCAAAGTTTGGTTTGGGCATTCTCTCTAGAAATTATACTGTCGTTTGTCACTTGGCAATCGTTACGCCATCACAAGAGCAAAACTCTCTGACGTAACATACGGTAGGATGAAAACTTGGGTGGGCTCGGGATTCAAACTGACAAACTCGTACAAGGCCTAACGCAAATCCTTTATTGCCTTAATCCATCAAAAGCGATACAAGTAAGGATCGAACTTGGGTCTCCACCAGAGAAACCAAGCCTCCTACCGCTTGGCCACAAGTGGGGACATATGCTTGATTTTATATAAAAGTGTTATTTTCAAAAACAATAAATATTTATGGACATTAGTAGGTTATATGTTATATTCTTCTCTCGTCTGTAATATTGTTAATTGTCATCTCAGTATCATATAATCATCTATAAACCTATGCTATACCCATCCCGATTTCCTACCTTCTTATATTGTTTTAAATTGAATAAAGAGAAGAAACTCACAACCATAACACCCGGTGACCCAGCTTCATGCTTGTGATGGGTCTTTTAATTAAATTTCGAGTTGATTTGTATGTATTTTTAAACTAATTTACTCTGATTAACTACCAATATTCCCGATTGACAAAGGCAAAGCCTTTAAATATATTGAGAGGTGGAGGTATTGGGTTCAAGTCACACGGACAGTATAGAATAAAATAAATTTGCCGTTCAAAAAAAACTACCAATATGCCCTTAAAGGAATCAGGGGAGACATCTTAGTTACTAGTTAGCATCAAATCATGTGGCCTTAGAGAGAGTAGATCTATATGTTCTAACAAAGTTATAACTTTTACTTTAGATTTTGCGAGTAAAGTTAATATTTGCACGGGTAACTTATTTACTTCACTTTATTTTATATGGATTAGGATCAAATACAAAGGATCCTAATTGTAAGAAGTGTAAGAAGGATTTATAGAGTGACAAGTGTCCAATAACCTAAAAAAACCCATTACACAAAAAAACCCACTAAAAAAAAAAAAAAAAAAAAAAAAAAAAAAAAACTTAAACATCAACCACCACCAACCCCCCCACCCCCCCCCCCTACCCCCCACATCACCCACCCCCCAAAAAAAAAAAAAAAAAATTTTTTTTTTTTTTTTTTTTTTTTTTTTGCCTAGGGGGTGGGGGGTGGGGGTTTAGGTTTTTGGGTGGTGGTGGGGGTGGGGGTGGGTGTTTAGTTTTTTTTATATTTTTTTTTTAGGTTTTTGGGGGGTGGGGGGATGGGGGGGTTAGGTTTTTTTAGGTTTTTGGAGGGTGGGGGGTGTGGGGGGGGGGGGGGGGGGGGGTTAGGTTTTTTTTAGGTTTTTGGGGGGTGGAGGTTGGGGGGGGGGGTTAGGTTTTTTGAGGGTTTTTTTGGTGAGGTATAGTTTTTTTTTTGTTTTTTTTGCGGGGGGGGTGGGGTGGGGGGGGGTGGGGTGGGGGGGGTGGGGTGGGGTGGGGGGTTTAGGTTTTTGGGTGGGTAGGGGGGGGGGGGGTTTAGGTTTTTGGGTGGGGGGGGTGGGTGTTTAGGTTTTTGGTGGTGATGTAGTGGGTTTAGTTTTAGGTTATTGGACACTTGTCACTCTATAAATCCTTCTTACACTTCTTACAATAAGAAGCCTTTGTAGAATAACTTGACCCTATTTTATATATGGAGAACATTTTGTATAGGTTTATTTGTTTCTCATGTTGTTATATGAAGAGCTTTAATTTAGTTTTATATGATTTATTGATTTAACTATGGGTAACATGGAGCTTGGGTAACATCTTTGAAAGGCTTTTTTGGACATTAGATAATGAGCTTCTTTATTTAGAACTTTTTGTATATTTTTTATGAATTTGGGGAAGTTTTTTTATGCAATTTGGTATTGGTTTATGATGAATTTCGAGAACTTTTTTATGTAATTTGGTATTGGTCTATGATTAATTTGAACAACTTTTTTTATTTAATTTGGGTATTGGTTTATAATGTATTTGTACAACTTTTTGATGTATCTGGAAGATGATTCATTTGGACATCTTTATTTACTGTGGGTTGTTTCTTTATGTATTTAGACCTATATTTGGATGGTTGGTTTTATAATGTATTTGGACAACTTTTTTTTTTTACTATTTGGATAGTTTGTTTTGATGTATTTGGAAAGTTGGTTTATAACGTATTTTGAAAACTTTTCTTTGATGCATTTGGATAGTTGTGAAACTAAATCAAGGTCAAACAAATCATTAGGTTGGTGGGTGTGGCCTCGTCCCCGGAGCGTCTAGGGGCGTTGAGGGCCGGCTAAACCACCCCCTTTAGCCCCGTCCATGTCTTCGTCGTCCTCCCAAAGCCGCTTGCGACGTCTTTATTCTTCTTTTCTTCTTTATACAACATACACATACATACATACATATGCAGTGGCGGACCTAGAATTTTTTTTCTAATGGGGTCCATTTTTTTTCGATATTCAGATTTTTCGCAAGCAAACGATAGAGTTTTCGGCTTAGTTGTCGTTTGGGTCGGGTCAGGATGATTTATTTAAAAAATCTCAAAAATGGCAGGCCTTTGTATGTTAAATTTTGTTTAAAAAAACTAGTTTTCAGCTGGATGAAAAAAATCTCAAAAAACAGCTTGTAGCAAGATCGAACTTGTGACCTCACTGTTAGAATAGTGAGGAATTAACCACCACACCAGCTTTAGTTTTGATACTTTGGGGTCCAACTAGATACTTTTATGGGGTCCTTGAAAAGTTTATTATACCAGATCTACTAAATTTATAAAAAAGATTGGGGTCCGGGGACCCCGACCCACTCTATGTGGGTCCGCCCCTGTACATATATATGTATATATAAGGGCTCATTACCACACCTTTGGACATCCCTTTTGGGGCTCATCCCCACACCTGATGACGTGGCAGCCTGCGTGACAGATCATCCCCAAAGGACTACCCTCCTCCACACCCACCAGCCTTAGTAATGACTCAATTTTAAATATTAACGGTTTGGTTTAGAAAGATAAGAAAACACTGCTAACAATTTGGTTTTGATTTGGCCTAAAAACATTTCAAGTTAGAAAGGGATATGGCGGCGCAGTTTGTTGCTCGTCTACCTAATATTCTTATGTAATTTGCCCTGATTATTGGAATGAAAATTGCTTCTTAAAAAAAAAGTTAGAAAACATGAGACAGAGAGAGAGGGGATGTAAGCAACAATTGATATGCCGTTTACGATCCAGTAAAATCAATTTTAATTACATCCTCTATTTACTAGTTATATGCTCCTTGTGAGAGGAAAAACTGTGGGCCCCACACCCAAGTTTGTGAGATGAGAGTAGTGTAACAAGTAAATAGAGGGAGTGTATTTAGTAGCGCTTTTTAGTTTAACAATTTAGATGGTTGAAACCAGTTTTAAAAATTTTATAAATCTCTAGTTTGTATATAGTATACAAAACCGTCCAGCCACATTTATTATCCTTTAAAAATATTTCAACGGACTTTATATATTTTTCTCATTTATTTTCTTAAGAGTAAACTGCAATTTTACCCCCTGAGGTTATGGGTCATTGGCATGTCTACCCCCCTAAGGAAATAATTGCAATTTTACCCCCCACTGTTCACTGTTATGTCGCAACCTTACCCCCTGTTAACAGTCAACGGTAGTTTGACCCTTATAGGTGAGAGTATTTTGGTAATCTTACCCAATATTTATTATTATTATTATTATTATTATTATTATTAAAAATAAATAAAACACAAACTTACATCCCATCTCGTTCATCTACATCACTGCCCACACCAACCATCTTCCACCAAAACCCACCACCATTACCATAACCCGAACACCAACTCACCATCTCAATCAACCACCATCTTTATCGTTGTCTACCACTCACCACTTCAACCACCTTTCTACGCCAATAACCACCACCGCATCCGGTGAAATTGGGCCAATCGAGATGACTAGTTGCCGGAATTTGAGACGAGTAAGACAGATCCACCTCCCGCAACCGCCTCTGGGTCAACACTTGTCAGAATTCGAGACGACCAAGACGGAACCAACCCATTGAAGCCAGAAATCGAGACGACCAGCCGCAAACTTACATCCCATCTCGTTCATCTACATCACTGCCCACACCAACCATCTTCCACCAAAACCACCACCATTACCATAACCCGAACACCAACTCACCATCTCAATCAACCACCATCTTTATCGTTGTCTACCACTCACCACTTCAACCACCTTTCTCCGCCAATAACCACCACCGCATCCGGTGAAATTGGGCCAATCGAGATGACTAGCTGCCGGAATTTGAGACGAGTAAGACAGATCCACCTCCCGCAACCGCCTCTGGTTCAACACTTGTCAGAATTCGAGACGACCAAGACGGAACCAACCCATTGAAGCCAGAAATCGAGACGACCAGCCGCTGGAATTCATGGCGACCAAGACGGCGGGCAGAAATGGAGAGACTACCTCCGCCCTTGCTCACCTCCGCCAACGCCGTTCACACCTCTGCGGCCTTGACCACCGCCACCATCAACTCAGCCACCACCTCCTTCCTATTCCAAACCCTAACCCTAGCCGCCTACAGTGGTTCCTATTCCAGATCTGGGTTATTAGATGATGTAGAAGTTGGAGTGGTGGCTAGGGTTTGTGTGCTTCTTTCTTGTAGCAATAATCACTGCGTTTGTGTGCTTCTTTCTTGTAGCAATAATCAAATGATTAGAATCTCATTTTGGGGTTTATTTTGAGCACGCAAGATTGCAAGAATCTGGGATTTAATATTACGCCATTGATGGGGATGTTTGAATATGAAGAATGAACAGTGGTGGGATGATGGTGGCGGTGGTCAGAAGAGGAGAAGGAGGTGGTGGTGGTGATGAACTGATGATGATGATGATGAACCTGATGATGATGATGATGATGATGATGATGATGATGATGATGATGATGATGATGATGATGATGATGATGAACTTGTTTCGTTGATTTTGTGATTTGTGTTGTGGATCTGGATTTGTTGTTGTTGTTAGGGCACTTAGGGTTTGATGATTTGTGTAAATTTGATGTTGAATGAATTATGAGAGTAATTGTTTGTAGGTGATTTGTGGATCTAGCTTCCAACACCCAGAATGAAGAAGAATGAACTGATGATGATGATGAACATGATTCTTGATTTTTTATATAATTATAATAAGACAGGGGCAAAAACGACTTTTCACACATTATAACAGTCAAAACAAACGTTGACTTGACAGAATCTGTTAACATGGGGTAAGGTTGTGACATAACAGTGAACAGTGGAGGGTAAAATTGCAATTATTTCCTTAGGGGGGTAGACATGCCAATGACCCCTAACCTCAGGGGGTTTAATTGCAGTTTACTCTTTTCTTAAAGAAGTAGAACACCCATTTGAGATTTTTATTTTTTTAAATCATGGTGGTGCAAATAAATCGAGTCGGTACCACGTAAGAAAGCATGATTCAGTCAAGTGATTAACAAATCTTTAATTATCCATTAAACTAATTAAAAGATATTTTATTGAATTTATTAGGTTTAGAAAAGAAACTAAAACCTAAAAATCGAACCTGACTCATGCCGATGATAGCGTTTTCAAAAAAATTATTTTTAATACAAATAAACGTGTTTGAAATGATTAAACCTACATATATATTCTAGTTGATATGTAAGGTTATTTTTGGTGATATGGATAATTAATAAACTTTTATTTTTTCTAACTTCCGTTCAAATGTCTGTCTAAACACATCATGATTCATGCCTAGATAATTATGGATGATCTTTGGACTTTGATATGAGTACTGTAGAAACAACAAACCTAAGTTGATATGAGCAATATACTACTAATTACATGGTTTATATTCTGGCATTATCTAGTATTATGTAATCTTAGGGGCTGTTTGGCAACTTCCAAATAGTTAAGTGCTGAACCAGTAAGAGGTCTGAACCATTACGAGGTCTAAACCATTAAGATCAGTATAATACTTAACTGTTTGATGAAACACTGGTTAACACCGAAGGTTAACTAGCCTGGTCGTCTCTTATGTGGGTTCAATCTCCTTCTCTACTCGCTAATGACTAAGATCCTACAAAACAGCAACACCGTTAGCTCGTTAAGAGGGGAATATGGGGGTTTCCCTCTTAACCGGGCTCCGGCGTGAGAATAAGTACTGCTCTGAGGAAGAAATAGTGTGTGTTATGGGTGAAAAGTGAGTAGAACAGAATGGATAACCTGAATGATGAAGGATCTTATTTATAGCCGGAGGGTGAAGGAGGGAGGAGCGACCTAGCCAGCTGTTATCGGGTGCCAGCTGTCCGACCAAGAGGAATATCCTCTTGGTCTCCTCTGCTGAGGTCAGGATAGTGGTCCACGTGGTGCGCCGACATTCGTCCATGCTGGAGAAATCATACTGTTGTTGTCGGTATGCCCCCAGATTTGTCGCAGGTCTACATGGCGCTCAATTACTGGTAACACGTGTCGTCCTTTCTGTCGGAAGGAGCATCTTTGGTGCCATCTTGAAGCTTCTAGAAGCTTCTGGATTTACTTGCTGATGTAGGCGCCATGTTGGACGGAAAAAGTGGTGTGGTCCCTGCCATGTGGACATGGAATTGGGACCATACCTTTTCAAGTCCCCTCAGTCCAGTGTGCCTTCTAGTTGAGTTGATCGTCCAGGAGGGATTCTGGACTTATAAGGGTAGTGATTGTTTTTCTTTTTAAAACGCATGCTGGTTATCTTGCGAAATTGAGCCAAGAGGGTGCGCGGCGCATGGTGGCAACTTTGCAAAGTTAAGCCAAAATGACGCACGGCGCATGGAGTGATGGTAACCTGACAAGGTTGAGCCAAGTGGGCGCATGGCGTATGATGGTAACCTTACAAGGTTGAGCCAAGTGGACGCATGGCGCATGGCGTGTGATGGTAGCCTTACAAGGTTGAGCCAAGTGGACGCATGGCGCATGGCGTATGATTGTAGCCTTACAAGGTTGAGCCAAGTGGACGCATGGCGCATGGCGTATGATGGTTCCTATTGGAAGAAGTTTCCTTTCTTGGGGTGAAGACAACTGACATGACCGTCTGATGTCGCTGTCTTTCCGGAGATGAACAGTCGCCTTTTCAGATGTGTCAGTTACTTTTTCGCCAGGGTGTCAGGCGTCTGTCGCCCACGTTCCCGAAAAGTAAGGCGATGGTTTATCTCTCCTGTGACGTGTCTTCTCCCCATTAGCTGTCTGCCTGTCTTCCTGACGATTCACTACCTATCGCATTTAATGCGATGGGTATAAATAGGTGGCGTTTCCTATTTTCCTTCACTTTTGAAATTCAAATTCCATTTTCCTCTCATCTTCCTCTCCATATCTCTTCTTTCTCCATATATTTTCTTCTGTAATCATGTCTACCGGAGCGAATCCTTCTACCAAGAAGAGAAAGTATAAACCTAGGAATCCTCCTGGTCCTGACCGTGCGGAGATTAGTTGGAAAGAAGAAGAGTTCCACAATCTTGTTCGTGACATGGGTTTTCGTTCTGAGTGGGGTGCTCAGTTTCCAACTCCAAACTCCACTGCTTTGGATGCTCCACCGGGGTATATAGCGTTGTACGCTGCTTACTTCCAGGAGGGTAACTTCCGTCTCCCCATGAAAAAGTTCACCGGAGAAGTCTTGACAAATTATGGCTTACATATTTCACAGATAAACGCCCTCGGGTTGCACCAGATTACCCATTTTGAATTCATATGTAGGGCTAATCGCATCGAACCGACTTTCGAGATGTTTAACGTGTTTTACTTCGTGAATTATACTGGTGTCTTCTACTCCTTCAACTCCCGTACTAGTGGGGTTAGTCCTTGCAGTGCTAACCCACCGAAGAGTTTGCATGATTGGAAGCAGAAGTTTTTCTACATTCATCATGGGGTCATCCCCATCGATATGCATTATCGCCTAGAGAGTGAAGGGGTTCCTCGCGTGAATGTGTCTGTAGATTTTGTTGATCAAGATTGGTATAAGGTGTTGACCCGGAAGGCAACTTCCATTTCCCAACTTGAAGAGAGGGCGCTGGTGGGGGCTAGTATGAGCATGTTGCGGGCCCCTCAGAACCCTAGGGGTATCCCCGTTTATGGCTATCAGGGGAAAGGTATTAGTGTTGCTAATTTATGTTTGTGTTCTTCCTTAATTTCGTTATGTTCTTCCTCATGTTGTTGTATTTTACAGTGGGGTATAGTTTGCTGAATGTCCTCGATCCTAAGGCTGCTGGTGCTATGGTTGAAGCGATACTACCAAAGGGAAAGCCTGTATGGTTGGATCAGATACGGGACCGTTTCTTGCACCCTACCAGCGACAGCTTTGCTGCTTATGCCAATGTTGTCCTAGATGAAGATGGTGGGGATGATCTTGATGATACTACTAACCCTACTCGAGAGGAGGTTATTGTCCTTTCGAGTGAGAGTTCTGATAGATCGCGTGAAGGTCTAATCCCTCGTTCCCCGCGTGCAGGTCCTACGCAAGGGGCTGCGAACGAGACTGTCGATAAGCCTGCTGGCGACGACGTTGATGTTCCTACTGATGCTGCTGAGCAACTTGAAGCCAGGAAGAAGAAAAAGGCTGATAGTCTGAGAAGAAGAAGAAGGCCGAGGAAACTGTGGCTGGAGAACCTCGTAAGCAACCTTCTAACTTCTCTCTCCTGGACTATGTTTTCGTTTCTGACACGCTCTCTGGTTTAGACGCAGGAGATAAGCGCTCTGAGCGTGATCCTGATGACGATGCTACTTTGACAGAGATAATGAAGAAAAAGAAGGTTCTTGAGGACAAGAAAAAGGAACTTAATGAGCAGGCTGCTGCTGCGCTTGCTGCGAAAAAATCTAAGCTCCAGAAGGAGACTCCCCCTGCACCTTCAGAGTCAGAGATTGACTTGGGGGTTTTTAGTGCAAAACACGGTAACCTTCTGGAGAAGATATACGCTGCTTCTAGTTCCCAAGGTATGAATCATTTGTCGCTTGTTTTCTTCCTCTCTTTCTTGTTTTTGACTATCATAGTTGCTTTGTAACAGGTGTTAAATCGGGTAAGGCTCCCCGTAAGATTGATATTTCAAAAATTACTCCTCCTACCTCTCCACCTTCTAGAACTTTGGACCTGTCTCCTCCCCATGATTCTCTGGGCGATAAAAAGAAAGCAGATGGTGTGGAAGTTGAACAAGTTGGAGAAGGTGGTGCGGTAGGTGCTGGTGGTGATGCGGGTGGTGCTGGTGGTGATGGTCGTGGTGAAGGTGTTGACACTGAGGCGGAGTCGAGTGAGGCTACACCTCGCCATACCATATATACCAAACGTCCACCGGGTTTTGGTGGTTGTGGCACTTCGGGGGTTCCCCGGAGTCCTGAGTATGAAAATGTTCAAGCTGGGTCCTGGGATACCCATAATCCCGCATGTGCTGATCTCCCCCACGCTCCCCGCTGGAACCTGGCTCAAGGGTCTCGAATGACTGATCTGAACAACTACCGAGAGTTCTTTTCTTTGTCCCTCCCCCCTGCTGAAAGATTATTTCAGAAGAAACGCAATCGGATGGATCTCTTGGACGACCATATCCATGCTGGGGTCAACTTTTTTGCTACTTCCTAAGAGATTGTGCGAGAATGGCAATTGATGGGGGAGGACACGTTAGAATTTGAGGCTGCCAAGAAGGCGTTTGTTGAAGAGAGAGAAAAATTTAATGCTGAGAAGAAAGGTTTATCATGGAGGGTTGCTGATGCAGAGGAAAAACTTGCCAAAGAAAAACAGCTCAATGCTAACAAGCAAAAAGAATAGGAGATTGCTTGTGAATGGACCAACAAGGAGATGCAAAGTCAGCGTGAGACCATTGTTAGATTGTCTCGGGAAAAAACTAAGATCAGCGATGAGGCTGAGCAAAAGCGTGCTGCGCACCGGAAAAGAGAACACGAGTATGTTGAGCGCATAGCCAAACTGGAGAAGTTTGCTGCTGAGAAGGTTGCCGAGATCAAGGCTTCTGAAATCCTTGTTGAGGAGGTCACTGCTGATTGCAAGTGGCTACTTGTGCGCGCGGTACCTCTGGTAATTTTCCTTGCATTTATTTGCTTTCAGTTGTTCATTGTTGCTCCTCTTATGTTTCTATTACTTTTCTGCTGATTTCTCATCGTATCGCGGGGTCTAAGGAGCTGGCTAAGTACATGTACGAGCTGGGTGAAGCTGCGTATGATCATGGTCGAAAAGAGGGTTATGCTGAAGGGAGGTCAGCGACTAAGGAGAAGGAGGCACTGAAAAACTTTGACTTGTACAGGATTGACTGTGCCGCTCGCTATGCTGAGAAATGACAGGAGTTCGAATTTCTTGAATTCGCCATCGTTAAGGCTGCTGGGAAATTATCCCGAAGACCTGATGGAATCGCGTTGTTGAAAAGAGCCCTTGATGACGAAGACCCCGAAGGTGGGGATGCAGAACCCAGTCGCCAGGACTGATGATTTCCGGCTTGCATGCCGCATATGGGCTTATATGCCTTGTAATCAATTGACAATTTCCTGCTTTTAATGTTTGTGAACAATTTACTTTTTGTTGCAATATTTGTTAACATTTTGGTATACTTAATCTGTTTTATGTTAACTGTGGGTTTTTGTTCTTTATTCGTAGTGAATTTTGCTATCGTTACAATATGTGCATGTGTAATTACTTTGATTAGGTATCACGAATGAATGATGGATGAGACAGGTTAGGCTGTGTTAGTTATCCTAGCGTTACACTTGTATTGTGTTATGCTTGGAAGAACTCTACAACGTTTGTTCTGTCGTTAAGCGCATAATTTGATTCGTGTATACGAAGTGATCGATTTACAGGTTATTGTGTTGACCCGGCTGTGCTCAGCTTTGGGGGTCTTACAACGTTTGCTTTACCATGTTTACGATGCTTTCGTGTTTATATGGGCACGAAGTGTTATTTGGCGTGATAGGCTTTAGTTGTGTTTTTTACCCGGCTGTGCACTTAGTTGTTGTCACACCCCAACCGATGGCGGAATCATCGGGGCGCGGCACTAGGCGAATCAGATTGCTCAAGAGAATCCATAACAACTATATTGCGATAATATTTAATATATTCGTTATCCCATACTAACAAATAATACAATCACATAAGTTATCACAGATTTCTTGTCCTCTCGAACAATACAAATCCGACAACCTAGATTTTAGTTGAGTTTCTAGACTTCCTAGCTTGATTTGATATAGTCTGCGATCTAACCTGCAACATACGTTAAAATATTTGTCAATACAAAAGTATTGGCGAGTATACAGGTTTGATAGGTATAGCGTAATAGATTAAAAGTGTAGCGAATTTCCACATGCATAAACGTAACACACGACATATATACTCACAAAGCTGATACTACCAACTAAGTCCTCGATGCTCGAATATGCGATGGCAAACTAGACCCCGTCGGGCGCAATAGTACTATACTAGTCATGGTGGGACGTCGCGAGTATAAGCCCTAGCATCACGTATATCTATGCATAACAGTCATTCGCAAGTGATAATTCGATTAATTGAATAATTCGTTTGATAAGTTCGATTTGTTAGAAACGTATGTTACACCCAAAATTCGATTAAAAAGGGGTTCAAGTATACTCACAGTGCGTATTTAGCGAGAATGCAACTTGGTTGGGTCGGTTACGGGTTTGTCTGTGTTAAATCATTGAAGGATATAGTAAACGATGCACGGTTAAGCGAGAATGGCATCGAAAAGTCAGTTATCCGGTCGGATGATGCTCATCCGTTCGGATGGGCTCATCCGATCGGATGACACATGGATCGGATGGGCTGGTCCGGTCGGATGGCAGTGGTCCGATCAGATGGCCTCCTGTCCGATCGGCTGGCAGTCTGTCCGATCGACTGGCAGCCTGTCCGATCGACTGGGCTGCTGTCCGATCGGCTGGCAGCCTATCCAGCTGATATTCGACTAATTTTGACGGTTTTTCAGCGGTTTTGATTGGGACGGTGTTCCTTCATGCTAAAAAACCGAAATTCCATCAAGTCTGACCCGTTCTAACGGCCGGGAACCACCCCGTTCCATCAGATGTGGCCGTTCTTGATGGCTTTTCTCAAGTTTAACCTAAATTCACACACACACTATGGCTAGGCAACTTAGATTTGGTGAGATTTGTTATAAAACAGGTGAAATTACTTAGATCCGAGCTGTTTATGGTAAGAATGAGGTCACACTTTGAAGTTCATGTGAACTTAGGGTGACATCATCTTCAAGGCACCTCGAATCCTTAAGAATCACACCACTTCTTGATTAGAAAACATAGATTTAGGCTTGTTTTATGTAAAAACGCATGGAAATCACTCAGATCTGAGTCGTTCTTGTCTGGGATGACATCACCCTTGAAGTTCATAAGAACTTCATGGTGACAACACCCTAGAATGCCAAAAATCCAGAGATTCCATGGTTAAAAGTGGAGATTTAGCAGGTAGAAAGGTGTAGAATTGGTTATAGATCGAGGAAGTACAAGATTTGAGTTAAAAACTTACAAGAATCACGAGGAATCGAGAGATAAAGGGGGTTGGAACTTCTGGTCGATCAGCAACAGTGAAAACAAGTGTGTTTGGGGTAAATGAGGGGTATTTATAGGCAAGGAGGGAGGAAAGGAGGGCAGGTTGGCCCGGATCGGACGGCCCGTTCCATCGGTCGGCATGACCGTCCGATCGGTTGGCATGACCGTCCGATCGAATGACATGCCAGTCCGATCGGCTGGCATGCCTATCCGATCGGTTGGACCATGTCTGTCCGATCGGTTGGTCCATCCGATCGGTTGGCATGTCCTGTCCGATCGGTTGGACATGTCAGTCCATCCGGTTTGCCACTCCGGCGCGATGGATTTCTCCGTTTTTGATCGTTTCGATAGTTTTCGAAGTACGCGCTTTTCATAGTTAATTTATATTATTATATATATGTATATATATATATCACTAGGGTCGTATTTACGTATCCATATTCCACAGTTTCGATATAACAAACGGTTTTCGATTCAAGTATGCGATTATTAACGACGTTTCACGGCCATCAAGGAGGGTAGTATAGGTCCTTTCTCGATGTCATCATGAACGTTATTGTGTGTTGTGCCACAATGACTGACGGGGTACCGTTCACTCGTATTGTCATCATCGTCACGACGACTGGAGCTATAGCACTCACCCGAGAGTCCTTGTTAGCGTTAATTGTTTACGTTTCGACACATCACGGCCACTGAGGAGGGTAGAATAGGTCCTCACCCAATGCCTCCGTGAGTGTTAGTGTTTGTGATAATAGTGTAGTATAGTGATAATGTATTGCGAAAATATGCGATTATCCTTCGAATAGCGATGTATGCGATATAGTTACATTATGATCCGAATCTCGGGTGCTAGGCGTAACGAGTTTATCGAGTAGTAACAACGCGCGGAAGTGCGGGTTGTTATAGTTGTGACGAGCCTTGGATATCTACAACGTTTCCTATTTCTGAGCCATTGATGTTTTCGTGTATGCCCGAAGTAATATATGCAGTTGTAACAAAAATTCGCATGAAATAACATAGCCAACACTTCTTGTATTGAAGTAAAATGTATGGGGCGTTCAGCCATTCATTACAAGTGGAGATAAAAACTGCGACCCTCTACATATAAGATTTTCTTAGTTGCTGAGCATTCCAAGTTCTTGGGACTTCTTTGTTCTCAAGTGTGCGTAGCTTGTACGCTCCCTTCCCGAGGACTTCATCTATAATGTAAGGCCCCTCCCACTTGGGAGCTAATTTTCCCGGTCTCTCGGCGTTGGACGCCTCGTTGTCCCTTAGGACATAGTCTCTGGGGTTGAACGTGCAGATTCGGACCTTACTGTTATAGTATTTTTCCATCTTGGTTTTGTATTTCGCCTCATTAATTGCTGCCATCTCTCTTCTTTCTTCTTGAAGGTCTAGATCCAACCTTCTTTCCTATTCATTACTGACAGCATTCATTGACAGCATCCTCGGGGATGGCAAACCTATCTCTGCTGGTATCACAACTTCTGACCCATAGACTAGACTAAACGGTGTTTCTCTGCTTTCGGCATAGTCCTATGGGCCCACAGTATGCTGGGCAACTCGTCGACCCATCCTCTTCGTTGCGTTCCCAACCGCGCCTTAATACCGTCCACGATACTTTTGTTCACTGCTTCAACCTGACCATTTCCCTGCGGATGCGCTACCGAGGAAAAGGTGTGCTCTATGTGTAACTCCTTGAACCAGTTTTGGAGATCTTCTGCAGTGAAATTTGTTCCGTTATCGGTTATGATTCTCAGGGGTAGCCCGAATCGACAAATTATTTGCTCCCAGATGAACCTTCGCACCACGGTAGATGTGATTCTCAGGGGCGTCTATGCATCGATTATCGCGAGCTAAACAAAGTTACAATCAAGAACATATATCATTTGCCCAGGATCGACGATCTGTTCGATCAACTTCAAGGAGCAAGTTACTTCTCCAAGATTGACTTAAGATCAGGTTACCATCAGCTGAAGGTTAGAGATGAAGATGTGCATAAGACTGCATTCAGAACTCGTTATGGTCATTACGAGTTCTTGGTGATGCCTTTCGGGCTCACTAATGCACCAGCAGCATTCATGGACCTCATGAACCGCGTTTGCAAACCCTATTTGGACAAGTTTGTCATTGTTTTTATTGATGACATACTCATTTACTCAAAGAATCAGGCTGATCACGAGAAGCACCTTCGATGTATCCTTAAACTTCTCCAGCAAGAGAAACTCTACGCCAAATTTTCAAAATGTGAATTTTGGCTTCGTGAAGTCCAATTTCTTGGACATATGGTTAGCGAGCGTGGTATCCAGGTGGATCCCACTAAGAGTGAAGCCATCATGAATTGGCAAGAACCGAAGACGCCCACAGAGATTCGCAGCTTCTTGGGCCTGGCAGGATACTATAGGCGTTTTATTGAAAATTTCTCAAGGATTGCTGCACCCCTGACTTACTTGACTCGAAAGAATATAAAGTTTGATTGGGGTCCTAAGCAACAAGAATCCTTTGAGATTCTTAAGCAAAAGTTGAGCAATGCTCCGGTTTTGACATTGCCTAAAGGAATGGAAGAATTTGTGGTATACTGCGACGCATCACATACTGGAATGGGTTGTGTACTTATGCAAAGAGGCAAGGTTATTGCCTATGCCTCGCGACAATTAAAAGTGCACGAAAAGAATTACACCACCCACGATTTGGAGTTGGGTGCCGTTGTGTTTGCTTTGAAACTTTGGAGGCATTATCTTTATGGAACTAAGTGTGTGATCTATTCCGAACACAAGAGCCTTCAACATCTGTTTACTCAGAAGGATCTGAACATGAGACAGCGTCGATGGATGGAGACACTGAATGATTATGATTGTGAAATCCGATACCATCCAGGCAAGGCGAATGTAGTCGCCGATGCCTTGAGTAGAAAGGAAAGGGTCAAGCCCATTAGAATCAATGCCAAGAGCATTGAATTGAAGAACAGTTTAAATGAAAGATTGTTAGCCGCTCAGAAGGAAGCTGTATTAGAAGCTAACTATCCGAATGAAAAGTTGGGAGTAACTGCTGAACAGTTATCATATGGAAAGGATGGAATCCTAAGGTTGAATGGACGAATATGGGTTCTAATCTATGGAGGACTTAGGGATGTGATTCTTCAAGAAGCCCATAGTTCCAAGTATTTTGTTCATCCTGGTAGTGATAAGATGTACCAGGATTTAAAGGCAAATTATTGGTGGATAGGTTTGAAGAAATCTATAGCCACTTATGTGTCACACCCCGTCATTTCCACTATTACCGGTGGGCCCGGTGGGGAGTATCGTGACGTAGTTGATATCATCATAGTAAACAACACAATATATAAATGCACAGCGGAAGCAAAAGATAAATATATTACAATCCGAATATAAAGTAATATCAAAGTATTACAACGGAAAGTAAAGGATCCACAGGCGGATCAAATAAAAGAAAAACTGTTCAACAGACTTCAGGCATCTAGAACTTGCAAGATTCCTTATTAACGCCCTGAGCTTCCAGCCAATTACGTTCAGTACCTGTCACTTAACCTTTTTGGAAAATACATCAGTTTACACTGGTAAATACAATTTAATTGACTCATTTTGAAAAGAGTTTGAAAATTTAATTGAATGCACGTGGCACAAAACATCTTTTATAACTTGATTAAAGTGCACGAGGCAAAATTAATCTTTTATACTTGGGACAATTTTATTAATAAAAATCGTGTATCCGATTTACATGTTTGTCCAACATTTAGGGCCGGTGATTCTATAATACAAGCCGGTCAAGATTAATCGACACACCATAAATATAACTCACAAGAAGACATCCTTACGAGTGAGTATATCTTTTACATACGCAACAGGAGGTGTTATGCCTACACCTTGTTCTTAAGTTATGGCCATTCACTTTTTAAATGAGTCAAGGATATCCAGGACACGGTCATTAATCCCTAATGTTATTTATTATCAATCAATACAGATTAAAACGGGATTATGCAATTTAATCATCTCCGATTAAAAGGTTTCTACACCCGACCAAGCGGTATTTTTATAATACCGTATCCCAAGCCCGTTTAAGGAAAAATAAGTTAAAAGTATTTACCTGAGCTAGGTCCTGTCTTAAATAGCAAGAAAAATAACTCAGCCGTATTCACTTAAGTAAGCGTAGGTACAATTTACCGGAAGGCTCTAGTCTGGAATGATGGTATAAATAACCAATTAGAATACTAACGGGTCTTTAATTAAGCCTAAACTTAGACCGGTTAGTTTTAAGGAAATATGGTTCAAACGCATGATTAAGTGAAGACCGGAATAGAATGTGTTTTAGACCCAACAAATATGAAGACTTGTATAAAATGGGTAAACTAAATACATTCTAGATTTTGAAATGAAAATGATAAGGTTTGACCCGTTTCGGCTAATTTATGCAAACTAGTTACATAAACCGAACCGAACACGCAAGAGGCGTATCGGGTAACCATATGGGTCCTAAACAGGTTTCTTAAGTTAATATGCCTTATACATGTTGTGATATCAGTATGATACCTTCCATTATGCCCAAAACGAGTTTAATCTCAATATAAGCCCCGTAGGGGTATTTTGGTCATTTAAAAGATTATAAAAGAGATTAAATGAAGTTCTGAGATTTGGGTCCGAATACATCAGTAAAATTACTTATTTTAATAGGTCATATCAGTTGGTAATAAGTCTTATATGCCAAAATGGTTTCAAACCCAAACTATGTGTTTAATACGCTTAAAAAGCCATTTTAAGCGATTTCCGGGTTATACAGGAAATCTGAGTTTTCTGATCAGGTTATAAAGTTCAAAATACTTTATTTATTATATAAAATCAGTAGCAATTGGATTGGTGTCAAAATACTATGTAAAACTCATTTTATACCTAAAAAAGGGTATAATCGGTATTTACCGAATTAAGGCGATAGCCTTAGGTTATGATCAGTTTAAAAATAATTAAAAATCTTTAAAAATCTCAAAATATTATATTACATCAGTGGATAAAAGGTTTGGTGTCAAAAATTGGGTTTAGATAGGCTTTATGCTAATTGCGTCGTTTAATTACTAAAAGGCGTTATAATTACGCTAATGAGCATAACTCCTAATCTAGACCTCCAACTGATGTAAAAATTTAGGGACAACTTTATAAATCAGTATTAAGGATTATTGTCCTTTCACATTTCTAAAATTCTCATTTTATGGTCAAAAGGGCATATTGGTCAACATTAGGCATTTAACGGAAACTTGTAAACGAATCGGACAATCAACGATCCAACCACAGAGGGTTATACTATCATGTAACCTGATCCTAAGGAATCCCTAAGGCATTTCCAAACCCTTCTAAACCGGGTCAGAACTGAAGTCAAAGCTTTGCGACTTTCGGTTCTGAACCGGGTCTAAACAGAAAATTGTCGGATCAAACAAGCTTAGATCAGTTCTTATACTTATTACCAAGTTATATGAGTGATAAAATAGGTTACATGCCTTCTACATTGCTAATTACATGTTAATTTGCAAATTAAGCTTCTGTTGACTTTTTCTAAACATCTTTGACCCGACATTTTTAGAGTGGGAATCTGAGGGTGCCCTTTTAAGGGTTTATTGCCCACATAATTACCAACTTATAACTACCTTCAATTCGACTAATCACTGGACCATTAGTGATTAATCGATAAGTCAAACCTTAATTACGACGGTTTGACTTTTAAGCTAATAACTAAGCAAAACAAGATTAGGGAAAGTTAAGTAGACTTACCAAGGTCCAATGCACTATTAGGGAAGCTTAGAAGGAGGTCTTGAGTTCCAGAAATGATCAGGAGATGAAGGAATGAATGAGTGATCAAGTCTTGCAACAATGGGGCTATTTATAGTGTTCTTGATCCATTTTGATGATGACAACTAAGTCTAAGAGTGATCCCTGATCATTAACACATGTCCCTAAGCCCTAAAATTAGTAGGGGACGCGCATGGAAGTGAAAAAAGGCAATACATGTCGTTTGAATGGGCTGAACAGACAACATTTCCGAGTTGCTGCATCTGGGCACTGCTTGCGCACCATAAGGATTCAGCCTTACGGTGCGCAAGGACCTGGTCAGCACTCTGAAATTTTCACTTGTTGACAGATTTAGCCCCTGCACTTCTAATTGCTATTTCCGACACATCTAAGGCCCGTTAAACCATTTTTAAGGCTCTATAATGATGCCTAAGCATAGAGAACATGAAATATGCTCAAAAACATGCCGGATGTCGGTTCATTTGGTCGTACGGTCACGTTGTTTGGTTAATTACGACGAAACACGGACGGACGCGAAAAACGAACCAATTGACGCGACGAATGGAATTTTATCAATCCAAACACTAAAATAATATATTTTAGTGTTTACATAAATTTTTGGGTGTCCGGGGATATTCAGAATGTGAGATATGCGCGTAAACGCAAACTTGTGCGCTTTTTGACACTTTTAGTCCCTGCATGACTTAAAAGCTTATTTTTGCGCACCAAACACCTCTAAGCCTATATCTAAGCTATATTAGGGATAATTATGGTATGTTTATCTCATGGTCATATTCCGGAAGGTCCGATAACATACGAATCGGTATACTTTAGCAGTTTGACGCTTTAGGTCCTTCTAATGCGCAAACTTGCGTAACTTATCATTTAATAGCATTGAAGCCTCATCTAATTCATATTAGGCATTATTGAAAGTATTATTAAACATCATAATGCTTCGGGCTCGATAAAAGGTCATTCAGAGGTATAATTAAACATATTGACACTTTTAGTCCCTTATACTTGCAAAGTTGCGCGTAACTTCACTTTTGGGCATAAAAGCCTTGGGTGGTCATTGATTGGCAATCCCGAGAGTATAATCAAATATCATGAGGCTCTCGGTTTGTTAAAAGGTCACTCAGAGGTAAGAATTTAACATGTTGACGCTTTTAACCCTTTTCTGCGCAAACTTTCAATTAATTACATAAACGGCTACACTTGATTAACAAGTGGCTCATTTGTGAATATAAAAACCATAAAAGGTTAGTTAGAAACTTATTTTAGGTATGATAATACTTCCAGTTCTTTCATAATCAAATTTTTTCGATTTTTCGAAAAATTAGTCCCTTAATTTCAACGTTTGACTTCATTAGGGTTTATTACACGTGTCAATACTTCATTGGACGTGATATTTCGAGGTGTTACATTATGTGGCCAAATGTTTGACGTGCGCGCAAGTTAAAGTCGAACACCAGAAGCCGTCAGGTTTGCTACAACAGCCTGAACTTCCCACATGGAAATGAGAAATGGTAACCATAGACTTTATTACTAAGTTACCGAGGAATAAACGTGGAAATGACACTATATGGGTTATAGTTGATAGATTGACCAAGTCAGCCCACTTCTTACCTATTAAGGAAACTCACAGCTCTGACAAGTTAGCTCAGCTGTACGTGGACGAGATTGTATCTCTTCACGGAGTGCCAGTGTCTATCATCTTTGATAGGGATACGAGATATACATCTCACTTTTGGAAAAGCTTTCCGCAATCCCTAGGCACTCGTCTAAACTTCAGCACTGCTTATCATCCTCAGACGGATGGGCAAAGCGAGCGTACAATTCAAACGCTTGAGGATATGTTACGGGCCTGTGTTATTGATTTAGGAGGAAGTTGGGATGACCATCTTCCATTAATTGAATTCTCGTATAATAATAGCTATCATTCAAGTATTCAAGCAGCGCCTTTTGAAGCTTTGTATGGAAGAAAGTGCAGGACGCCAATTTGTTGGGCGGAAGTTGGAGATGTCCAGCTAACAGGACTTGATATAGTCCTGGAGACGACAGATAAGATTGTGCAAATACGTGATCGTCTCAAAGCTGCCAGGGATAGGCAGAAAAGCTACGTAGATAAAAGGCGTAAACCTATGAAATTCGAGGTAGGTGACAAAGTGTTACTTAAGGTATCACCCTGGAAAGGGGTGATGCGGTTTGGCAAGAAAGGCAAGCTAAGCCCCAGATACATAGGACCATTCGAGATCATCAAATGTGTCAGAACGGTGGCTTACAAGTTAAGCCTGCCTGAAGAGCTCAGTGGAATCCATAATGTGTTCCACATCTGCAACTTGAAAAAGTGTCTAGCCGATGAATCGCTAGCCATGTCACATAAGGATGTGCATATAGACGAGAGCTTAAAGTTTGTTGAAAAACCTTTGTCGATCGAGGATCGACAGGTTAAGAAGCTTCGAAAGAAGCACGTGCCGATTGTGAAGGTTAAGTGGGATGCCCGTAGAGGTCCCGAATATACGTGGGAGGTTGAGTCCACAATGAAACAGAAGTACCCTCATTTATTTCAGTAAATCTCGAGGTCGAGATTTCTTTTAAGGGGGTGGGGATGTAACACCTCGTAAAATCACGACCAATATAATAAAGACACGTGTCATGGACTTTAAACGTGTAAGGAATTATTTCCGAGGGACTAAAATTGTCAACCAATGTAAATATGTAAATAAGGGATCCAAAGTGTCAACATGCCATTCTTGTGCCTCTGATTGACCTCACACGACGTTCGTATTCTTTAACGAATAATTTATCGAACTTAGAAAGTCATGTGTGCTCAAAATAAGGATCTTATGAAACATAGGGGTTAAAAGTGTCAACATGTTGAAAGTAACCTCTGAGTGACCTTTTAACGATCCCAAGAACATTGTAATAATTGTATATTTCGCTTCCAAGAATGTTGGATATTAATTTTGTGAAGTTTCGAAGTAAACAAGACTTTTCGGGTGATCGTACGACTAACCGGGAGCTTAACGGAGTTAGTTTATGACCCAAGGTCCTTAAAAGTTAAGTATGGGGGTCCTATATGTAATAAACGAAAGTTAAATAAACTTATTATGGACCAGGGACCAAAACTGCAAATAATAAAACATGTTTCCCGGTCTTAAGGGCTGTCGCGGCCCGCGTAGACTCCTTAGGAATCTTACGCGGCCCGCGTAGAACTACTAGATGCAGAAAAAGGGGGACAGGTGCAGGTACAGCAGGTTACACCACCTTTGCATGGTGGTTTTCTATTTCAGGGACTGAGCCAACAGTATTACATGCATAGGGGACACCTGGGATCATCAGAAATCAGTTGTAGGCTTGTGTGGAATGATCTTGTGAATTGTTTTTGGCTATATAAGAACTTCTTGTTTGCTAGTTCACTTGTGCATTTCAAAATCATTTCAAAACCCATTCTCTGGAGCTCTCTGGACTTCAAGCAAGTTTTCCTTAGCTCCTATTTCGTGCTAAGAGTCCTTGTAAGCATTCTTAGCCTCTCTAGTTCAAGTTTTCTTAGTCTAATGACCAAAAGTCAAAGCCGTCGTAATTAAGCTTTGACTTAGTGATTAATCACTAATGGTCCAGTCATTTTTTGAATTGAAAGTGGCTATGAGTTGGTAATTATGTGGGTAATAAACCCTTAAAAGGGCACCCTCTGATTTCCACTCTATCTTGGTCAATTGTCGGGTCAAACTTAATATTAAAAAGTCAACAAAAGCTATTTTTGCAAATAAATTCATAACTGATAATGTAGAAGTTATGGAACATGTTTTAACACTAAAATAACTTGGTAAATAATATAAGAACATGTTTAGGCATGCTCAACCCGACAATTTTGAGTTTAGGCTCGGTTCGGAACCGAAAGTCGCAAAAGAAGACTTTTGCTTTGACTTTCAGTTCTGACCCGATTTAGCTTGTTTTTTATATGCCTTAAGGTTCCATTAGGACCATATTACATGTAAGTATAACCCTCTGAGATTATACAATATGGTTCCTTAGTAATCCTATTCATTTGCATGTTTCCGTTAATTGCTTAAATGTTGACAATAATGCCCTTTTGACATTAAAACGAGATTTTTGAAAATGTGAGAGGACAAAAACCTTTATTACTGATTTATAAACATGTACTAAAAATTTGACATCAGTTTGAGGTCTAAATTAGGAGTTATGCTCAATATCGTAATTGGAAAGCTTTTTATTAATTAAACGGCATTTTCGGCATAAAACCCATTTAAACCCAAATTTTGACACCAAAGCTTTTACCCACTGATGTAATATAATATTTAGGGATTTTTGGAAATTTTTATTGAATTTTAAACTGATTATATCATAGAGTTTTAAAGTAAATTCGGTATTGACGAAATTGCCCTTTTCTTGGATAAAATGAGTTTTACATAACATTTTGATGCCAACCCTTTTGCTACTGATTTCATATGTTAAATAAAATATTTTAAGCCTTTTGGACTGATAAAAATCTCAGCTTTTCTTATATAACCCGTTTATCGCCTAAAACCGACTTTTTACGCATTTTAAACACATAGTATGGGTTAAAACTTTGTTTAACATTTAAGACCCATTACCTACTGATGTTTTAAGTAAATTTTGATACATTAACAGTAAGTAAAAGTTTTGAACTCAGATTTCCAAATTTGACCTTTAAAGCTTATGTGAAATGACCAAAATGCCCCTACGGTGCATAGTTTGGCCATAGATGATAAATTTCACATATGTTTAATATCTTACTGATATAACCTACTAAAATAAATATTTTACTGATCATTTTAGACCAGAACCTCAGATTGTCATTTAACCTCTTTTATAATCTTTAAAATGACCAAAATACCTCTACGGGGCTTAAATTGATTTTAAATTTGTTTTGGGCATAATGGAAGGTATCCTACTGATATCATAACACATTTTAAGTATATTAACTTAGGGAACTTGTTCATGACTCATTTGGTTACCCGTTATGCATTTTTTGCGTTCGGTGCGGTTTATGTGACTAGTTTGCATAAATTAACCGAAACGGGTCAAACCTTATCATTTTTACCTCAAAATCCAGAATGTGTTTAGTTTACCCATATTATACAAGTCTTCATACTTGTCGGGTCTAAATCACATTCTAATCCGGTCTTCGCTTAATCTTGCGTTTTGAACCGTATATCTTTCCTTAAAACTGACCGGTCTAAGTTAAGACTTAAATAAGACCCGTTAGAATTCTAATAGATTATTAAAAACCTTCGTTCCAGATTAGGAGCCCAGTAAAAGCTATCTGTACTTGCTTGATTGATTTACGGCTAGGAATAAATTTATATTTTTGCTCAGGTAAATACTTTTAACTTATTTTCCCTTGTACGAGCTTGGGTTACGGTATCTATAAAATACCGCTTGGTCGGGTATTGAATTTTTAATCATGTGAAGGTTAAATCATTGAGATAACCCGTTTAATCTGTTTTGTTTGTTTTAAGCCTTTGGGGGGTTAATGACCATGTCCTGGATATCCTCGGCTCATTCATTGAAATGGCCACGACTTAAGCACGGGGTGTAGGCATACACCTGCCGGTGCGTATGTAAAATGATATACCTACTTGTTCGAGAATAACTCGCCGTGGGTTATATTATGTGGTGTGTCTATTAATCTTTAACCCGGTATTCAACCCGGGCTACTGAACGTATAACAAACATATAATTCTTTTACAATATTATTTTAAATAATTATCCCAAGTTATAAAAGGATATTTGTGCCTTGTGCATTAAATTAATTTTCATAAACACTTTTCAAAAGAGTCGGTTAATTGTATTTACCATGTAAACTGACGTATTTTTCAAAAAGGCTAAGTGCAGGTACTAAGCGAAATGGGCTGGCTACTCCTAGCATCCAATAAAGAGTCTTGCAAGCTTTAGATGTTTAAAAATCTGTTGAACAATAATTCTGTTTATCTTTCGGTCCGCCTGTGGGTCTCTCTACATTCTGTTGTAATACTTATGTTACTTTCATTCGATTTGTAATATTTTTACTTTAGACTTCCGCTGTGAATTGAACTGTGATTATTTGTCTATGATGATATCAACTACGTCACGATACTCCCCACCGGGCCCACCGGTAATACGTGGAAATGTCGGGGTGTGACATCTGGTAATGCTCGGACTTGTACTGTATTTTCCTTGCTTCAGATTTGTTTTCGGGTAGTATTCCAGACTGGAGATACATGATGATTGGCGTCATCCAAGATGTTGTTCCCAGTTGGATAACGTTCACCTGCCTTAGCGGTACCGATGGATTGCTTAGAACTTCAATGCGCACGTCTTTGGCGAGATGTTGGAAGCTGGTGGACGCGAGCTTGCTCAGTGCATCTGCCGGTTTGTTCTCGTTCCTGTTAATGTGATGCACCTTGTATGAATTGAAGTTTTGGAGCAAGGTTTTTGCTTGGTCTAGGTATAGTGCCATCACATCTCCTTTGGCGTCGTAGTGTCCATTGATTTGACCAGCTACGAGCATGGAGTCTACGTGCGCCTCTATGTTTTTAACTCCCATCTTAATTGCTAGCCGCAAACCAGCAAGAAACGATTCATACTCGGCCTCGTTATTTGTGCTCTTGAAGTCCAACCGGATGGCGTATGTGAACTCATGTTTCTCTGGACTTACCAACCTAAGTCCCGCTCCTGCACCATCTTCATTGGATGCGCCATCTGTGTATAATAACCATGGCTCTTCTGAGTGTTGTTTTTCAGCCTTCTCCATTGCCTTACATTCTCTGTCTTTATCATCGGGCACCTCTGTCAGGAAATCAGCCAACACCTGACCTTTGATTGCTGGCCTTGGTCTAAAAACCACGTTATGGCCCCCCAATTCTATAGCCCATTTTGCTAATCTCCCAGATATCTCAGGTCTTACGAGGATGTTATCGATGTTATAATTCGTTAGGACGTGAATGACATGGTTAGCGAAGTACCTGCGCAGTCGTCTAGACGCGTGAATCAATGCGAGGACCAGCTTTTCCATTATGGCGTATCTTATTTATGGGCCATTCAAGGAGCGGGAGACATAATAGACTGGTGTTTTTACACCTTATCGGTATACCAGTAGAACTGCTCCTACCGCTTTCTCTGATGATGATAGGTACATCACTAGGGGTTCCCCTTTCATAGGTGCTGTCAGTGTTGGCAGTCATATGAGACAATCCTTCATTTCTCGGAATGCATGCTCGGCTTCCGGAGTCCACTGAAACTAATTCTTCTTTACACAATTATGGAGGGTTTTGATGAATGGGAAAGATTTTGCTGCGTGATTAGCGAGGAAACGGTTGAGTGCTGCTAACCGTCCAACCAATTTCTGCATTTCTTTTATCGTCGATGGTGAAGGCATCCGTTCGATCACTTGCACCTTTTCAGGATTGACTTTAAACCCATCCTTTATAACGATGAAACCCAGGAACTTTCCTTCTTCCATGCTAAAGGAACATTTCGCTGGATTTAGCTTGATATTCACCCCGCGCAACGTGTCGAACGTTTTTTGAATGTTTACCAGCATTATACTCTCTTCTTTGCTCATGATGACCAGGTCATCCATGTATACTTCAATGTATTTGCCGATAGCATCTCTGAACGTTTCGTTCATCAGTCTCTGGTAAGTTGCGCCTGCATTCTTTAAGCCAAAGGGCATTTTAGTATAACAGTACAGCCCTGTTGGTGTGCGAAATGCAGTTTTGTCTTCGTCTTGGATAGCCATCTGCACCTGATGGTATCCTTTATAACAATCAAGGAAACATTTCCACCTGAACGATGCTAGGGAATCGATCTTTTCGTCAATCTCTGGTAAAGCATAACAATCGGGCGGGCATGCCTTGTTCAGATCTTTGTAATCTACACACATTCTCCACCCGCCATTTCCCTTAGGAACCATGACTGGGCTTGCTACCCAAGTTTGATAACGAACCTCTCTGATGATGCCGACGTTTAGTAACTCTGTGATCTGCTCTTGCATGCCGTCATGCTTTATGTCTCCCAGATGACGCTTTGTATGTACCACAGGTTTGGCATTCTCAGAAACATTCAGTCTGTGCTCTGCTATGTGCCGTGGAACACCAACCATATCAGCCGGTGTCCAGGCGAACGCGTCCATGTTCTCAAATAGCAACTTTTTTAGCGTTGCGCGCGTGAGATCTGACATTGCTGGACCCAAAGTGACAGTTTGTTCTGGATATTTGTTGTTCAGTATCCATTTTTCGGCTTCGGCGCGCGGTGTGGATTTGCTTGCTTTTGCTGGCCTGATTTCGTCAGTTGCGAGGACTTCTTTGCTTGCGTAAATTATTGTTATCCCTGTCTCTGTTGGGAACCCAACAGCTGAATGTGGTCCTGAGCAGATCATACTAAAATCTCCTTGGGACTCTCTTCCCAGGAGGATATCATGTCTTGAGCTTGCTGGCAACACCATGAATGTAACTTCTTCTGTTCTTGAGTTCCTTCCATCTGAGAGCAACACTGGGAACGATATCTGGCCAAGAGGAAAAACGGCTTCGTTGCAGAAACCAGTTAGTGGGTAATCTACTGGTTCTAAGCGCGCTTTGTCTTCCTGGTCGAATTGATTGAAGCATTGTTCGTAGATGTTATCTGCGGTGCTCCCTGGATCAATGAAAATGTTGTCACACCCCCAAAAATCCACACGCGGAGTACCACCGCTTGGAGGCGTGACATGACCAGGATCAAGCCACCAATCATATTGAACATAAGTATGTATCAAAAGTCATTCATCAATACGATAGGTGTTTACAAAACCAAATATAAACAAGTGTGTAGCGGAAGCGTTTAATGTAAAACCCAACATAAGTTTAAGTACAAAATGTTATAATGTTTAACAACACATTCACGATCCATGTCCACAACGACCGTGCCTCCCGTGCAAGCTCCAAAAGTACCTAAGGTCCTGCAAGGCATGTAACAGAGAGTCAACAACTAGTTGAGCGAGTTCACAGTTGGTTATTAAGTTATCATGTTCATTTCGTAAATCGTATGTTCGATTTGTAATCAGGTATCGTATGTAATAGCATCGCGGCCCTCGAGGCATGTTTGCGAAGTTTAGTGGGGGTTTCCCATGTTTTCTAGACTAGTTATTTTTGTATCGCGGCCCTCCAGGCATGTTTGCGAAGATTAAAGTATAGTTCGCGGCCATTCCAGGCATGTTTGCGAAGATTGTTTTAGTATAGTTCGCGGCCATTCCAGGCATGTTTGCGAAGATCGTTTTAGTATAGTTCGCGGCCATTCCAGGCATGTTTGCGAAGATCGTTTTAGTATAGTTAAGGTTGTTGTCCTACCCAAGGAGGACGAACGTACGTATTCTACCCAAGGAGAATACGCAGGATTAATATTGGCTTCCTACCCATGGAGGATGGCGGTACATATCCTACCCAAGGAGGATATGTAGGTTCCTTTTAATTTCTTTAACCCATTCCCAACCACCGGGAATCCCATGCCTTGGTAAGAGTGTGAACTCACTTGAGTTTGCTCGGTATGCTAAGTATGTGCTCAAAGTAAGTCAATCACGTCCTAAAGTACGCACGTAGAGAATAATCAGTTGGCGTTCAAGTTGCTCACGTATAAGCAGGTAGCACGTAATCACAATCATACAAGTCATGTCTAACGTCTAACAGCAGTTAAATATTCCAGTTAACACTTAACAGAATCCATTCAAGTTACAGCACAGCTCGACGAAACACATATACGGCGAAACACATAAGTTGGCGAAACAAGATATTGACGAAACACATTCTGTTTCGTCGAGGTGTCCCCTGGCGAAACAGAACTTCTGATTCGTCGACTACTCTTGGCGAAACACATTCTGTTTCGCCGAGAGTTCTGTTTCGTCGGACGTCAGTTTCGCAGACAACAGATGCAGCAGTTACGAATATACACAGAACCCTAATCATGCTAGCAGCCGTTATCAGTATCAGAAATCATATGAAGGTCAATGTGCAGAACGAATCATCACAACTCAATCATCCAAGAATCATTGTCTAGCATAAACCCTAGTTTTTGTGTATAACATATAAATTTAACATCCAACAATCATATCATTGAACCCTATCAAGATGCTAACTTGAATTCAGAATCAAATCATATTAACAACATTCAGAACCGAGCATTCGATCATATTCAGTTTCGCATAGAATTACGCATCCGATTAACCATGTATATCGCAATCAAGAACATCATACACAAACATGAATCGAGCCATTACAGAAATATTAAACCGATTAACGAACACACACTAACCGGAATAAGAGAAATACGAATCGATCGCTAAGATATCTTCGGGAACCTCCAACTGCCGTCGCACAGGAGGGAAAGGGGCTCTAGGGTTTTGGTTGTTTGATAGCAGATGTAAAAACTGATGTTGTTTCACGTTTTAAACTCAAAATAGCGTGTTGGGCCCGAACTGGGCTTCGGTGAAACTGGGCTCGGCGAAACAGACTTCTGTTTCGTCGAGTTGCTTTTGGCGAAACAGCCTGTTTCGTCGAGATTGGTTATGGCGAAACACACTTGTGTTTCGTCGGGTTCTTTTATAAGTTAAGCAGTTTACGTTTCTCGACAGGTTCCATGTTATACAATCAAACACATAATCATGTAAACACAATACGTTTATTATAACACGAAGTGTACAGTTACAAGTCAGACAAGTCAAACTACTAAACAGTCAAAGTCAACGTGCATTAAATGCAAATAAAGAATGTTGGAATTTCGAGTTGTCACATTATCCCCAACTTGGAAGAAATTTCGTCCCGAAATTTAGCATGCGGTTACTGAGGAAGCTAATGGTGTGACGTTGTTTACCTGTTTCGTATCGCGGCTCCCCGAGCATGTATGCGAAGATTACTGGTTTTCCTGGGGTGTCACATTATCCCCCCGTTGATTTGGAATTTCGTTCCGAAATTCTGCAGTAGTAGCTTCAGCCTCAGTAGTAGTTGCATTGGTTCCGAATAACTGGGGATATTTGAGTTCCATTTGATCTTCTCGTTCCCAGGTATACTCTGGGCCACGACGGGAGTTCCAACGAACTCGTACAAGAGGGATTCTCGTGTTCTTGAGGACCTTAACATCCCGGTCCGGGATTTCAACAGGTTCCTCGACGAAGTGCAACCGCTCGTCGATAGTGAGTTCCTTTAAGGGAACTATGTGGGTCTCATCTGACGTACACTTCTTCAGATTCGACACGTGAAAGACATTGTGAACTGCACTGAGTTCAGGTGGTAAGTTCAATCTGTAGGCCACTTTGCCTATTTTCTCAATAACCTCGAAAGGTCCAACATATCGTGGATTTAGTTTACCGTGTTTGCCAAAACGAACCACACCCTTCCAGGGTGAAACTTTAAGTAGCGCTCGATCCCCAACCTGGAATTCGAGTAGTTTCCTGTCTAAATCAGCGTATGCTTTCTGACGGTCACGTGCTGCCGCCATGCGTTGTCGTATTTGTGCAATCTTTTCTGTAGTATCGACTACCATTTCTGGACCTGTGATTTGACTTTCTCCCACCTCTGCCCAACAGAGAGGTGACTGGCACTTACGCCCGTACAGTGCCTCGAATGGTGCAGCTTTAATGCTGGTGTGGTAGTTGTTGTTGTAAGAAAATTCCACAAGTGGCAGATGTTTTTCCCAACCATTGCCAAAGTCAATTACGCACGCCCGAAGCATGTCTTCTAGAGTTTGAATAGTACGCTCAGACTGCCCATCCGTCTGAGGATGATAAGCTGTGCTCATGTCTAATCGAGAGCCAAAAGATTTGTGCATTGCTTGCCACAGTTCTGAAGTAAACGTGCATCACGATCAGAGATGATAGAGGTTGGCACCCCGTGCCTTGAAACCATTTCTTTTAAGTAGATGTCTGCTAGGGTAGAGAACTTGTCTGTTTCCTTAATAGCCAGGAAGTGAGCAGACTTTGTGAGTCGATCCACGATCACCCAAATAGTATCATTTCCGTGCTGAGATCTAGGTAAGCCTGTAACAAAATCCATGGAAATTTGTTCCCATTTCCATTGTGGTATCTCAGGTTGTTGAAGTGGACCTGATGGTTTCTGGTATTCGGCTTTGACTCTTGCACAAGTCAGGCACTTGCTAACGTATGTTGCTATGTGGGCCTTCATGCTAGGCCACCAGTATGTAGTTTTGATATCGTGGTACATTTTTATCCGAACCTGGATGTACCGAGTAGTAAGACTTTATGAGCTTCATCCATTACAAGCTCGCGTAAGTTGCCATAGAGTGGGGCCTAGATGCGTCCCGTTACATAGTAGGCTCCGTCTGCCTTTGGTTCTAATCTTTGCCTTGAGTCGCGTAGGGCTTCAGCCCTAACGTTTTCTGGTTTCAATGCTTCTACCTGAGTATCTCGTATTTGTGAAGGAAGACTAGACTGAATGGTGAGTTGCAAAGCTCGTACACGCCTAGGTGTAGTATCCTTTCGATTGAGGGCGTCGGCCACCACATTGGCTTTGCCCGGATAGTACTTTATGGCACACTCATAATCGTTCAGCAGCTCGACCCATCTACGTTGTCGCATGTTCAACTCTTTCTGCTTGAAAATATGTTCGAGACTTCTGTGATCGGTGTAGATGGTGCACTTAGTGCCATACAGGTAATGTCGCCATATCTTGAGCGCAAAAACAACGGCTCCCAGCTCTAAATCATGAGTAGTGTAATTCCGTTTGTGAATCTTGAGTTGGCGCGAAGCATAAGCAATGACTTTATCCCGTTGCATCAACACACATCCAAGACCTTGGATGGATGCGTCGCAGTAAACTACAAAATCGTCCGTGCCTTCAGGCAATGAGAGGATAGGTGCGCTACAAAGTCTATCCTTTAAGTGCTGAAACGCTGTTTCCTGTGTATTACCCCAACGGTAAGCAACACCTTTCTGTGTCAGTAGTGTAAGCGGCTGAGCAATCTTCGAGAAGTCTTTGATGAATCGTCTGTAATAACCTGCCAAACCCAAGAATTGGCATATTTCTGTCGGTGTGCGAGGTGCAGGCCAGTTCTTGATCGTATCTACCTTGGATGGATCGACATGAATCCCATCCTTGTTTACCACATGGCCTAGAAAGTGGACTTCACGAAGCCAGAAGTCGCATTTCGAAAATTTAGCGTACAGTTGTTCCGTTCGAAGGAGTTCCAAAATAAGTCGTAAGTGCTGCTCGTGTTCCTCCTGACTCTTCGAATAGATCAGGATGTCGTCAATAAAAACAATAACGAACTTGTCAAGATAAGGTTTGCACACCCTGTTCATAAGATTCCATGAAAACCGCAGGCGCGTCCGTTAGCCCGAATGGCAGGACCAAAAACTCGTAATGGCCGTAGCGAGTTCTGAATGCTGTTTTGGAGACGTCCTAATCCCGGACTCTCAGCTGATGGTATCCTGACCTTAAGTCTATCTTGGAGTAGTAGCTCGACCCTTGCAACTGGTCGAATAAATCATCTATGCGCGGAAGAGGATAACGATTCTTGATCGTCACCTTGTTGAGTTCACGGTAGTCTATACACATCCTGAACGTACCGTCTTTCTTCTTTACGAATAACACTGGAGCTCCCCAAGGCGAAGAGCTAGGGCGTATGAAACCCTTTTCCAAGAGTTCTTGTAGTTGCTTAGACAGTTCTTCCAGTTCCGTTGGAGCTAAGCGATAAGGTGCTCGAGCTATGGGTGCTGCTACTGGAGCGAGCTCGATCTGAAATTCGACCACTGGAATATCCCCAATCTTTTTCTCTTTCTTCGATGTATCAGTAACGAGTGCTAAAACAGCTGTGTGGCCGCCCTTTCGTAAACACTTCTGGGCCTTTAAGAAGGGTATGATGCCACTCACGACACCACTCTTGTCGCCTTGAACTTCGAGAGGTTCCTTGCCCGAACGAGGAATACGAATAACCTTTTCTTTACATAAGATCTCTGCTTGCTGTTGAGATAACCAATCCATACCAATGACGACGTCAAAGCTACCCAGAGTTATAGGAATGAGGTCGATAGAGAAAGTCTGACCCGCGAGGATAAGATCACAACCCTGAACTATATGTGTGGCCTCTAAACCTTTACCGTTTGCTAACTCTACGACATGTTTGGTGTTCAAAAGTGTTGGTGCGCGTTTAAGCATTTGACTAACTTTCAGAGACATATAACTGGTATCCGCACCCGAGTCAAATAGTATAGTAACATAAAAGTCGTCGAGAAGAAACTTACCCATAATCACATTAGGATCGTTCCTTGCATCAGCCTGACCAATCACAAATGCTCGTCCCCTAGCACCATTGTCGTCGTTGTTGTTTCCCCCATTGTTGTTCCCACTGCCCTGATTATTGTTGTTGTTATTCTGATTCTGGTTTAACTGGGGGCAGTTTCGCTTGAAATGACCTTCAGCCCCACATTGATAACATCCCTTGTTACCCTGCCGTTGCTGCTGATTCTATAGATCTTGTATCTGTTGTTGTTGGTTCTGGCTTGCAGGACGTGAGTTTCTACCATCTTTGTCTCCATGACCAAGCTTGTCGCATCATTGACAATGATTTCGGTTGCACTGCCCGCTGTGGTGCAAGTTACATCGTTTGCACTTAGGGTGGTTTCCCCTGTATCCACCCTGCCATTGACTGCTGAAAGGTTGCTGACCAGGACTTTGGTTGTCATCGATCTTTCACTGCTGTGCCTGTGACGGAATCGTAGTCGAACTCTTGCTAGAGGTTCCATCCCACTTTCATTTGTTGTCACTGGGAATAGCAGAAGTAGTAGTAGTAGCACAAATACGTCTAGGCAGTTTGTTCTGTTCCACTGCCTGGTCTGTGGGACGATGAGCAAGATGAGTAACATCTTGAATAGTAGCAAGATTAGCAGTCATCACATGACTTTGAATTTCTGGTACTAAGCCTTTGAGGTACCGCTCTCGGTGCGCTTGATGGGAGGTTCCACCATAGTAGGGCACAAAGTTGCCAGTTCGTTAGATCGCTTCGTATACACCTCAATTTCTGACCCCGTCATCTTCAGGTTAAAGAACTCCACTTCCAGTTTGTGGATGTTAACATAGTTACAGTATTCTAGTTTGATTAGTTTCTTGAATTCGTCCCAAGGGGTGGCATTAGCAGCCGCCAGCCCTCAGCATCATAACTTGCGCGTTCCACCAAGTTTGCGCAGTGTCTTCGAGACTATCAGTGGCATATTTCACCTTACTAGCCTCGGGTCATTCGCATAATCGAAGTCCGATTCGAGTTCCTCGAACTAATGGAGGAGTCCAACAGCTCCTTCAGTGTCGCTGAAAGTAGTAGGACGACAGTCCATAAAAAGTCGTGTATGTGCATACAGGTGGCTGAGCGTGTTGACTTGTTCGTGTGCGTAAGAGTAATCAATATTAAGCACAAGTGTTGAGTTACGAAAGTAGGATCTAAAGACCCTAGAGTAAGTGGGGAGGGCAGGTTACACCTCCTGCCTGGGTAGCTGCGAGTGCTGCAGTAACTTGTTCAGTGATCGAAGCCGCCAACTGGGCTTGAGTTAGGTTAACGCGTCCACTCATGATCTTGTCATCAAGGAGAACATGTGAGTGAGAGGTTCGCGAATAGTGCGAAGAGAATGAGCACACAAGTATTCTCAAGCAACAACATATAGTAGGTTCTGTAATCTAAGCATACCGCGAGCAAAGTTCTATGTAGTTCTAGCATGTAGGTAAAGTAACATGAATAGTAATACCTATGGTGTTGAGCCTTGCACGTGGAGCGAAGCGTCGTTGTGGATCGTTGAGAGCACTGTTCTGGTTATAGTCTGGTTTTAACAAAATCGTTTTCCCTTTATTAAAACCGAGTTCTCTATAACCAATGGCTCTGATACCAATCTGTCACACCCCCAAAAATCAACACGCGGAGTACCACCGCTTGGAGGCGTGACATGACCAGGATCAAGCCACCAATCATATTGAACATAAGTATGTATCAAAAGTCATTCATCAATACGATAGGTGTTTACAAAACCAAATATAAACAAGTGTGTAGCGGAAGCGTTTAATGTAAAACCCAACATAAGTTTAAGTACAAAATGTTATAATGTTTAACAACACATTCACGATCCATGTCCACAACGACCGTGCCTCCCGTGCAAGCTCCAAAAGTACCTAAGGTCCTGCAAGGCATGTAACAGAGAGTCAACAACTAGTTGAGCGAGTTCACAGTTGGTTATTAAGTTATCATGTTCATTTCGTAAATCGTATGTTCGATTTGTAATCAGGTATCGTATGTAATAGCATCGCGGCCCTCGAGGCATGTTTGCGAAGTTTAGTGGGGGTTTCCCATGTTTTCTAGACTAGTTATTTTTGTATCGCGGCCCTCCAGGCATGTTTGCGAAGATTAAAGTATAGTTCGCGGCCATTCCAGGCATGTTTGCGAAGATCGTTTTAGTATAGTTCGCGGCCATTCCAGGCATGTTTGCGAAGATCGTTTTAGTATAGTTCGCGGCCATTCCAGGCATGTTTGCGAAGATCGTTTTAGTATAGTTAAGGTTGTTGTCCTACCCAAGGAGGACGAACGTACGTATTCTACCCAAGGAGAATACGCAGGATTAATATTGACATCCTACCCATGGAGGATGGCGGTACATATCCTACCCAAGGAGGATATGTAGGTTCCTTTTAATTTCTTTAACCCATTCCCAACCACCGGGAATCCCATGCCTTGGTAAGAGTGTGAACTCACTTGAGTTTGCTCGGTATGCTAAGTATGTGCTCAAAGTAAGTCAATCACGTCCTAAAGTACGCACGTAGAGAATAATCAGTTGGCGTTCAAGTTGCTCACGTATAAGCAGGTAGCACGTAATCACAATCATACAAGTCATGTCTAACGTCTAACAGCAGTTAAATATTCCAGTTAACACTTAACAGAATCCATTCAAGTTACAGCACAGCTCGACGAAACACATATACGGCGAAACACATAAGTTGGCGAAACAAGATATTGACGAAACACATTCTGTTTCGTCGAGGTGTCCCCTGGCGAAACAGAACTTCTGATTCGTCGACTACTCTTGGCGAAACACATTCTGTTTCGCCGAGAGTTCTGTTTCGTCGGACGTCAGTTTCGCAGACAACAGATGCAGCAGTTACGAATATACACAGAACCCTAATCATGCTAGCAGCCGTTATCAGTATCAGAAATCATATGAAGGTCAATGTGCAGAACGAATCATCACAACTCAATCATCCAAGAATCATTGTCTAGCATAAACCCTAGTTTTTGTGTATAACATATAAATTTAACATCCAACAATCATATCATTGAACCCTATCAAGATGCTAACTTGAATTCAGAATCAAATCATATTAACAACATTCAGAACCGAGCATTCGATCATATTCAGTTTCGCATAGAATTACGCATCCGATTAACCATGTATATCGCAATCAAGAACATCATACACAAACATGAATCGAGCCATTACAGAAATATTAAACCGATTAACGAACACACACTAACCGGAATAAGAGAAATACGAATCGATCGCTAAGATATCTTCGGGAACCTCCAACTGCCGTCGCACAGGAGGGAAAGGGGCTCTAGGGTTTTGGTTGTTTGATAGCAGATGTAAAAACTGATGTTGTTTCACGTTTTAAACTCAAAATAGCGTGTTGGGCCCGAACTGGGCTTCGGTGAAACTGGGCTCGGCGAAACAGACTTCTGTTTCGTCGAGATGCTTTTGGCGAAACAGCCTGTTTCGTCGAGATTGGTTATGGCGAAACACACTTGTGTTTCGTCGGGTTCTTTTATAAGTTAAGCAGTTTACGTTTCTCGACAGGTTCCATGTTATACAATCAAACACATAATCATGTAAACACAATACGTTTATTATAACACGAAGTGTACAGTTACAAGTCAGACAAGTCAAACTACTAAACAGTCAAAGTCAACGTGCATTAAATGCAAATAAAGAATGTTGGAATTTCGAGTTGTCACAAATGTAGTCAGTCTTGTAATGACCGATCACTCCAGAAATGACTATAGGTCTTCTCTCTCTTGGGCCCCCTCGCACCACGGGGAAAACAACTTGTTTTTCGCGCCAAGAATCATCTTGTGTACGCTTGTTATAGTTCTTTCGCGATCTCTGTGGACCCCCTTGAATCATATGAGTTTCTAGTTTTCGAAGCTTTTTGTTGTTCGGGCCTTATTCCCTTCTTTGAATTTGGCGATTATCACGATTTCCCCCTTTTACCAGATGGGTGAGCCTTCCATCTTTCAGAGCTCTTTCTATCTCTTGCTTTAGGCTAAAACAGTCGTCGGTCTGGTGACCTGTATCTTTGTGGAATTCGCAGAAAAGATTTGGGTCTTGACCCCTTTTGTTTCGCATCTGTAAAGGGGGTTTGAACTGGTGGTTCTCGGTTTACAAGACCTCGAAATGGGTCTTTATCAGGGGTGTCCACTGCTTTTCCCTGTTTTCTCTCTTAACCTCTTTACGATGACTGATCTAGTTGATTGTATTGCGCCCATATTCTCTTATCGGGCTTCTTTCTTTGTAGCCAGATGTTCTCCACGATTGGCCTTTGCCTTTCTTGTTACGCCGATCGTTTTAGCTGTAATTGTATTGACGACTGTTATCGCCGGTCAATTGTTTATCGGTGCGCGCAATCATCTTTGCTGCTTCGATGAAGGTGTCCCAATCTTTGGGACCTCCATCTCTTCCTTTCAATCGTTTGATCAGGTCATCACACTTTACTGCCCTCATGAAGCGTGCGCGCGTCATCTTCTCGCCCACATCTCTGATTTCTAGGCATTCCTTGTTATATCTGGTAATGAAATCTCCTATGCTTTCGTGATCTTTCCTCCATATATTTAAGCAATTAGCTGGATCTCTAATATGCCTGCGCTGTTGGGAGAAGTGCGCGAGGAACTTGTCTCGAAAATCGATCCATGATTTAATTCTTCCTGCTGGCAAGCTGTCAAACCAAACGCGCGCTGCGCCGACAAAGGTTTGTGCGAAAAGATGACACCAAGTTGGTAATGTCCAACCACCTGTTAACCCTGCGTCGTTGAAGACTTGGAGGTGGTCGTCAGGATCTGTTAAGCCATTGTATTTCCCCACATTGTGTGGCAGTTTTGTCTTATCGATATCGGCTGTTGCAATCTCTCTGATGAACTTAGAGTTTTCAGCTATGCCTTCCGGGCGATAGCTCAACAAGTAGTCATGTTCTGCGTTTGGGTTGTACCCCGCGCGCTTGAGGGGTTTGTACGCCTCGTGTTCTGGTGGTAATCTGTTGAATACCATGCTTTCGTTCTTGTATGTCGGGTCATCTTCTTCATCGTAGCTATTTCATTCGTCGTTTATGTTGTGTGGACCTAAACGACTGTGCACTGACTTTTTCTGCTGATGGGTATGTTGCACATAATTGCTTTCCGTTTCACCGTACGTGTCACGCATATCGTGCACACTTTGCCTTCTGATGTTGGATGCTTTCTCAGGATTTAAGTTCCACGTATTGGTCTGCTGAAGCATGTGAGTGCTCGGAGGCCTTTGCGGTGGAGTAACAAAAGCGGATTGATTAGCTTGTGCTTGGAGCAAAGCTTGCTGTGCGCTGAGTTGTGCATAGACAAGGTTCAGAGAGGCTGTTTGTTCGGCGTACCAGGAAGCCAGAGTTTTTCCTTCGGGTAGCCCTAAAAGTGCTGAGAAGTTCAATTGTGTTTGGCCCGATGGAGCTGAAGGACCAGCTCCATGGTTTGGTGTTGGAACTTCTGGAGGTGTTTGGTTAACTACCCTGGATGGGGGTTGGAAAGTGGCTCCATTTGTGGTTTGGTTGATAACTCTGGAAGTGCTTCCAAAGATATCAGGGAATTCATTATTTGCTTACCCTTCTCAGATGGTCTCGTTCCCTTGGAACCTTTGGACGTGAGCAGTGTCCGAAATCAGTTCAAAGGAAGAGACTTCTCCGTCCATGTGGGGTGAAGGGTTTGATTCAGTCATTTAGAGAGCTTTTTTGAAGAAAAAGGAGATGAGAATGGTTTGCAAAAGATGCGGTGGGCGCCAATGATGAAACACTGGTTAACACCGAAGGTTAACTAGCCTGGTCGTCTCTTATGTGGGTTCAATCTCCTTCTCTACTCGCCAATGACTAAGGTCCTGCAAAACAGCAACACCATTAGCTCGTTAAGAGGGGAATATGGGGGGGTTTCCCTCTTAACCGGGCTCCGGCGTGAGAATAAGTACTGCTCTGAGGAAGAAATAGTGTGTGTTATGGGTGAAAAGTGAGTAGAACAGAATGGATAACCTGAATGATGAAGGGTCCTATTTATAGCAGGAGGGTGAAGGAGGGAGGAGCGACCTAACCAGCTGTTATCGGGTGCCAGCTGTCCGACCAAGGGGAATATCCTCTTGGTCTCCTCTGCTGAGGTCAGGATAGTGGTCCACGTGGCGCGCCGACATTCGTCCATGCTGGAGAAATCGTACTGCTGTTGTCGGTATGCCCCCAGATTTGTCGCAGGTCTACATGGCGCTCGATTACTGGTAACACGTGTCGTCCTTTCTGTCGGAAGGAGCATCTTTGGTGCCATCTTGAAGCTTCTAGAAGCTTCTGGATTTACTTGCTGATGTAGGCGCCATGTTGGACGGAAAAAGTGGTGTGGTTCCTGCCATGTGGACATGGAATTGGGACCATACCTCTTCACCGTTCAATGGCAAATATCTGGCCAATTCAGATTATAGGTCTTAACCATTTAGACTTGGTATAAAACTTAATCATTCAGAGACAAATGTTTGAACCATTCAGAAATCTGGTCGTGAAACAAACAGTCTGAACCATTAAATGTTGAACCAGTAAGAGGTCTGAACTATTAAGAGCCTCATTAAGAGCTAAACAAACAATCTCTTAGAGCATTCACATCTTCTCCATCAAATGGTTTATATTCTCGCATTATCTAGTATTATGTAATCTTAGAGCATTCACATCTTGTTCATCAAATTCTGTGAGAGGCTCCTTCATATTATAGATATTGTTTATAAGAGGTTGTGAGTAGAGGAGATATTAGAAAATATTATTGTTCATCAGTAAATATGAAAAACACTGTTCATTCATATAAATTTTTTAATATTTTTAGAAAATGATTGTGAGTAGAGAAGAGAGAAAAAACAATAATAAAGGTATACAAATATTATTTAATTGAAATGAGAAAAAAAGATACTGATTTTTAATGTAATCATAGAGATAGAGATGAAGATAATTGATAGGATATGAATGCTCTTATATAACTGAAGTAAGATGAGCATCCTTATAATATTAACAATGGTAATAATAATAACAACAATAATAATAATATATTATTATCAGTGGCGGATCCAGGGGTATGTTGGGGGTTCCCGTGAACCTCGTCGGTTTAGAAAAAATGAAAAAAATAGTGGAAATTTTATATGATTTAAAAAAAATAGTGAGAATTAGTGAAAATTAATCTACAAAAAGGAACTCGGTGAAAAAAATTCCTGAATCCGCCACTGATTATTATTATATTAGTTTTCATAATATCACTTACTCGTTTATATAATATTTATATTTCAAATAATTTATAGTGTTTTGTTTCTTTCAAATTAATTTTAACGTTGGATAACACCTAAAAATCACTATGTCTACCTCTAAATTTTGACATGTATTATCCTTAACGTAAGATGAATGAATACTCTAAAACATTACCAAAATATATTAACAACCTTATAGATTTAGTTTATCACGAACATAGATTCTTAGGGATTAGTTAAAGCTTGTAACATGAATTCACTAATTAGTATATAGAAGTAGGTATTACACATGAGTACCATCTAAACCATTGATTACAATTCTCTATGCAGGGAATTCAATACTTACTCGTAAGGGAATGACGAAAATAACATGTAGCTTGGATCATAAAAAGATAAACCTTGGAGTTGACAACGAATTTGTGAATATAACATCAATTTGATCATTTAGCGATACTAATTACCTATGTATATCTCTCCTTAAGAAATCCATTCTCTAAAATAATGTAATATAACTTCCAGTTGCATATTAGGATCATAGAGAACAAGATTAGACACGCAGATTGCTTCACCATAGGATAGAAATTAGTATTGAAGTTTTGTGTATGTCAAGTTCACAAAGAAGAGTTTGTAGCCATTTAAGTTTAGCTGTTTTGTCGCGAAGGGGTTTATATTCAAACTCAACAAATGAACGAGAATTTGTGTGTTGCTTGTAGGTGTGCTCTATGAGATAAGGTTAGAATCCAAATAGATGATGAATGCCAATGTGGGGACAAACGATCATCTAGACGAGCAAGTCAATATATATGAATGCTTTTAGAGGAGATTCAAGAACTTTTGAACCATTTTGCCAATGAGCATAGGGCGTTGTTTGGATTGTTTCGACTAATACTCTTGATAGGTGTGATGTATGATGCACCAAAACGAGGAAGTTATAGCTGCAAAAGGTCCAACATATATTATACTTACGGGTTACTGATTTCCCAATGTAAGTATCGCCTAATTTAGTTAGAATTGTCTATCTAATCAGGATAGGAGCTAGTGAAACCAAACCCAAAACCAAAACATTCAAAAAAATAAAAATTGAATCGAAGATCCAGAATGAAAGGGCTCGGTCGGCCTTAGTCTTAACACACTCGACATCTCTTTAGGATTTCTAATAGTTAGCTACGATCAAGTATACAATGTATTTATACAAACGACATTCTAATTATCATTTAATAAAAACATCTAATTCTAATAAAAAAACTCCAATTAATGCCACATGACATTTTCTTATTCAAAATTCCAAGTAATGCCACATGTTATTTTTTTCTTTAAATCATTAATAATATTATTTAATTAATATCTAATTCTAATTAATGATTATTAATAATATTATGCTATTAATATTAATTAAAATTCAAGATTAATTAATAATTAAAAAATACTTAAAGATTTTATTAAAATAATACTTCAACTTTATTTTAAAAGCGATTATCTATAATTTTAAAACCTACGATTTTAATACTTTTTAAATGAATAATTATGCGTAAGTTTTTTTTTCTCATATGATCTGTAATTTTCATATGTCACATATTAGTAGTGGTTTCCAATTTATTCTTGTATTTCACAATAATTTATGCTTAAGGTGAATATTATGGACTACTCAGGTCAATCATATATTTGTAATAGGATTTTGTTTATTTTTTAAATGAGAAATGTTTGAATCTTATTTATCTTTTTTTTTCAGGTTATAAAGGGTTCATTTCAAACAAGTATTTTTTATGGGTCTAAAGAATTTTGAGTCATGTTAGGCGAACGTTTCAACACCTTTTGTGCATTCTATTTTTTTATATACATTTTGTAGTGTTTGATGTATTGTTTATGAGTAGCGAAAACATATTATCAAAAGTATGATATAAGATTTCCTTTTAAGAAAACGATTAAGAACATTTTAAGCATACAAATACTTTTAACACATTTGATCATTTCACTTTTTTGCTTTTTTTTAAAATGAAACATGTTACACAGTTGAATATTTTCGACAAAATACGACTCTAATTGATCGTTTCCACTATCATATGTAAAAATCTAATTTCAGTTCTTTGATGTATTTAAATACGTATATATATATATATATATCTATATCTATATCTATATAGTGTAAGTATATGGAGAAAACCAATTTTATTGAGAAAACTTGGGAAACCAAGAATGTGTGGTCTAGATTAATCCATGTAATATAATATTTGCACATGTTAGAATGGTATATTTGTCATTTTTACACACTCCTAACACATCACATCACCTTTCACCCCATCACTTTTCACCAATTTCAAATCCCCCTTCCCTATGTCCTCGTTCCCCCCCCCCCCCCCACCATCCTCCACTTTCTTCACAAATTCATATCTTCTAATTCATCCCTTCCAACCTTCTTTCACCCAAAACCACTCTTCAAGATATCAAGTACAAATCCATATCTTCTAACTCATCCCTTCCAACCTTGAAATCTGAAGATCGAAGCCACCATTGAAGATCGAAGCCACCATCAAAGCTCTCAAAGAAAAGGAAGCTCGGTGTCATTTTAATCACATCTTTGTTTCTGTTTTTTAGAGAGAGAAAGCTAATGTTTTGGAAGGAGAGACAGCAATTTTCATGTTGTTCACCTAGATACCAAGAACACACGCACAAGTGTGTGAGAGAGAAACAGGTTTAAAGATCTTACTTTTGTTAATTTATGTAATTTGTTTAGATTTATACTTTGTATAACGTTTGGTAGATTTAAAATCAGAGCTAGTTTGTTTATTTTATTTTTTAAATCAAGATCTAGAAGAAATTTTTGTATGTTGTATTTCTCTCTTCAAAGTGTATTGATTTTTTTTATGAAGATTAAAGTTAAATTTCTAAATTGTTTGTCCAGGGATTTTGAGTTAATGATTGCTTTTAGTTGGATTTTTGTGTGTGTGGGGGGTGTGGGTGAGCTGGGTTTTTTTAGGGTTTATGAATTGGATTTGGTTTAATTTGTTTTCTGGTTTTGTTTAAATTCAGCATCACCATTGATGGTAGATAATTAGTTTGAAAATCCATAATTTTTACGATGTATGTTTCAAATTTCTTTGTTGTTTAGTTGTTTTTTGAATAAATTCACTCTGATATTACATTTTCATTACCTTTAGAAAGTTCATAATTTAATCGGATATCGGTTTTGTTTTACAAATAGAAATTCGTGTTTTTTACTGGCATAATTTGTTACATATGTTACATTTCTATCAGCTACATTTATGCGAAGAGTATATTGATATTTTTTGCGAAGATTAATGTTGACTTTCTAAATTGTTTGTACAGAGTATATTGTTATTTTTACGAAGATTAATGCTAAATTTCTAAACTGTTTGTCATTTATGTTGTAACACGTGTTACACTGCGGGTTACATATGTTGCATACAGGGTGTTACATGTGTTACACCCAGTATATGAGACCAGCTTATTGTTTTTTTTAGATTGGCTGTTAAATGTTAAAATGTATAAACTTCGTAATTTATTTGGAATATCTCGTTTATTTTACAAATAAAAAGTCGTGTTTTTTTGGTAACAACATTACGCAAGTTACTTATAGTTACCTCAACCCTTTTTTGGACACAAAGGGGGGGGGGTGCACATATGTAACACATGTTTGTAACATGTGTTACACTAGAGAGGTAACACATGTATAGCCACGTTACACATGTTACATAGAAGATTAATAAGTTTTAACTATAGAATATTTAATATTGATGTACTTGTTTTGTTCATAGGTGAAAAGATGTTTTGGCTGCTATGTATTGTGAAGATGGATGTAGTTGTGAAGACCATTTTTAGAAGCATTACAACTATTGATATAAAATTCATTTTTATTTTCATTGTTAGTATGCCAATTTTTGGATGAATACAGATGTTGTTGTGAAGGCAATTTTTTTTTTGATGCAACAACTATATGTAACATGTGTAAGATTGCTATACATGTGTTACATATATACCCCATAGTGTAACATATGTTATAAACATGTGTTACATATGTCAGCCCATTTGGTGTCAATTTAAACTTAGCAAAATTACATATGTAACAACATTACATCATCCAAAATGTGATATCAATGAACAAACAAGTAATATATGTAACTATAAGTATATGAGACTAGTGTAACAAATTAAAGGGACAAACGATACACTTCATGTTACATAAGTACCTAGACTTGTTATTAACAATGTTATTAGTAGATAAAAAAAACTGCATTAACGTATATTTTTTACATTGAACCCAGCTTATTGGTTATAAGTCTTACACATGGCAAGAGGTTCTTCCAGTGTGACGTATAATTTAACAATAATAGGATGATATTGCTCGTTGACATTCGGTGTCCACAATTTAGTGCCATTAGAATACTAGTAAATATGGTAACGTGGAGTATGTTCTAGATCATTTGTGGACATAGGGACGGATGTTAGTATAAGTTTACGTGTGTTATGAACGTTGTAATACGTTTAGCACCCTAGGGTAACAAAAAAAGATCACACATGACACTTGTCGTCATGTTACACATGTTAATTGTGTGTGCACATGTAACATCTTATCTACAATGTATGTAACATCCTTAAAAGTTGTGTTCCTACTCTGCTTTATATTTTGTAAGTACTTATAGGTAAACATGTTTTAAAGATACAACCTGTAACATGTGTTACACCGAAATGTTACACAAGTGTTTCCAGTTTTACACATGTTACATCTTCTGTAACTCTGCTTTATACTTTGTAAGTGTTTCCTGTTTCCAGATTAAACATGTTTTAAACATACAACCTGTAACATGTAAGTACTTATAGGTAAACATGTTTTAAAGATACAGTCGTATCACCTTACAAGTTATATGTTTTACTGACAAACGCCATGTCACACATGTTACACACTATAGAGTGAAACAACAGTATTGAACGTTGCTACACATTTCCCATTCTGTCGTAACATGTGTAACCTTTTTGGGGGTATCGATGTTGTAGGTTTATACAGACTTAAATATATACAAATGATCCAAAAATGATCATACATGTGTTACCCTCTAGTGTAACATAAGTTACAAACATGTCTTACATATGTGCAGCCCCGATTTTTTGTAACAAAGGGGTTGAACATATGTAACACATGTTTGTAACATGTGTTACACTAGAGGGTAACTTCTGTACAACGTCAAAGGTACCCACCACCTGCCCTTCATGAACTTCGTGTTCCCCTTCTTCATCGGTTTCTCCATCTACCTTCTTTCGCTTTATGGCCACCTTTTGTCGTATCCGATATTGTGGTTATTTTTCTTCCTGCCAAGATCCCTTCTCGTTTGGTTGCAACTGCTATGGTCAAGTCGTAATAACACAAGTTACAGTCCAGTATTTTAAAGACACAACCGTATCACCTTACAAGTTATATGTTTTGCTGACAAACGCCATGTCACACATGTTACACACTATAGAGTGAAAGAACAGTATTGAACGCTGCTACACATTTCCCATTCTGTCGTAACATGTGTAACCTTTTTTGGGGGTATCGATGTTGTAGGTTTATACTTAAATATATACAAATGATCCAAAAATGATCATACATGTATTACCCTCTAGTGTAACATAAGTTACAAACATGTCTTACATATGTGCAGCCCCGATTTTTTGGTAACAAAGAGGTTGAACATATGTAACACATGTTTGTAACATGTGTTACACTGGAGGGTAACTTCTATACAACGTCAAAGGTACCCACCACCTGCCCTTCATCGACTTCTTGTTCCCATTCTTCATCGGTTTCTCCATCTACCTTCTTTCGCTTTATGGCCATCTTTTGTCGTATCCGATATTGTGGTTCTCTTTCTTCCTGCCAAGATCCCTTCTCGTTTGGCTGCAACAGCTATGGTCAAGTCATAATAACACAAGTTACAGTCCAGTATTTTTAATCTACTAATTAAAAAAAATAGTAGTAACATAGCTAACACTAGTTACCTTCTACCCAATTATGCCCTGAACTTGAAGACTCCCCAAATTTTGAGTTTTTATCTGCATCATTTCACACATAAAAAAAAAACTAAGCAACACCACCCAAAAAGGTTACATATGTAAACAATTAAAATACACTTCAAACAACTACTATCCGGTAGAACCAACTCCCCCGCTGCAAGCACTAAACAAACATGCAACATATGTTAGCACAACCTTTCGTGTTTGTTTGACGTCGTATAGCTTTTGTTTTTGTTTTCTAGACTGGACAGTTGTGCTCCCCACAACAATTGTTTTAGATGTGTTACCCTCCAGTGTAACACACGTTACAAGCATGTGTTACATATGTGTAGCTCCTTTTTTGTGTCCAAGAAAGGGCTGGTTTTAACATAAGTAACACGTGTAACATTATTACAACATATGTAGCTAATTATGCCAGCAAGACATTTCAACTAACAACCCATTTAAAATAACATTTCAACCCATTTAAAATAACATTTCAACATTTAAAAAGATATAGATTTGTAAGCTAATAACAACTGATAATATCAAAAAAATAAAAATGATTTTAATACAAAAACAAAACCTATTAACAACAGCCTTAACAAAAAAAATCAAGGTAAATTAGTTCAAACCTGCTTCTCTCTCACACACTTGTGTGTGTGTTCTTGGTGTTCGAGAACACGATGAAGATTGTTGTCTCTCTATCTAAAATCAAGGTAAATTAGGTTCAAACATGCTTCTCTCTCACATACTTGTGCGTGTGTTCTTGGTGTTCGAGATGAACACGATGAAGATTGTTGTTCCTCTCTCTAAATCTGCTTCTCTCTCATGTTCATCTTCAAATCTGCTTCTCTCTCATGTTCATCTTCATGTTCATCTTCATATCTGTTTCGCGATTCACCGTAGCACCTTTTTCTTCTTCTCCGGCGAGACTTCTTCTTCTCCGGCGAGACTTCTTCTTCTCCGGTGAGACTTTCTTCTTCTCCGGCGATACTTTCTTCTCCGGTGAGACTTTCTTCTCTGCTGGGTTTTGGAAAGATCGGAGAAGAAACCTTCATCCTCATTATTTGATATTTTGAATTCTCAAAGAAGAAGGAAGAGAGAGAATGAGATATGGATGATGATGGTTTGATGGTGATGGTGACAATTATACAGAAGAGAGAGAATGAGATATGGTATTTTTGACACAAATACCCTCCTGTCCCACTCATCAACATAAGTTATGTATTAAATTTAAATCAATAAACCATCAAATTTCCCTAACCCTTAGATGATCAAGATCAATGGTTACAATTGGGTTTCCTTAGTTTTCTCACTAAAAAATGGTTTCCTATATATCCTTGCCCTATATATATATATATATATATATATAGGGGAAGGTTCTATGCAGAACACTAAATATTGCGAGAACACGCAGAACAAAATGAATCACTCATTTTTTTCAATCCTAAAAACCTAAAAAGTAAATGAAAATGTTATAAATGTAAGATTTATTGTTTCTCACACTAAAATTTAAAACAAAATATGAAAAATCTTCAGTTTTTAAATAACCTACACACATGTAGGTTATGTGTAGGCTAAATTACCTACATGTATGTAGATTATGTGTAGGGAAAAATATATGATTTTTTTATCTATATATAATACACATATGAATGTAAGAAACATAAAAATTAAGAAATACACTAATCGTACATTATGTACGCTACAACCACAACTGTCAGATCATCTCATTTAAAGCACGTGTTTAACTATTAAATAAATCAAATTAAAATTAATAAAAGAAACCGCCAAGGTTAAAATCGTCCATTGCGAGATCAAAACCCCTGATAATCAGCACACAATAACTCACAATCATAGCGTAAACCCAAAATCAACATTGCATTCTCCTTCTCCAAAAAAGTTCCATGCTACTCTCCGTTGCGATTTCAACTAGGATTCATGAATATTGAGAAACGAAGCAAGGCAAACAACGACAGACCACAAGCGAAGAAGATGAATCCAGGTATCGATTGACATTTGCGATTTTATAGTGGAATACACAGGGGCTTTAAAGTCAAATGCGATTTTGTTTGTTTATTAACCTTTTAACTGAAACATATAGTTATATAAGATTACATATTGTTCACAGCTACAATTTTGCTAGGGTTTATGACTGGTATTTGTTATTGATTAGGTTTTGCATTATTATGCAGTTTCCTTAATGATACTTGCTAGATGTGCGATATCATATAGGGTTTTGTGAGGGTTTTGTATGACATTTGCGATTTCATATGATAAAATGTTGTTTGTTGAACATTTTTTGTTTTAGCTTAGATTGAACATGCGAATTGATAAAACGGTACATGCGATTTCATATGATAAACTAGTTTTGGTACTGCTTAACTAACACATGCGAACTGATAAATCATTCATACGAATTGATACCTAACACATGCGAATTGATAACTCATTCATGCGATTTTATCACTTAATGCCTTAGTGTACATGATTAACTGATAAATGCGATTTTGTAATTGTTTTTTACTATAGAATGCGATTTTGTAGAAATAGAATCTGATTATGACTTTGAAGGCCCAATATCAACTCTGATAAAAATTAACAAGAATAGAAAGAGAAGGATAGTTGAAGAAAGTTCTGAAGAGGATGACTTTGTTAAGCCACCCACAAAAAAGAAAAAAGATAAGAGGAAATCAAAGAAACAAACAAAAAAACATTCAGAAAAGGATAAACCACATAAAACAGAACATAGGGAATTCTTCAAATACAGCAACGAAGCAATACTGCTGAGATGCCAACCTAACTCATATATGGATACTGTGAGAAAATTTTCAAAAAAAACAGATTTATGAGGTGAGGGATATGGGATTTGGAGTTATTCTAGATATCAATATCAACCATATTTCGACACGATTGGCATATTGGCTAGCCAGAAACTTTGACGAGAAGTTCGATACGCTAAACGTAGGAAAACACCAAATAAAAATAACATCGAACACAGTTTACGAGGTATTTGGAATACCAAAGGGGCTAAAGAAGGTTGAAATAATAACCGATAAGAGAAAAGTCAAAAAGCAGGAAAAATTTGAAAAGAGTCAAGAATCGGGAAATGCTGTCCGGAACAACTTCATAAGCCAGTGGGGGGGAAACAGGAGAATTACCCATGGCTTAATTGCAGATACAATGGAAAATCAAAGAGATGGGGGGAGCCTGTTTAGATTAAATTTCCTTGTGTACTGGATGACGTTCTTTGCGGAGATTACAAAAGCAACGACTGCAAATGATAGATGTTTGCTTGGAGTAGAAGCTGTTGAGGAAATACAGAATCTAGATTGGTGCACATATCTACTTGAAACTTTGCGTCGTACACGAGCAGGCTGGAAAAACTATAAAATACAATTTGTGGGACCTGTTGCCTTTCTTACGGTATGCATTAGTACATTTCATAAAACATATTTAAAGTACTAGTTTGTTTTGTCAAATAATAAAATGATCTTGCGATTTATACAACTTCTATACACACATGAATACAACAAGAAGCTTAACCTGTTTGAGAAAGCCGTGGAGATACCGGTTATTCGTTATATCACATCTTCGGATATTGATAAAGTCGAAGAGCATATTTTAGATGACGGGCCTGTTTGGGCATCAAGTGAGAGTGAAGAAGAAGAAGAAAATGAAGAAAAAAGTGAGAGTGAAAAAGAAGAAGATGAAGAAAAAGAAGAGCGTTCAACGGATGAGTATACACTACGACCGCCGGTTGACACCACAATAAGTTACAAAAGAAGGACTGCGCGTGCAGTACAAAACGTAGAATTCGGGGAAGAGCCAAAAGATAACGAGAACATTGATGATTTCATGGATTTCAGTTTTGAAATCCATGAAATGTCTCAGTTGAACCTTGAGTTTGGAGTTGGAACACAGACACAAAAAATGATGGATTATTGCAACACTCCTGCTCAACTTTCACCATCAGTATTCTACGACACAGCCCACAAACGAGAACTAGAGGCTTCGAGAACCAACAAAAAGGTAAGCGCAAAAAAATATTAATTTCACTTAATCCATTATATTTAACTTCTGGATTGATAGTATCTAACTCGAAAAATATTACAGAATCTCTTGAAAAAAATGAAAGCAAATGTCAAAAAATACCTTAAAATGGTTCAAGATGTTCAAGTGATGAACAACTTAGTTTCAGAAGCAAAAACTAAGTGTTTTTGGGATACGGAGATTATGACGGCCTGTAAGGAGTGGGATGAGACGCTTCGGAATAATCCAATTTGTGTGCCACATGATTCGGTTCAAGAGCATGAACCTTCACCCCCTCCTGTCAATGAAGAGCATGAAAATCCAGCTTCTGAAGTTCACCATGAAGTTAATACAAACGAAGAAAGTGGACAGGATGAAGAGGCTCAAAAACTAATCTCAACTGTTTTGGTACAAATGGCATCAGACGGTAAAACATGCGAACTCAATATTAACACATGCAAAATTATGTAACAAAATCACTGTTCTTTTATTCATATGCGAAACCTAAAAAAACACATGTGATTTATGCCAAAAACTTAAAATTTGATTTCGCATGCGATGTAATGTATACCCCTGCGATTTTGATTCTAATGTATTAAAATTAAATACTTTATATCTATAGGTGTACTGCAGCCAGATGATGAAGCCCTGACAAATAAAGATGATGAAGGAGTCACAGACACCCTTATTGCAAACATTCAAACTGTGGAACCGGGTGTATACGCTTACAAACCACCTGCCAAAGGTAAAAAAAAAAACACTTTATATTAGGAAAAAAAAATTAAAAAGCACAAAATATTGTATTTCTTAACTTACACTGGGCTGCAGAAAGTGGTGAAAACGAAACTGTTATCGAAGAAACAGTTAACTTGGCAGAATCTACACAAAACATTCAACAAAAAGTTCAAGAAAAAGAGCAGGAAGTGGAAGCAGTTTCTTTAGGAGAAACTACACAAAAAGACCCTCAACAACCAGATTCGGGAATCGATTCGGGAATCGAAGTGGAGAAGGAACCGGAAGTTGAATGCCCTCAGGTAACGGCTGAGGAATTGCAGTCAGTAGAGTTGCTTTTGAGCCTGGGACCCAGCCTGGAAGAAAATAAAGGAAAAAAACCAGCTAGGGGTAAAAAAAACTCAAATCCAAAACAAGTTCTACCAAAAGGGTTAAATGAACTGTTTTATAAGACAATAGAACAAGCAAAAATTCGAGCTGAGAAAAGATGTGCAGAACTTGGAGACAAATTTTGTTCCCCTTACTGCAACAGAGTGGTAAACCTGCACGAAGCACTATTGACTCAAGAATTGAGTGTGATCCGATATACATTTGCTACGTTTGCAGGCTTAGAGTAAGTAAAAAAGTTATATCAACTAACAAACATCTAAATATATACACTCAAAATATTAATTATTTATTTTTTGCTTGGCAGAGATGAACTTTACCAATCAAAAACTGGGGTTTACACGTTCAAAGCTATATTTGAAAGCTTCTACAGGGGTCAATACGTAGCATCGAACGGAATAGATGCATTTGTGGATGTTCTAAACCTTGAAGAGAAGAAGAGAGATAGAAAATCATCTCCATACAGACTCTTCTTGTTTAGCACAATGATGGTATGTTTTCATATACATTTAGGCATTTGAAATTATAACAGTAAATGCATATTCAATGATTTCGCACGCTATTTATATCTAAATCGCATGTAGTATAAAAGAAAGTTTTCCTGTTAAACAACATTTCTCATACTCTTGTAAATTTCGCATGTGGTATATATACAATTCGCATGTGAATCCATTGTTTGCATAACTTTGATTCTAGTTACATAACATACAACCGGATATCTTTTACAACGAGGAGAAATACACAGACAACCAACGACTAAACATATTTGCCTCAAATTTTGAAGACATATTACTAAGATATGAGGTAAAAAAAACTTGATTCGGTTGACCTGGTGTTTATTCCGGTACTTCAAGGTGACCACTTCTATGTCTTGTGCTTCAACTTGAAATCCGGCAAAATTGAGCTGATTGACAATTCAGCAGCTGAACAAGACTTCAAGGATAGATACAAGGGGCTACCAGACACACTGGTAATACAAAAACTTTTTCATATACATGTT